>BLSH010262635.1:742657-755365 GCA_018402905.1 Glandirana rugosa
GTGACACGTGTACCTGTGATCTCGTTGTGTGGCGATAAAGAAGTCTTATTGTTTCCCAACCTTTGACGTTGTTTCAAACAATTTTAGGAACGTTACATGTATCTAGTGGGTCTTCCCATACAAAAAAAAAAAAAGACTTGTCTTCACCTCAATGAGAAATTGGTGAAGTCGGGGCCTTCCTAAAGGGTCAAATCCTGGTCTCGTGAAAAACGCTAAGCCGTGACGTAGCGAAATTGACTGTTAACGCGCCAGCACGCTGGAAGTCGCTCTTCTTTTGTTTATAGCGGTGATCAGAAATGACGCAGAGGGGATCAAATACCACCAAAAGAAAGCTCTATTTGTGGGAAAAAAAGGACGCAAATTTTGCTTGGGTACAAGGTCGCACGACCGCGCAATTGTCAGTTAAAGCGATGCAGTGCCGAATCGCAAAAAGTGCTCTGGTCCTAAACTGGGAAATCCTTCCGGGGCTGAAGTGGTTAAAGAGTAACTCCACTTCTGTTCAGAAAAAAAAAAAAACATACCCTTCTGGGTGATCTATGTACATTGCAAGGATTTTAACAAACTTTGTTGCAGTTTCCAACCCTTTGTTATTCTGAAGAAATAGCGGTGTGTTGCTCTAGTGTCCATGTGCACAGTGAATGTGAATGGGAGTGACTTTATAAATATTAATCAGCTGTTGTACTTGCAGGTCTCTAATGAGGAAAGTGGCAGGGTCTGCATCCCTTTAATTGACATTTTTGTTGCAGAGGATGCCCAAAATCTGACTTGTATCTTAGTGCAGATTTCAGGGAAAATCAGTGAGCCAAACACGCAAGCAGGAAATTACATTTTTGGGGGAGGGGGATTGCAGATTAAACAGAAAAGGCCATTTTAAGAACATTTAGTTACAATATGATTTGTGTCGCAATGCTGTACATGTTATATTATTATAATTTTTTTATTAGCTATTTTTTTCCCATGTAAGTGGAGTTACCTTTTAAAGTGAATTTGTTACCTGAAACATATGGCCAAAGTAGTCCCCCATAAAAGGAGATGTTGGTATATCCATGTCATCTCTTTACTTTGTTTCAGTGATGCAGTCTCTGGCAGCATCTTCAGCATTCTACCCTTCTGGTAGTGTCGGATGGCTGTATCCCCCTTTGCAGACTGCAGTTCCATCCTCCCACTCTGAAGTGATGTAGTTTGGAGGATGAAACCGTGGTGCACGGCTGGGGACACAGATATCTGACACTCCCGGAATGGGAAAATCAGCAAGCCAATCACACAAGCAGGAAATTACATATCTGGAGGGGGGTCACAAAAACATCTATTTCTTCAGGATTACAAAACGTAGGAACTGCAACAAAGATTGTTAAAATCCCTGCAATGTACAGAGATCACTCAGAGGGAATCTTTTTTTATTTTTCAAAAAAAGTGGAGTTCCTCTTTAAATAAATATATTCAATGCTTCAATAAGCCAACCCTTCGTAAAATAAATAGATAAAATTGTGTTAATTTAAGGGATAAACTTCAAGTCAAAAATTTTACACCTTTAAGGGTTTTTGCTCAGGGTGCACTCACAATTTTTTTCTCTTTTTTAATTTAAACAATTCAGCGTTTGTTCTAGTAGCAATTTTACTAGTTTGCTAGTAATATACAAATGGCAGAAATTATTATCCTGGGAGGAATGAGGAACAACATGTTATCATAGGTAACAATGGTTATTATGTCCAGCGACTACGTCATTCAGAGTTCATGTTCAGCAAGGGTGGACGTCATGATATTCATTAATGTACTTTGGACAGAAGGTTTATTGAAAGTTCTGATCCAATGTTCTATACCCGCCTTTCTCAGACCAGGGCTCCTTGAATGGTAAGGAGCATTCTTCCCACTGATCACCAATGAAAGGAGCATTCTTTCCACTGACCACCAATGTAAGGAGCATTCTTCCCACTGACCACCAATGTAAGGAGCATTCTTCCCACTGATCACCAATGTAAGGAGCATTCTTCCCAATGACCACCAATGTAAGGAGCATTCTTCCCACTGACCACCAATCTAAGGGACATTCTTCCCACTGACCACCAATGTAAGGAGAATTCTTCCCACTGACCACCAATGTAAGGAGCATTCTTCCCACTGACCTCCAATGTAAGGAGCATTCTTCCCACTGACCACCAATCTAAGGGACATTCTTCCCACTGACCACCAATGTAAGGAGAATTCTTCCCACTGACCACCAATGTAAGGAGCATTCTTCCCACTGACCACCAATGTAAGGAGCATTCTTCCCACTGACCTCCAATGTAAGGAGCATTCTTCCCACTGACCTCCAATGTAAGGAGCATTCTTCCAACTGACCGCCAATGTAAGGAACATTCTTCCCACTGACCTCCAATGTAAGGAACATTCTTCCCACTGACCACCAATGTAAGGAGTATTCTTCCCACTGATCTCCAATGTAAGAAGCATTCTTCCCAATGACCTCCAATGTAAGGAACATTCTTCCCACTGATCACCAATGTAAGGAGTATTCTTCCCACTGACCTCCAATGTAAGCATTCTTCCCAATGACCTCCAATGTAAGGAACATTCTTCCCACTGATCACCAATGTAAGGAGCATTCTTCCCACTGACCACCAATGTAAGGAGCATTCTTCCCACTGATCATCATTGTAAGGAGCATTCTTCTCACTGATCACCAATGTAAGGAGCATTCTTCCCACTGATCACCAATGTAAGGAGCATTCTTCCCACTGACCACCAATTTTCCCACTGACCACCAATGTAAGGAGCATTCTTCCCACTGACCTCCAATGTAAGGAACATTCTTCCCACTGACTACCAATGTAAGGAACATTCTTCCCACTGACCCCCAATGTAAGGAACATTCTTCCCACTGATCACCAATGTAAGGAGCATTCTTCCCACTAATAACCAATGTAAGGGACATTCTTCCCACTGACCACCAATGTGAAGAGCATTCTTCCCAGCAGTGCAAGATCTTGCAACATGCTTTCTCTCCTTACTAAGACTGCCTCCTGAGATTTGCAAAATGGACTTCCCAGAAGGCAGCGGTGGCAATCCCTACATCACGCTCGCCTAGGAGGGCCACACAACAAAACTTTTCCTAAAATGCTCAAACTCTGCTTGGCGGATGGAGCAGATGAGAGAAAATTCTTCGTGAAAGTTCCACTTTAAGGCTTCTGACAAAAGTTCAGACTGGAGCTGCAAGACTCGGCTTACAAACACCCAACATTTCACAGTGGCTGGGAACAAAGCCAGGAATTTTGGCAGGGCCAGCTCATTGCTACATCCCCCCCCCCCCCCCCCGAGAGATGCCAAAGACCAAAGGGTGACTCCGTCTACCAAACTCCACGAGAATATCGCTCTTGGGTGGACTTCACTCCACAACCCTTAGCACAGTGGTCCTTCACCTTTTTTGAGTCCTGGACCCCCTCTGATGAAAGCTATGGACCCCCTCCCCAGAGTGGGGGGCTGTATAGTGAATGTAAATGTTATTCTTTTCACTGAACCTCGTGTACCCCCCCACCCCAAACCCATCCATGGACCCCGGGTTAAGGACCCCTTAGCACTCGCACTTTAGCTGGACGTTTTTGGCTCCTGCACAGTGAACCTGCAATAGGAAGGATCATTACAACCTGACAAAGTTTCCGTCATCTGCTAATCCCGCTTTGATCTTTTGATCCCTTACTACACAGCGGGGATTACTTCTTCTACACAACATTTATGGAGAGCGCGTCCTCTTCGCAACATAGTTTACCTTTTGATCGATCGATCTATATAAACGCAGTCTCTATCCTATATCACGCTGTCATTCTGTTTTATAACATGTCCTGAAGACACCGTTTTTATCTGAGCAGCCGATCGCAGGCACGGGGCCTGACAGCTGTAAACGTTTTCTTCCAAGGCCGGAACCGGCAGACATCAGTTGTCACAATCGTTTATTATGTTTTCTAGCATATAAAGCTGCCCAGCTGCCGACATAAATATTTCACAACACTGGCAGCAAGATTCTGTGATATTAGCTGTCACTAAGCAGGTAAGGTTTGTTTTTGCGTTTACATGCATCAGACGGTACATGGATCCTATTGGCTGGCATGTAAGGCTACGTCCAGACGGGCGCTGACACCCACCCTGTGTGCGGGCTTTCTTTGTTATTGCATCTGCCCCAGGCTGTGTGCGGGCAACCTAAAGAGGTGAATGCAAACGCAGCATGGACTTTTAGATTGTAAGCTCTTGTGAGCAAGGCCCTCTTACCCCTCTTGTATGTAATGTCTCCCTGTACATTGTAAAGCGCTGAGCAAACTGTTGCCGCTACATAAATCCTGAACAATAATAAAATAAATAATGAATACTTCTACTACTACAACTAATAATAAAATAAACACTACTACTAATAATAATAAAATAACTAATAATAATAATAATAAAATAAATACTAATAATAATAAGTAATGAATAATAATAATATATATATATATTTATTAAAACTTCAACTTAAAAAAAAAACAAACAAACATGTCATACGTACCTGGTCTGTGTAATGGTTTTGCACAGAGCAGCCCCGATCCTCCTCTTCTCGGGTCCTCCACCGGCGTTCCTGGCTCCTCCCCCTTGACCAGTGCCCCCAATAGCAAGCCGCTTGGTATGGGGGCACTGATGCATGCTCGCTCCCCAGCCCTGCTCTATGTGTCCATAAGACACATAGAACCGCGGGTCCCGCCACCCCTCTCTCCCCATTGGGTCACTGACTGTGATTGATAGCAGTGGGAGCCAATGACAACCGAGGCTCCCGTGCACATCGCTGGATTGATAGGGGGCTCAGGTGAGTATTGGGGGAGCAACACACAGAAGGTTTTCTACCTTTATGCATAGAATGCATGAAGGTAAAAAACCTTCAGCCTTTACAACCACTTTATTATCCATTATTTATTTTATTATTGTTCATATTATTACAAAGATTATTATTAATATTCATATTATTATGTAAGAAAAGATAATAACAAAAATAATAATAACATAAATCATGAAAAATAATAATAATAAAGGATTAATATTATTATTACCTTATTATTAATACTGTTATTTATTAATATTATTTATTATTAATAATGAATAATAATAATAAATGAATATATTATTTTTGTATTACTATTAATACTGTTATTAATATTATTATTTTTTATTTATTCATTATTAATGATAATAATGAATGAATAAAAATAATAATAAAATGTTGAGAAACAATATCATTAAAAATAATAATAATATTAAATATCTAAGGAATAATAATAACAATACACTAATAATTATAGATCACAATTTGACATGTGGGCGGGAGCGGGCACAGCTAACATTTGGATCGGTGCACTGGCTTCTGCCCACCTATCACATTTTGATATATGGTTAC
Source organism: Glandirana rugosa (assembly GCA_018402905.1). NCBI lineage: Eukaryota > Metazoa > Chordata > Amphibia > Anura > Ranidae > Glandirana > Glandirana rugosa. The sequence continues at coordinate 748,071 of BLSH010262635.1, forward strand.
ATGTGTGTCTGTGTCCGTGCAGCCGCTGCGCCTGCATTCACCTTCATAGGCTGCCCGCATGCAGCCCGGGGGCCGATGCGTGCAGGATGAGTGTCAGCACTCCATCTGAGGAAACCTAAATACCAACAATGTGTAGCCGCTGACTATACATGATTCATACGCCTCGACCAAGTAGCGCCTTTGGTTCTAGGACGCCGGCGGCCATTCAGAGTCGATATGTAAACATCAATCCTGTATAATCGGTGGCGGCAGGCGCTGCTAAATGCACATCGCTGATATTTACATATTGCGCCTTAGGTGGGGAGAATGCACAACCGCTGACTATACACGCTTGATACGCCCCGACCGCCAACCGCTTTAGGTTCTTGGATGCCGGCGGACATTCAGAATCGATATGTAAACATCAATCCTGTGTAAATCGGTGGCGGCAGGCGTTGCTGAAATGCACATCGCTGTTATTTACATATTGCGCCTTAGGTGGGCAGAATGCACAGCCGCTGACTATACACGCTTGATACGCCACGACCGCCAACCGCTTTAGGTTCTAGGATGCCGGCGGCCATTCAGAGAAGATATGTAAACATCAATCCTGTGTAAATCGGTGGCGGCAGGCGCTGCTAGATGCACATCGCTGGTATTTACATATTGCGCCTTAGGTGGGCAGAATGCACAGCCGCTGACTATACACGCTTGATATGCGCCGACCGTATCCGTGTCTGTGTTCGTGTTGCCGATGCGCCTGCATTCACCTTCATAGGCTGCCCGCATGCAGCCCAGGGGCCGATGCAGGTGCAATAACATGCGTGCAGGATGGGTGTCAGTACTCCATCTGAGGAAACCTAAATATCAACAATGTGTAGTCGCTGACTATACACGATTGATACGCCTCGACCAACTAGCGCCTTTGGTTCTAGGATGCCAGTGGCCATTCAGAGTCGGTATGTAAACATCAATCCTGTGTAATCGGTGGCGGCAGGCGCTGCTAGATGCACATTGCTGGTATATACATATTGCCCCTTAGGTGGGCAAAATGCACAGCTGCTGACTATACACGCTTGATACACCCCGACCGCCAAACGCCTAAGGTTCTAAGACGCCGGCGGCCATTCAGAGTCGATATGTAAACATCAATCGCTGTTATTTACATATTGCGCCTTAGGTGGGCAGAATGCACAGCCGCTGACTATACACGCTTGATACGCCTCGACCAACTAGCGCCTTAGGTTCTAGGACACCGGCAGCCATTCAGAGTCGATATGTAAACATCAATCGCTGGTATTTACATATTGCGCCTTAGGTGGGCAGAATGCACAGCCGCTGACTATACACGCTTGATACACCCCGACCGCCAAACGCTTTAGGTTCTAGGACACCAGCGGCCATTCCGAGAAGATATGTAAACATCAATCTTGTGTAATCGGTGGCGGCAGGCGCTGCTGACTCCTCATCACTGATGTTTACATATCGCTCCTTAGATAGGCAGAATATTGAACAAAAATTCAGGAGAACCAAACAATCAATTGATTTTAGAACGGTTAGAGCGCTAAATTCATCTATCTATCTATTCTTCATGGGAAAGAGAAAGGATTGGTCATGTTGGAAAATGTTATTAGAACAAACAATTTTGTAAGCATTAGTAGGGAAATCAATTGGGAAAAAAAAAAAAAAAAACTTTAAAAGCATGATCTGCATAAAGTTTTACCCGGATCAAATAGAAAAATTATTATTTAATGCTAAAAAAGAAGTAAAATCGGTAGAGGATAGGTGGAAATTTTTTGATACAGTGACGGGCAAATGGAAATGCGCAGATCGACCGATCGCTTCGATTTTTCTAAGCACATGTGGCCGGCTGAACAACATTCGACCATTCTAAGAATTGTCTTAAGAACTTTCATAGAGATGTTCGTTCGACAATCTCTAAGTTGTATTCCCAGCCGTACATCAACAGAACATTCAATAAAAAAAACTCAACTCGGTTGCTGTGTTGGAAAATTTCCTCTGATCATCTTCAACATCAAACGCCGTCTTTCTCTGACCGATTTCCCTTTTTTATGATTATTACTATTTTTTTTATTATAATATTATTATTAATTGATATTTTTTATTTTCGAATGGCTGACCCACAAACGATTAGAAAATCATTTGATTGAAACAAACTTTCCACCATCTTCATTTTTCGATCTCGAAAATGGAAACCGACCGTACTATAAAAAAAATTAAAAAAACAAAAAAAAAAAAACCAAAGCAGTCGGTCTTTTCGATTTTTGGTTCGACTTCAACAATCCTTCGATCGTCTTCAACATCAAATGTCGTCGATTTCACTTTTTTACGAGTATTATTATTTGTTTAATTATAAAATGGTTATAATTAATTGATATTATTATTTATTTTTTTTTTTTTTCAAACGGCTGACCCAGAAATGATTAGAAGATCATTTGATCGAAACAAAGTTTCCACCGTCTTCATTTTTCGATCTCGAAAATGGAAAGCGACCGCACTGAAAACAAAAAAAACGAAGCAGTCGGGTCTTTCAACTCGATTTTTGGTTCGACTTCAACATTCCTCCGATCGTCTTCAACATCAAACGTCGTCTTTTTCCGTTCGATTTCACTTTTTTATGAGTATTATTATTTATTTTATTATAATATTGTTATTATTATTAATTGATCTTGTTTTTTACTTTCGAACGGCTGACCCACCGACAATTAGAAAACCGCTCAACTGACACAACGTTCGTTTTTCGATCTCGAAAACGGAAACCAAATTTATTTTTTTAAAAAACATCGAAGCAGTCGGTACCGACTCAATTTTGCTTTCGCTTTTCGAGACTGGGGGGGGGCCGGCAAAGGGTTGCAAGTAGCCCTGGGGCCACAGATTGGATACCAGGCCTTTCAGCCATTGCTATGGAGGAGGGGGTGAGTAAAGAGGACTTGTCAGAAAAGTTGAGTTAAAGAATAAGGAGAGGATGGAGGAGACCCACCTGTGGAAGAAGAGGAGGATGGACAGCATGGTGTGGTCGATGGTCCCGTCGCACACTCCCTGGTCCAGCAGGTAGTTAGGGTCCCGGAGGACCGGCTCCAGGGAGTCCTGCCTCATCATTCGGTTCAGCCGGTCCGGGTCCTCCAGCACCTCCAGCCGCTCCCTCAGGGCTCGGAAATGGCTGGCGGGGGAGGTCGGGCTGGCCGGGTTGTTGTTGTCCTCCGCCTCTACCCGGTTGGCGAGGTCCAGGCAGCAGCTGCAGCAGTCCAGGCCGATGGGAGAGCGGCAACCCGCCTCAGACATGGCGGGAGAAAGTTCTGTCAGTGAGGGAAGAGGACTGTGAGAGGCGATCTCTGAGGTGAGGTGAGGAAAGAACGATGTGCCTGAGGTGATATGAGGGACACAGACTGTGTAAGCAGAACACCGGCTGCTCTGAGGTGATATGAGGGATGGAGTCTCCCTCTGAGGTGACAGAGCTTATATAGGGCGGAGTGTCCTCCTCACAATGTCCTCCCCCTATGTGAGGTGTGTGTGTCCTCCCTCACAGGATCCTCCACTGACAGCAACATTCTCGGAGGAGACTTTATATAACAACACAGGAACTCCTGCTATGTCATTACCACATACAGAGCCTCCAAAATGTCCTGTCACCGAATGTTTCTACATACACAGCCTCCAAAATGTCCTGTCACCAAGCGTTTCTACATACGTAGACTCCAAAATGTCCTATCACCCAATGTTTCTACATATACAGCCTCCAAAATGTCCTCTCATCAAGCGTTTCTACATACGCAGACTCCAAAATGTCCTGTCACCAAATATAATACATACACAGCCTCCAAAATGTCCTCTCATCCAATATAATACATACACAGCCTCCAAAATATCCTCTCACCCAATATAATACATACAGAGCCTCCAAAATGTCCTGTCACCGAATGTTTATACTTACACAGCCTCCAAAATGTCCTCTTACCAAATATTTCTACACACAGCCTCCAAAATGTCGTCTTGCCAAATATTTCTAAATATGCAGCCTCCAAAATGTCCTGTCACCGAATATAATACATACACAGCCTCCAAAATGTCCTGTAACGGAATGTTTCTACATACACAGCCTCCAAAATGTCCTCTCATCCAATATAATACATACACAGCCTCCAAAATCTCCTCTCACCAAATATTTCTACATTCACAGCCTCCAAAATGTCCTCTCACCAAATATTTCTACATGTAAAGCCTCTAACATGTCCTCTCAAAGAATATTAATAAATACACGGCCTCCAAAATGTCCACTCACAGAATATTTCTACATTCACAGCCTCCAAAATGTCCTCTTGCCAAATAGTTCTATATACACAGTCTCCAAAATGTTCTCTCACAGAATATTTCTACATATGGAGCCTTCAAAATGTCCTCTCACCGAATATTTCTACATGCAAAGCCACCAAAATATCCTCTCACAGAATATTAATAAATACGCGGCCTCCAAAATGTCCTCTCACGGAATATATCTACATACACAGCCTCCAAAATGTCCTCTCACCAAATATTTCTACATACACGGCCTCCAAAATCTCCTCTCACCAAATATTTCTACATTCACAGCCTCCAAAATGTCCTCCCACCGAAAACTTCTATTTACACAGCCTCCAAAATGTATCATGTCCCCAGGCTCCGACCATCTCTCGTATTATGTCTGCAGTCTCTGACCATCTCCTGTAATATGTCTGCAGTCTCTGACCATCTCTTGTATCATGCCTGCAGTCTCTGACCATCTCCTGTAATGTGTGTGCAGTCTCTGATCATCTCTTGTATCGTGTCTGCAGTCTCTGACCATCTCCTGTAATATGTCTGCAGTCTCTGACCATCTCTTGTATTATGTCTGCAGTCTCTGACCATCTCCTGTATCATGTCTGCAGTCTCTGACCATCTCTTGCATCATGCCCCCAGTCTCCAACCATCTCTTGTATCATGTCTGCAGTCTCTGACCATCTCCTGTATCATGCCTGCTGTCTCTGGCCATCTCTTGTATTATGTCTGCACTCTCTGACCATCTCCTGTATCATGTCTGGAGTCTCTGACCGTCTCTTGTATCATGTCTGCACTCTCTGACCATCTTGTGTATCATGTCTGCAGTCTCTGACCATCTCTTGTACCATGTCTGCAGTCTCTGACCATCTCCTGTATCACGTCTGCAGTCTCTGACCATCTCCTGTACAATGTCTGCAGTCTCTGACCATCTCCTGTACAATGTCTGCAGTCTCTGACCATCTCTTGTATCATGTCTGCACTCTCTGACCATCTCTTCTATCATGTGTGCAGTCTCTGACCATCTCTTGTATTGTGTCTGCAGTTTATGACCATCTCCTGTACCATGTCTGCAGTCTCTGACCATCTCCTGTATCACGTCTGCAGTCTCTGACCATCTCCTGTACTATGTCTGCAGCCTCTGACCATCTCTTGTATCATGTCTGCACTCTCTGACCATCTCTTGTATCATGTCTGCAGTCTATGACCATCTCTTGTATCGTGTCTGCAGTTTATGACCATCTCTTGTACCATGTCTGCAGTCTCTGACCATCTCTTGTATGGGGTCTGCAGTCTCTGACCATCTCTTGTATCATGTCTGCAGTCTCTGACCATCTCTTGTATCATGTCTGCAGTCTCTGAGCCGGAGCCTGGAGAGGAGTCAAGAGAGGGAGCGCCACCAGGACGGGGGTCACAGGAGGAGGAAGACATGTGAGTCTGGATGAGCCCTGCACACCAATGAGAGGAGGTCAGTGACAGCGCCACCAGGCTAGTCTGACGGGCGGGGGGGGGTTTCACTGATGCATGGGGGAGCGAATACAATATGGTAAGGGGGGCACTGATATAAAGTGGTCACCAGAGTCCTCCTCACATCAGAGTTTTCGGTGTTCCCCTAAATCAGTGAGATCTCTGTTACATCATAGTCTGCAGGATTTCCCCTTACAGTGCAATGGGGAACCCTGCGGATCTCGATGTACAGGAAAACTCTGATGTCAAAGGCAACATTGTGGACCCTGATGTGAGTAGGAAATCTGATGTAAAGGGAGCGCTGTGGTGACCAGAGACCACCTTATATCAGAGTTCCCCTTGACACCAAAGTCTGCAGCACCCCCCTTACATCATGATCTGCAGCATTCCCCTTTACATCAGAGTTCCCTGGTTATCTGGTTAACTGGTTATCGGCATTCATTTCCTCACACTGACAGCATGAGGAGAGCAGATAACCAGCTTGTGTGAAAGAGACATCTACACTGATAATCAGGACACTAATTTATCAGTGTCCTAGTTATCAGTGCAGACCCAACAGTGTCCATCGGTGCTGTCAATCAGTGCCCACCAATGCCTCCTTATCAGTGCCACCTACCAGTGCTGGCTATCAGTGCCCATCAGTGCCGCCTACCAGTGCCTATCAGTTCACATCAGTGCCGCCTATCAGTGCTGGCTATCAGTGCCCATCAGTGCTGCCTACCAGTGCCTATCTGTTCCCATCAGTTCCGCCTATCAGTGCCCTTCAGTGCCACCTATCAGTGCCCATCAGTGCTGCCTACCAGTATTGCCTCATTAGTGTCCATCATTGCAGACTATCAGTGCCCATCAGTGCTGCCTCATCAGTGCCCATCAGTGCAGCCTATCAGTGCCGCCTCATCAGTGTAGCCTATCAGTGCCCATTAGTACTGCATACCAGTGCCAATCAGTGCAGTCTATCAGTGCTCATCAGTGCAGCCTATCAGTGCCACCCCATCAGTGTAGCCTATCAGTGCCCATCAGTGCAGCATATCAGTGCCCATAAGTGCAGTCTATCAGTGCTCATCAGTGCAGCCTATCAGTGCCCATCAGTGTCGTCTGATCAGTGCAGCCTATCAGTGCCCATTAGTGCTGCCTATCAGTGCCGCCTCATCAGTGCAGACTATTAGTGCCCATCAATGCAGCCTGTCAGTGCTCATCATTGCAGCCTATCAGTGCCCACCAGTGCAGCATATCAGTGCCCATCAGTGCAGTCTATCAGTGCAGCCTATCATTGCCCATCAGTGTCGCTTCATCAGTGCAGCCTATCAGTGCCCATTAGTGCTGCCTATCAGTCCCACCTCATCAGTGCAGCCTATCAGTGCTCATCATTGCAGCCTATGAGTGCCCATCAGTGCAGCCTATCAGTGCACATCAGTGAAGGAGAAAAATTATCTGTTTGTAAAATTTTATGACAAACTATGAAAAACGTTTGTTTTTGGCCTGGGCAGGAAGACGGTAAAAGTGCCCAGTAGGCAGGTTGGTTAAGGGGGAATCCTGCA
>BLSH010262635.1:755633-768612 GCA_018402905.1 Glandirana rugosa
CATATCCTAGCGCCATTGTCGTCTGTTACGCTAGCAGATATCAAAGATACTCCTACTTGGACTTCGTGTGGAGACCGTCCGAAAGGTAGACCTGTTTTTACGTCGAATTAGTCGTCTTATGTTCTCCTTCTTAGTCTAAGTGGAGGGACCTTCCCCGGGTACTCTTCATATGCACTGGGTCTTTAGACATACACTGTCCTGTGTATCGTCATAGATATACATCATTACATGTCACTGTGATAATAAAGAATATAGTCACTACTAGTGACAATATTCGTTATCAAATAGTGTCACTGTACATTACTACATATAGATACTGCTATGTGTCCTGTCACATACAGATTTCTGGGTCACGTATACTTCTCATGGGCCCCTTCCAGGGAGGTGAATCTGATTCTTCCTCTTGTATTCTGCTGATTAAGCTGCATTTTTGTCCAGATGGAAAGCCTGCCAGAGGTGTGCTTCAGGTTCATCCTCATAGAAACTATAGACGATCGCATTGTCTGCTGTTACCGCGATCCTATACCCTGCAGCCTTCTGTGCAGAGAGAAGGTGAACGCCTTAAAGCAGTGTAATTGTAGAAGCACTTTAGTTTTGTTCACACCAGGGCCCTTCCCGTTAGACTTGAGGTGTTTTGTAGGGCCACATATGATGGAAAGATCACTCACTCTGGGGTCAAGAAATTTAACACACAAGTTATGAGTGTGCTATGTGTATAATATTCGTTTCTTGTAGCTTTGCCTTTTGAGTTCATTTAGGATCTTGCAACACCTTCAAGCCCTCTATTGATGGCCAATGGAGAAGTGCCCCCTTATATTGATGGCCAATGGAGAAGCGCCTCCTTATATTGGTGGTCAGTGGAGAGGTGCCCCCTTAAATTAGTGGGCAGTGGAGAAGTGCCCCCACATATTGGTGGCCAGTGGAGAAATGCCCCCTTATATTGATGGCCAGTGGAGAAATGCCCCCTTATATTGGTGGCCAGTGGAGAAGGGACCCCTTATATTGGTGGTCAGTGGAGAAGGACCCCTTATATTGGTGGTCAGTGGAGAAGAGCCCCCTTATATTGGTGGTCAGTGAAGAAGGACCCCCTTCTATTGGTGGTCAGTGAAGAAGGGCCCCCTTATATTGGTGGTCAGTGAAGAAGGGCCCCTTATATTAGTGGTCAGTGGAGAAGAGCCCCCTTATATTGGTGACCAGTGAAGAAGGCCCCCCCTTATATTGGTGGCCAGTGGAGAAATGTCCCCTTATATTGGTGGCCAGTGGAGAAATGCCCCCTTATATTGGTGGCCAGTGGAGAAGGACCTCCTTATATTGATGGCCAGTGGAGAAGGGCCCCCTTATATTGGTGGTCAGTGAAGAAGGTCCCCCTTATATTGGTGGTCAGTGAAGAAGGACCCCCCTTATATTAGTGGTCAGTGGAGAAGAGCCCCTTATATTGGTGACCAGTGAAGAAGGCCCCCCTTATATTGGTGGTCAGTGAAGAAGGGCCCCCTTATATTCGTGACCAGCAGAGAAGTGCCCCCTTATATTGATGGTTAGTGAAGAAGGGCCCCCTTGCATTGGTCTCAGTGGAAAAGGGCCCCTTATATTGGTGGCCAGTGGAGGAGTGCCCCTTTATATTGGTGGCCAGTGTAGAAGGGTCCCCTTATATTGATGGCCAGTGGAGAAAAGCCCCCTTATATTGGTGGCCAGCAGAGACGTCCCCCCTTATATTGGTGGCCAGTGGAGAAATGCCCCATTAAATTGGTGGCCAGTGGAGAAGGGCCCCCTTATATTGTTGGCCAGTGGAGAAATGCCCCCTTATATTGGTGGCCAGTGAAGAACAGCTCCCGTATATTGATGGTCAGTGGAGAAAGGCCCTTTTATATTGGTGGCCAGTGGAGAAGTGCCCCCTTATATTGATTGCCAGTGATGAAGTTCCCCCCTTATATTGGTGGCCAGTGGAGAGGTGCCCCCTTGTATTGGTGGCCAGTGGAGAAGGAAGCCCCTTTATATTGGTGGTCAGTGGAGAAGGGCCCCCTTATTTTGGTGGCCAGCAGAGAAGTGCCCCCATATATTGGTGGTCAGTGGAGAAGGGCCCCCTTATATTGGTGACCAGTAAAGAAGGCACCCTTATATTGGTGGTCAGTGGAGAAGGGCCCCCTTATATTTGTTGGCCAGCAGAGATGCCCCCCCCCCCTTTATATTGGTGGCCAGTGGAGAAATGCTCCGTTATATTGGTGGCCAGTGGAGAAGAGCCCACTTATATTGGTGGCCAGCAGAGAAGTGCCCCCTTATATTGATGGTTAGTGAAGAAGGGCCCCCTTACATTGGTCTCAGTGGAAAAGGGCCCCTTATATTGGTGGCCAGTGGAGGAGTGCCCCTTTATATTGGTGGCCAGTGGAGAAGGGTCCCCTTATATTGATGGCCAGTGGAGAAAAGCCCCCTTATATTGGTGGCCAACAGAGACGCCCCCCCTTATATTGGTGGCCAGTGGAGAAATGCTCCATTATATTGGTGGCCAGTGGAGAAGGGCCCCCTTATATTGTTGGCCAGTGGGGAAATGCCCCCTTATATTGGTGGCCAGTGGAGAACAGCTCCCGTATATTAGTGGTCAGTGAAGAAGGGCCCCCTTATATTGATGGTCAGTGGAGAAAGGCCCTTTTATATTGGTGGCCAGTGGAGAAGTGCCCCCTTATATTGATTGCCAGTGATGAAGTTCCCCCTTATATTGGTGGCCAGTGGAGAGGTGCCCCCTTGTATTGGTGGCCAGTGGAGAAGGAAGCCCCTTTATATTGGTGGTCAGTGAAGAAGGGCCCCCTTATTTTGGTGGCTAGCAGAGAAGTGCCCCCATATATTGGTGGTCAGTAAAGAAGGCCCCCCTTATATTGGTGGTCAGTGGAGAAGGGCCCCCTTATATTTGTTGGCCAGCAGAGATGCCCCCCCCCTTTATATTGGTGGCCAGTGGAGAAATGCTCCATTATATTGGTGGCCAGTGGAGAAGAGCCTACTTATATTGGTGGCTAGAGGAGAAATGCCCCCTTATATTGGTGGCCAGTGGAGAAGGGCTCCCTTATTTTAATGGTCAGTTTAGAAGGGCCCCCTTATATTGGTGGCCAGTGGAGAAGTGCCCCCTTATATTGATTGCCAGTGATGAAGTTCCCCCTTATATTGGTGGCCAGTGGAGAGGTGCCCCCTTGTATTGGTGGCCAGTGGAGAAGGAAGCCCCTTTATATTGGTCAGTGGGGAAGGGAACCCTCTTTAGTGGTGGTCAGTAAGAACGTGCCCACTCAAATTGGTGGTCACTGGGGAAGTGACCTTAGATTGTTAGTTGGTGGAGAAGGCCCCTTTACATAGGCGGTCAGTTTGGAAGGGACCCCTTATTTTAGTGGTCAGTGTAATGCCCCTTATATTGGGGTTTTTGAAGAGGTGCCCCCTTACATTGGTACAAAGGGACAGAAGAACCATTACGACATAGTTTAAAGTATAAATAAAGGCTTTTTTTTTTTTTTTTTTTAGTTTTGGATGAGGTGGAGAGTTTTCATTGTTGTCTGTGCCTCCGTTACACAGATTCCCCCTCTCTATTAGTCCTGTTTACCATTATCATTGAAAGTAAAAGTAACAGAAAATCCCAAATTTTAGGTTGTCCCCAGAAAAGTAATAGAGAGGAAATCTTCCAATAAGGGCACTAGTTCTGGAGACCACGGGGTCCCGAAGGGATTCCCTTAATTTGCAGGGATTTCCTCTCACTTCCTGTTTGGCTATGGGACAGGAAGTGAAGGGAAATATTCACAATAGGACACAGATGGCTAAAAATATCTGACAGGGGTTATAACCCTCCCTTGCTCTATCCAAAATGGAAAAAAATGTTTTGCCTATAGTTCTACTTTAAGTGTCGATTCGCTATTTCCCCCCTTTCTTTGGTGGTCAGTGGAGAAACATGCCCCCTACATTGGTGGCTAGCGAAAAACTGCCCCTTATATTGATGTTCAGTGAAAATATCTTCACTTACATTGGTGGTCATTGAAGTGCTTCCTCGGACTGTTGGTCAATGGAGAAGGACCTCTTACATTGGTGATTAGTGAAGAAGGGCCCCTTACATAAGTGGTCAGTGGAGAAGGGCCCCCTTAGCTTGGTGGTCAGTGGAGAAGAGCCCCCTTATTTTTATGGTTGGTATAGTCCCCCTTATATTAGTGATTTTTAATAGGTGCCCCTTTACATTGGCACATAGGTAACTTTAAGGGACAGCAGAGCCACTACAACGTAGTTTCAGTGCTGATGCTGTGGTGAGTGACAAAGACGTCTGGGTATGATAGAAAAATGACATTGCTTGACCCAGAACCACAAATTCCGATGGGTTAAGCTGCAACCTTTCTGCCAATATAACCCATCCCTAATACTGAGGAATTTAACATTTCATTGCTTCTAGATATTATGAAGATACTATGGGGTTGATTTACTAAAGCTAGAGAGTGCAAAAACCGGTGCAGCTGTGCATGCTAGCCAATCAGCTTCTAACCTCAGCTTGTTCAATCAAGCTTTGACAATAAAGCTTGAAGCTGTTTGGTTTCTATGTGGAGCCGCACTTTTGCACTTTCAAGCTTTAGTAAATCAACCCCAATGTGTGCATTTACAATGTAATTTCCTTATACATGGAGTAAAGGACACAGCAGATTGGAAACATTGGTGGTAGTTGTCTACCGATTAATTTGCTGTATGTATACACTATATGGACAAACGTTTGTGGAAACCTGTCCATCACACCTATCTATCTGGCCAAAAGTATGTGGACACCCCTCCAAATGATTAAGTTCAGGTGTTTACAGTGAATGGTACAGGTAATACTACAGCATACAAAGACATTTTAGACAATTGTGCTCTTCCAACCACGTGGTAACAGTTTGGTGAAGGGCCTTTTCTCTTTCAGCATGGCTGTGCCCCTGTGTACAAAGCCAGCTCCCTAAGGACATGGTTTGGTGAGTGTTGAGCAACCTGCACAAATCCCTGACCTCAACCCTACTGAACAGTTTTGGGATGAGTTGGAAGCCCATGGTTTGACCAGTTTGGTGTGGAGGAACTTGAGTAGTCTGCATAGAGCCCTGACCTTAACCCTACTCATTATGTTTGGTATGAATTGGAGCCAGGTCTTCTCATCCAACATTCATACCTGACCTTACAAATACTTTTGGCTGAACGGGCACAAATTCCCACATTTATACATCCAACCTTGTGGAAAGCCTTCCCAGAAGAGATCAACTCTATATTAGTGGTCATTGTTTAGATGAGTTTGGGGTGGAGGAATGCAAGTGGTGTGCACACAGACCTAACCTCAACCCTACTGTCAGGGAAGAATGCATGGAAGAACTGGCAAAGGTTCCAGTATCCAAGATGGCCGCGCGGTCCCGCGCAGGCACCGTAGCAAACGGCACCCATTAACGAACGATCGTCCGGTACGAACATCCGTCCGTAAGGCGCGCAGAATGCACCAATCACCAACAAGCACCGGCCTATAAAAGGACACCAGTAACTGTCACAAATCGCTGGATTATCTTCAGCTCAGTATCCTGCATTCCTGAGTTCTGTGTTCTTGTGCTTGATTACCTGCTACCGACCCGGCTTGCCTTGACCTGCTCTGACTCTCTCCTGGTTCTGATCCCGGCCTGTTCCTCGGACTTCTCCTGCCTGTTCGGACTGCTCCATGTGTTTGACCCTCGGCCTGGCCTTGACTCCACATCTTGTTTATCTCCTCTACAGCTCCGCTTGCACTTCCAGACCAGCTTCAGTCTCCCTCTGCTGTGTATCCTGAGTACTACCACACCTGGAATCACCACTGAAACTCCATCTGCAGGCGACCTGTGCTTCTTTGGGCATTGCACCTCCTGTCATTAACTCCAGGGGTGCTGTGCACGTAGCCGCAAGGGGAGCCCTCTCATCATCTCAGCCTCCTATATCCAGCACCTGACAGTATAATCCAGCCATAATGTCAGAGGCTGAAAGAGGTGCTTCCCCGCTAGAGACTCTGTGCCAACAAGTCGCCGCCCTCACCCAGGCGGTGAAGGGATTACAAGAAGGTTACTTCCAGCTAGAAGGCTGTCTGGGGGATAAAACATATCAAGAGCGACTTCAGGAACTTAATATGTACAGTCTGGAGGAAAGAAGGGAGAGGGGAGACATGATTGAAACCTTTAAATACCTCAAGGGGGTGAATAAGGTTCAGGAGGGCAGTCTTTTCAATATGAAACCAAAATCAAGAACACAGGGACATGACCTCAAACTAACTGGGGGGAAGTTCAAAACTAATCTTAGAAAGTATTATTTTACTGAAAGGGTGGTTGATGATTGGAATAAACTACGAACAGAGGTTGTGAGACAGTCAACAGTAAATGGCTTCAAACATGCTTGGGATAAACATAACTCCATAGTCAGACAACAAGGTTAATGTAAAAAAAATAAATAAATAAAAAAATAAAAAGGGGCAGACACGATGGACTACTCAGTCTTTTTCTGCCGTCACTTTTCTATGTTTCTATGTTTCTATGTCTGCAGAACCTGGCTGTCTCACCTACTAACCAGAACCCTCCTGCTACATCTTCTGCTTCACCTTCCTCTGGAACTGGCCAGGTCACTGCTACCCCCGCTGTGGTGCTACCACCTCCTGAGACTCGGGTACCAGTCCCTGAACGCTTCTCAGGGGACCGACGAAAGTTCAGGTTGTTCCAAAACGCCCGCCTCCTGTACTTTGCACTACAGCCAAGGACTTTCTCTTTGGAAGCAGTAAAAGTGGGATTCATCGTTTCTCTTCTCTCCGATAAACCACAGTCTTGGGCCCACCATCTGTTGGAACAGAAAGACCCTGTGATTAACTCTGTCTCCCAGTTCTTTGATGCTATGGCCCAGCTCTATGACGATCCTCAACGAGTGGCTACTGCAGAGACTGTTCTTCACTCATTACAACAAGGAAAACGCCCCGTTGAGGTTTACACAGTTGATTTCCGGAAGTGGTCCTCTGATACTGGTTGGAATGAGGCTGCACTAAAGTACCAATATCGACTGGGCCTCTCCGAGAGCCTTAAGGACGAGTTAGCCAGAATAGAGGCTCCCGCCACCCTGGAAGGCCTCATCAAATTAGCCATCCAGCTTGACCGTCGTTTGCGGGAACAATGCTCCGAGAGGACCTCTTCTTTGCTTAGACCCTCCTGGATGCTGCCCAAGGTTTCACCTCCACCTATGCCTGCACCCACCACCTCACCCGCCGTTATTCTGAAGGCGAACCCATGCAGATTGGACTAGTACGGGGCCCTTTGTCACCTGATGAAAGATTAAGGCGACATCAGGCCAACCTCTGCTTCTATTGCGGAGGTACTGCACATTTCCTGCGTACCTGTCCGGTGAGACCCAGTAAGTCCCATCCTCCTTGTCCAGTTTATTTCCAAGTCTCGGGGTCTTCTCCAGCCCATCTAATTCTACCCCTCTCATTACAGGTGGCAGAGGGAACAATCCAGCTACAAGCAATCGTTGATTCCGGAGCTTGCAGCTGTTTTTTGGACATTTCATTGGCAAAGAGACTGCTAATTCCTTTAAGAGACAAGAAACAGAGACTTGAAGTTCATCTGGCTGACGGGACTTTCCCCAGATCAGGTCCCGTAACACAAGAGACTTTCCCTATCTTTGCTCAAAAGCATTCTGGTTACCGAGAACTTCTCTGTTTTGACATCTTATGTTCACCCATGTTCCCCATCATCCTTGGGATTCCGTGGCTACGGGCGCATAACCCTCAGATTGATTAGTCTTCGGGAAAAATTTCCTTCTTATCCGAATACTGCCAGCACAGCTGCTTTTCTCCCAGATCCGATGACCCTTCAAGTTGCTTGACTATCCAACCAGTACCTAACACCGGTCAAGTAGTGGCACCAGCATACCACGAGTTCTTGGACGTTTTTGATAAAAGGTGGCCGATGTGCTACCACCACATCAACCATATGACTGCCCCATTGAATTACTCCCGGGTGCAGAGATCCCCTTCGGGCGAATCTTTACTCTGTCAGAAAAAGAACTCGATGCATTACGTCTCTACATAAATGAGAGTCTGGAGAAAGGATCCATCCGTCCATCTTCTTCTCCCGCTGGTGCTGGTATCTTCTTTGTCCAGAAAAAGGATCAGTCACTGAGACCTTGTGTGGACTATCGGGAGTTGAATAGAATTACTATCAAGAACCGTTATCCACTCCCTCTTGTGCCAGAACTGTTCCAGAGATTTCGATCTGCCTAGATCTTTACCAAGCTTGATCTACGAGGTGCCTATAATTTAGTCCGCATTAGAGAAGGTGATGAATGGAAAACTGCATTTTGGACCCGTTTTGGGCATTTTGAATATCTTGTCATGCCATTCGGACTTTGTAACGCTCCAGCCACCTTCCAACATTTTGTTAATGATATTTTTTTCTGGAATATTTGGATCATTTTGTGATTGTATAGCTCGACGACATCCTCATCTTCTCTGCCAACATGGATCTGCACAGGGTACACGTCAAGAAAGTCTTGTCCACTCTGAGACAGCACCATCTATATGTAAAAGCGGAGAAGTGTGAGTTTGAGAAACTGTCGATTCAATTCCTGGGCCTCATTATATCAACAGATGGAATCTCCATGGATCCACAGAAGGTGGCTGCTATTATCAACTGGCCAGCCCCCACGGATAAAAAGAGCATCCAGAGATTTGTGGGCTTTGCTAATTTTTACAGAAGATTTGTCAAGAACTTCTCCAGCATCATTTCCCCCATCACCCAGTTGACCCGTCAACACGTCCGGTTTCAGTGGTCCCAAGAAGCTCAGTCAGCATTTGATCAATTAAAGACTTTATTCACTTCCGCACCAGTACTGCAGCACCCAGATCCTGCCCTGCCCTTTGTCCTCGAGGTTGATGCCTCAGAAGTGGCCACAGGCGCCATCCTGTCACAACATCAGGGGCCCAAATCTCTGCTCCACCCAGTAGCTTTCTTTTCCAGAAAGATGTCTCAATCGGAAAAGAATTACCATGTGGGTGACCAGGAACTGTTGACCATTAAATCAGCCTTAGAAGAATGGCGCTATCTACTGGAGGGAGCGGCCCATCCTATCTTAATATTCACAGATCATAAAAATCTTGAATATCTCCGAACTGCTAAAAGACTGAGACCCCGGCAAGCCCGATGGGCCTTGTTTTTTTCAAGATTTCACTTTCATTTGACGTACCGCCCAGGGTCAAAGAATGGAAAAGCTGATGCCCTTTCTCGTATGTTTCCAGAAACTCCCGAGATAACTGCTCCTAGTACCATCTTGTCCGCACAAAACTTTCTACTGATTCAGCCCGACCTGGGTACCGCAATCAAAGAGGCTTCAGCTGCATGTCCCGAATCCGAGACCCTTTCGCTGAGGAAGCATGAGGGACTCCTGTGGCAAAAGGATAAGATCTTCATTCCCCAGGGGGCGAGACCTCAAGTACTCAAGGTTTGCCATGATTCCCCACTTGCAGGTCACTTTGGTGTCCGGAAAACTTGTGAACTCTTGCAGAGATCCTTCTGGTGGCCCAACTTACGACAGGACTGTAAAGACTATGTCAACTCCTGCACGACTTGTCTACGCAATAAGGGCAGTAATATCAAGACCTGGGGTTTATTGAGGCCTCTCCCCATCCCAGAGCAGCCTTGGAAGATGTTGTCGATGGACTTCATTGTGGACTTACCCCCTTCAGAGGGATTTACTACCATTCTGGTGGTTGTTGACAGGTTATCTAAAATGGCCCACTTCGCACCCATGAAAAGCACTCCATCTGCCGCAGATACCGCCCAGCTTTTTATAAAGGAGATCGTACGGCTGCATGGGCTACCCAACAGCATCGTTTCTGACAGAGGGGTACAGTTTACCTCCAAATTTTGGAGATCCCTATTCAAAACTCTGAAGATTGAGGTGTGTCTGTCCTCGGCATACCATCCGCAAAGTAACGGACAGACGGAAAGAACAAACCAAACACTGGAGCAATATCTGAGATGCTTTTCCTCCTTTTCCCAGGACAATTGGTCACCTCTTCTTCCATGTGCTGAGTTTGCTTATAACAACACTGTCCACGCATCCACCAACCAATCCCCATTCTGGGCAAACTACGGGTTCCATCCTACTTTCCTACCAGATGTGGTCCCAGAAGCCGCAGTTCCTGCAATTCAGGATAGATTGGCCGTCATTCAATCTAATTATCTGGTACTTCAAGAAACCATGCAGAAGGCTCAGGAGGACTACAAGAGACACTTCGATAAGAAAAGGAAAGTTGGTCCTGTACTGAAGGTTGGGGATAAGGTTTGGCTCTCCACGGCAAATCTCAAGATCTCATGCCCATCTCGGAAGTTGGGCCCAAGGTTTATCGGACCTTTTGAGATTAAACGTGAAATTAATCCAGCAACCTTTGAACTCAACCTCTCGGACTTATATAAGGTCCATCCTGTTTTTCACATTTCCCTGCTCAAACCCGCGGTCCCCAACCCCTTCCCAGAGAGAGAAGAATCTCCACCACCCCCAGTTATGGTCGGTGATAACACAGAATTTGAGGTGGAAGCCATTATGGATGCCCGCAGAAGAGGGAGACATGTGCAATACCTCATTAAATGGAAGGGATACCCTCCTGAGGAGAATTCATGGGAACCAGCAACTAATGTGCATGCCCCTAAGCTTCTTCGAGAGTTTTTGAAATGATTTCCAGAGAAGCGGGCAGGTGTGGGCATCCAGAGGCTGCCCCTTGGGGGGGGGGCACTGTCAGGGAAGACTGCATGGAAGAACTGGCAAAGGTTCCAGTATCCAAGATGGCCGCGCGGTCCCGCGCAGGCACCGTAGCAAACGGCACCCATTAACGAACGATCGTCCGGTACGAACATCCGTCCGTAAGGTGCGCAGAATGCACCAATCACCAACAAGCACCGGCCTATAAAAGGACACCAGTAACTGTCACAAATCGCTGGATTATCTTCAGCTCAGTATCCTGCATTCCTGAGTTCTGTGTTCTTATGCTTGATTACATGCTACCGACCCGGCTTGCCTTGACCTGCTCTGACTCTCTCCTGGTTCTGATCCCGGCCTGTTCCTCGGACTTCTCCTGCCTATTCAGACTGCTCCATGTGTTTGACCCTTGGCCTGGCCTTGACCCCCCACATCTTGTTTATCTCCTCCACAGCTCCGCTTGCACTTCCAGACCAGCTTCAGTCTCCCTCTGCTGTGTATCCTGAGTACTACCACACCTGGAATCACCACTGAAGTTCCGTCTACAGGCGACCTGTGCTTCTTTGGGCATTGCACCTCCTGTCACCAACTCCAGGGTGTTGTGCACTTAGCCGCAAGGGGAGCCCTCTCATCATCTCAGCCTCCTATACCAGCACCTGACACCTACTGAACACAACTGTTTTCAAATTGAACACCAATTATAAGCCAGGTCTTCCCATCCACCATCAGTACCTGACCTCAACTCTACTGAAAACCTTTGGCATCAGGTCTTCCAAAATCAGTACCTGACCTCAACCCCTAATGAACATGAACACAACTGTTTTCAAATTGAATACCAATTATAAGCCAGGTCCTCCCATCCACCATCAGTACCTGACATCAACTCTACTGAAAACCTTTGACATCAGATCTTCTAATCCAACATCAGTACCTGACCTCAACCCTGCTGAACACCTTTGGGATCAGGTCTTCCCATCCAACATCAATACCTGACCTCAGCCCCTAAGGAATACTTCTGGGATCAAGTCTTCTCATTCAACATCAGTACATGACCTCAACCCTACTGAACACCTTTGGATCAGGTCTTCTCATTTAACATCAGTACCTGACCTCAATCCTACTGAACACCTTTGGATCAGGTCTTCTCTTCCAACATCAGTACCTGACCTCAACCCTACTGAACACCTTTGGGATCAGGTCTTCCCATCCAACATCAATACCTGACCTCAGCCCCTAAGGAATACTTCTGGGATCAAGTCTTCTCATACAACATCAGTACATGACCTCAACCCTACTGAACACCTTTGGATCAGGTCTTCTCATTTAACATCAGTACCTGACCTTAATCCTACTGAACACCTTTGGATCAGGTCTTCTCTAGTGTTGAGCGAACCCGGACTGTAATGTTCGGGTCCGTACCGAACTTTAGGGTGTCCGTGGCACGGACCCGGACCCGGACATTTCAAAAATCGTTCGGGTTCGGTCCGGGGTTCTGCTATTTTACTCCACGTGTTGAGAAGCTGCAGGGCAGCCAATTAACAAGCGTTTCACTGGTTTGCCCTTAGAAGCCATCACAGCCATGCCTACTAATGGCATGGCTGTGATTGGCCGGTGCATCATGTGACCCAGCCTCTTTATAAGCTGGAGTCACAGTGCTGCAGTCACATGCTCCTTCGGTTAGTGTAGGGAGAGGTAGCTGACTGCGTGAGGGACAGATTTGAGACATTTTAAGACCTGATCCTGCATCCTGAGATAGATTACTTTACTACTGCTGTCTGTGCTGTTGCTCTGAGGACAGATAGCAGAAATTAGAGATTTCACATACCGCTGCTTTGAGTTGCAGATCAAGCTCTGTATAGAACAACGATCGCTGCGATCGTGCTCTACGATCAGATTGTTGGGGGAATTTGAGATTTCAAATACCGCTGCTTAGAGTTGGAGATTTGCAGATTAAACTCTGTCCAACGAAACGATTGTACGTTCGTACGCAACAATCAGATTGTTGGGGGAATTTGAGATTTCAAATACCGCTGCTTAGAGTTGGAGATTTGCAGATTAAACTCTGTCCAACGAAACGATTGTACGTTCGTACACAAAGATCAGATTGTTGGGGAAATTTGAGATTTCAAATACCACTGCTTAGAGTTGGAGATTGCAGATTAAACTCTGTCTAAGGAAACGATCGTACGTTCGTACACAACGATCAGATTGTGGGATCCTACACAACGATCATATTGTGGGAGTAATTTGAGATTTC
>BLSH010262635.1:773349-784554 GCA_018402905.1 Glandirana rugosa
TTACTCTTCTGATCTCAACTCGCTTGGAGACCTTCAAGCCCAAGACGACCAGGCAGGCTTGAAGCCCTGTTTCAGGCCCAGGCCTGCCTTGGGCTGTTCGTTGTCCGTGCGATCGTTCGGGTTCCGTCCGGACCCGGACTTTGTCCCGAAGTTCGGACGGACCAGCAGAACCCGAACTTCCAGAGGTTCGCTCAACTCTAGTCTTCTCATTTAACATCAGTACCTGACCTCAACCCTACTGAACACCTTTGGATCAGGTCTTCTCATTTAACATCAGTACATGACCTCAAACCTACTGAAAACCTTTGGATCAGGTCTTCTCATTTAACTTTAGTACCTGACCTCACAAATGCTCTATTGGCTGAATTGGCACAAATTCCCACAGACACAATCTTGTGGAAAGCCTTCCTAGAGAAGTGGAGGCTGTTATAGCTGCAAAGAGGGTTTAACTCTATATTAATGGCCTTGGTTTTGAAATGGAAAGTACAACAAGCTCATATAGGTGTGATGGTCAGGTGTCCACAAACCCATAAAGCCATACAGTGTAGCCTGCACTGAGTAGGTGGAGGAGCACTCTGGTATGTGAAATGTTAATGGATGGAGAAAGTTGTCACTTAGAATAATGTATTATTGGTTCCAAAGAAAACACTTAATACTTGTCAACTTTAAAAAGATCCAGACATGGTCAAAGACACCAAAAATCTACTGTGCTGACTGCTGAGGATATTTGAAAGTTCCTTAAATCTTTCTCTGAGAACAGAATGTCTCCAGACAGATTTGCAATGTCCTATGTCTCAAGAAGAATCAAAACACCATTTAGATTGTGTAACATTTTTGCACGCTTACTTTGCAACCCTAAGCAACTTTATAATTATCTTATGTGCCAGCTCACACTTTATTTATGTAAGGATGTTCATCATGAGCAGAGGGAATGTAATGTATCCACACTGTGCTACTGATATCATAAGTTAGCACTGCAAACCCTATGTACTATGTATAAGGAATAGATAGTAACTGCTGCTTGCACATGGAAGGCTCTACTATATCATAAATAAGCACTGCAAACTCCATGTACTGTGTTTGTATGGACATATAAGGCTACATGCACATGGACGTCCAGGAGCAACCGCCAATGAGAATTAGTGAATGCTGCATAAGCACAGTGCGTGCGAACAACAGCAGCGGTCAGAGTTCTACTCTGTACAAATGAATGGCTGGTACCACCGCTGTTCACATGTAACTGCTCATCTGTGGTTACATGCACATAGAGCCTCCAACCGACCCTGGATGCAGACAGTGTGCGTTCATTCTGCTGAGTTTTTGGACACTCACAAACTGGTTGCGCCTAATTGGCCAGATCAAACCCAGACCAAACTCTGAATGCAGCATCATATCTGCCCATGTGATTGAAGCCTAACTTGGGAGACTGAGTAGCATTGGTCATGGGGTAGATGAGTCCTCTAACCAAGTCTTCTGAGAGCATACCTCTAGACCCAAGTAAACGTAAATGTACAGTGCTTCCCCATCATTGTAGTCTAACTGGCTGGAAGTGGATGTGGGAGGGCTAAACCTAGCCTGTCATTGTAGCCTAAGTGGGTGGGAGGGCTAAGCAGCATAGGCCATGGGGTAGACCCAGTTTTACTTACCTTCACAGTGCTATACTTACCTTTACAGTGCTTCCCCATCAATTCTTCCTTCGTTGCAGTTGCCACAGAATACCCAGTGATGGCTAGTGTCCCTGCTTTCAAGGAGTAATGATGTCACCACCAGTCAGGACCGAGGTCTGAATCTGCAAACTTTGCTGTGTCTCTTCTTGCTGAGCCAGCTAGGAAGCTGGACAGCGCCCTGGACAATTCCTTGAACAATCTTGCCTTGAACCCTTTGCTACTCCCCTGAACGCAACAAACTATCCACCCATGTGATTGAAGCCTAACTTTGGAGACTGGGCAGCGTGGGTCATGGGGTAGATGAGCCCTCTAACCAAGAATTCTGAAAGCTTACTTCTAGACCCAGTTATACTTACATATACAGTGCTTCCCCATCTATTATCCTCTTGTGGCTGCCAGCAAATACCCAATGCTACTAATGTCCCTGCTTTCAAGGAGTAATGATGTCCCCACCTGTCAGGACCTGGGTCGGAACCTGCGACCTCTGTTGTGTCTGACGATGTCTCTTCTTGCTGAGCCAGCTGGGATGCTAGACAGCCGCCTGGACAATTCCTTGAACAATCTTGCCTTGAACCTTGTTTCTCTTGGACCTTGAACCCTTTCCTCCTCCCATGAATTTCCTATTTTAGCCATGCCTCTGCACTTCCCATTTGCCAAATTATTGTGCTCTCTGCAGCCAATATCTCGCTCTTGTCACTCCTGCAATCATCTGTATCTCCACTACTACTCGTTATCGACCTTTGGCTTGTTCCTCAACTACACTTCTGCTTCATCCCAACCTGCAACCACTTGTTAACCAACCTTGGCTTGTCTACTGACTACACTTCTGCTTGATCCCTACCTGCTATATCTGCTACTGGCCCCGACTTGTTCTCCTCTTGGTGAGGCGATCCTGAGGTTAGCATGCAGCAAAACCCATCTCCGCTATTAGGAGCTGTGATAAACACTGGTTAGTGCTTAAACTCTGCACCTTGGGTAAGCCAGCGTCATCTGCCAGAATGACCTGCTGCTTTAATTACCCAGCTGGTCAGTATGAGCCTCTCTACTGCTATAGCTACTGGTCTCTAAGCCTGACCCCTGAACATGACACGTAACAGTGTTCAGACCTGGCAAATAGCTGCAAAGCCAAAACGTTGCATAATACCCAGAAGTGCTGGATATTTTGTGGCCTGAGGAAAATATTGGGGGTGGGCAGAAGGAGAAGCTGCCCTGGGTGCATCATGTTCATGCAAGAGGGAAAGACGCCACGTTACATGCATGCCCCCCCCCCCCCCCACACACACACTCACACTAAATGCGGGGAAAAACACCCTGACACCCTTAGAGGAAGCTGCAAAAATGTCCAGTGTTCATGCCAGTTGCATTGTGGTAAATGAAAAGGCAGGCAGTTTTACATTTGTATGAACACATTCCATGAAAAATAGTATTCCTTTCCTCCAAAGCTTTGGGAAATTGCCCAGTTTACCCATAAATAATGTTTGTTTCATCTAAAATGTGCTTGGGCTTCTATAGAGCTATATTTCAATGAGTGGTCCCTCAATGTAACATGTGATATTGTGGGGATATCATTCCAGTGTAGTGTCTTCCATGAAGTTCAGACCAGCCAGGGAAGTACATTTTCATTGCTTTTGGCCCACTTGTATTTAAAGTAAAAGTTCAAAATAGCTCACAAGTTTACCCTTGCAGGGGTTTTCAGCATCAGAACGTTCAACTTCCAGCCTCCTGGTTTTAGGACTTTGTAGTCCCTGAGCCTGGCTCCACAGAGATTAGCCACTTTGTCTAGTCAGCTTTGCCCACCTAGGCTGCACAAGTTCCTGCCTAAAGACATATCGTCCTCTCGACAGCCTGGTCAGATCTGGCCTTCATGAACGCACACTGGTCATGTAGTAGCTTGTTTCCAGGAAAAAGGAGCCATGAACCACAGCCAGCACCTTGATTAGGAAGGCTGTGCACACCTGCACCATCAGGCTTCCAGTCTCCAGTCAGACTTTGACACAGGGTTAGAGGCTTCATTCCTCTCAAAACTCTTTAAAGACTCCAGAAACCAATCCAGGAGTTTACCAGTCCCAGAAAAAACTGCAAAACCAGTTTTCTCCACTTAGAATAGACATTTTGGAGACCCTCAACCTGCATCAGTTAGAACCCTGGCATACAAGGCCTGTCCAGAAAGTATCCAGCCATGCAATATTAAACGTAGAGGCATTTATTGAATACGACACAAGAAACATTGTACATAGGACAATGACGCACAAGTCCCCTTCAAAGTAGGCACCTTGGGACCTCACCCAATTCTTCCACTGGGATGAATATGCCTTCGCCAGTCTCTGTTGATTGCAGCCTATGGCAGGGAATAGCACTGTCACAAACATCGTTGATAATGTTCACTGCAAATGAATCAACAAGACAACATTTGCAGCATAATCAAATTTGCTTTTCTATGGCCCCCTTAAAATCAGTGGTGGCTGGTGCTCAATATTTTGGAAGGGGGAGGGGCGGCAAACTAATACCACCCCAACACCCTCCCCACCTCCGTGTGGGAGATGGACAATGGCAATCAGCACCACCACAACCCCCCCCCCCCCGCAAGATGGAAGGCAGCGATGACCGACACCATACCTCCGGCGCCCTACATGTAGATTAGGGGGCCGGATGCATGGATAGGGGGCCACACCCCTGCGCCCTGCACTATGGGCCGCAACTGCTTAAAATATGTTTTAGTCTATGCTGTAGGTGTCAAGGTTTTTTTTTTTGGTTCAACTTGATGGACTTGTGTATTTTTTAAAAACCAAACAGTGAAATTATGTAACTTGTCCAAGAGATGACAGCGCTAAAGAGCAGAATTCATACAGCAGTGATTACATCATTCTTATCCCGTAATGCACTACAAAGTGAGTCACTGAACAAGCATTTGCATATCTAAACAAGTCAGTACTAATAGATACTTTATTTACCATTTCTATCCTCACAGCTTCTGTCTGTTAAAGCCCAACTCCAAGCTGAAAGAAATGATTGTTAGTTCTAGGGAGAGGTGAGAAGGCTCCTTTGCTTACCTTATACCTGCTCTGGCCAGCTCTTCTCCTTCCGGTGCCTCAGGTTGTGGTCATTCCTTCAGCATCATCTTGTGCAATGCAGGGCTAATAATCTTGCATTGTATGTGGAGGCAAGAGTGCAACAATGGTCAAGAGTGTGTAGGTAGGTGCAGGTAGCTACTTTGCCACTAGGTGGTTCTGTACCAGAATATGGCCTGGTTACAGTAAGTAAGGTTGTAGGTCATCAGGTGCTAGGTCCCTTTTAGCTAGAGTTCTCCTGCAGTAATTTCATGGATGAGTCAGGTTGGGAGGAACATGTGCAGTACTTGGGACATGGGAGCTAAACACCGAAACCTATGTGGATGTACCAGCACATGTAGACCCTGGACAGGGCAGGAGGCTGGGAAGAGTGGCCTGTACTCAGGGGGAACCAGCTGTAGTCTTTCTGTCCATTATGGAGGTGGGGACTAGAGTGGATTGCCAAAGGCCTTTTAGGCCAGGTGATGAGATCCCTGTGTGAGACTACTTCTCTGGAGGGACCCAGCAGAGGTGTAACCAGTGAAGAAGTGACTACAGAGAGCACAGTCTTGTGAGTACTACTAGCCTTGGGTAGAGGAGAGACTGTAAGGGAGATGGTTGTAGAGATGCTGTATATGCTTTCACTTGTGACTACTGCAGACCATCCACTAAATGTGATTGACTGTGTAATGTCAAGTGACTCCGGAATGTATGTCGAGGTGATGTGACTGTAATGCTATTTCCTGAATTCCATCTGTAAAGTACAGCAAAACTACTTTTTCATGTGGACATGCCTTCCTTGGGTAACAGCCAAGAATATTGTGTGGAGGCCTCTGGCATGGAGTGGGGCACCAGATGGGGTAAGGTTCCGCCTCAGCAGGAAGGATAGCATTCTAGCAGGACAGGAGCGGGAGTGGGGACTTGTGCTCTTGGCACCAAATACAGCCAGCCACGAAGACCCTCTTACAAGTGCCTTATGGAACAGGCTGTGCGGGATCAGTTGCACCACTACTCTTTTCCACCCCAGGTTTCATTAAAAAGTAAAAATCTCCATTTTACTTAACTGAAATTGCGGTCACAACAAGCTGGGGCCTAGGTCTTCTTTTATCTTCTTTGTAGTGTGGGAGGGTTCTTCTATCAGTGGCCACAACACTACACCGGCCGGGTGGAACCTCTCCCTTCAACTCTGGATGGGGCGATTTCCATAACATTGGTCTGTCTATGCCAGATTCGGTTGAGGTGTTTCCTCACGACTGCATGATTGACTCAATACTGGCCAGTATATGAGTCCACACCTTCTGGTAAGCGTGCCATTTTTACTATATGGTGGCGGACAATGAGGAATATATTTTAACCTATTGCATCCTTCACGGGTGATTTCTCTCCAACTTATGGGACTCATTTTTCATGACAAAATTCTTCACGTTTTTCAAATTTTTTACTATTTTTTAAGTGTTTACAGATTTAATACTTTCAATATTGTATGATCCCGCTGGATCCTTTACCATTGTTTATAATGTTTTGGGGGACCTAGTTCCCATATATATATATATATACAGTATATCATTTTGTTCAAATTCACTTTTGGTTCACATATATTTGAGCGCAGCACTAATGTTTATATGATTATTTGCACTACATTGGCCGCCAAGAATGTCTATCAAAGGGTACTCATGGAATTTTCATTGGGTCCAGAAGTCTTCAAAGGACAATGCTGAAAAGTGTGGAAGCAAGATCTGATGGGTGGTACGGTCTTCCTATCACTGGTCTCCATTCCTAGAAGAGGCGCTATGGAGGGTCATCTGACAGTGGGTTCAGTGTGGATGTTTGAAACATTAAAATATTTTAAAAAAACGGATTTTGCTGGGTGCAAAGCTAAACTAAAACTCAGGGAACCAAATTACCAACCAGCCATCTTCATTTGAGATTGTACTTAGTACCAGCAAGACTGGCACACTTTCCTCTGGAGTATTGCTTTGAGGCTTCTGAGGATGCATTTTGGATGGGATGTTCAAACACATATTCTACTACTGCTCAAGCAAGAAAAAACACTGAACCAGAGCATACAAATGGCACAGTATTGGGCACCACCCCCCTTCGAACCCCTATTAAATTGGACAATAAATAATACGTTTAAAGATCTTCTCTTGGCAAACTTGCTGTGAACCTCATCTCTCCCAAGCGGAGTTCCACCCGAAAGTGGAACTTCCTCTTTAAGAGAAGGTGACCCCCTGACATGTCATAATTGGCATGTCATTTTTTTTTTGGGGGGGGGGGACCTGGAGTTGCCACCTCATCCCTTTAAACCCGAACACATATTAATTACACAGGTTCTGTGGCTGATTAGGGTGGTAATTAAACTCACTTGGTGCCTCGTCTGCATTAAATTAGCCTCAGAGCCTGTCTAATTCATATGTGTTCGGGTTTAAAGGGATGAGGTGGCAACCCTAGGGGGGCCGTGGACCCTGTTTTCACAGGGTCCCAGGTCCACTTCCTCTCCTGGTGCTGAGGAGCCAGAAGGAAGTTCACCTCCCCCCCCTCCCTCTCGGCAATCTTCTGGGACTCGTCACAGGTCCCAGAAGATACGCCGAGCCATTCACAAGCCGCAGCATGACTCGCGCATGCGCAGTGAGTGCCCGGCTTTGAAGCCAAAGCCGGGTGCCTACACTTGTGATGCCAGTGGAGAGTTTCCTTGGCTTTGTGTTTGGGATCATTGTCTTGCTGAAATGTCCACCCTTGTTTCATCTTCATCATTCTGGTAGATGGCAGCAGATTTTTATCAAGAATGTCTTGGTACATTTTTCCATTCATCCTTCCTTCAATGATATGAAGTTTGCCAGCACTGTGCTGAAACACAGCCCCGCCTACACCGTGATGTTCCCACCTCCAAACCTCACTGTTGGCATTGGGGCGTTTTTGTGGTGATGTGCTATTTGACTTCCCAACATGGTGTGTATTATGGCCTCCAAAGAGTTCACTTTTGGTCTCATCTTACCAGACTATATTCTCCCAGTATTTCACTGGCTTGTCTAAATGTGGTGCAACAAACGTTAAACAAGCTTCAACATGCTTTTTCTTCAGCATAGGAGCTCTGCAATCTGAGGCAATCTCACACACATACTAGGGCCACTTTAACCACTTCCCGCCCGGCGCATAGACAAATGATGTCCGGGCGGGGGGTTCATTCGATCCGAAGCCTTTTACCATGTGATCAGCCGTGACCAATCACGGCTGATCACAGTGTAAATAGGAAGAGCCGTCTATCGGCTTTTCCTCTGCTCGGGTCTGCAGACCTGAGCAGCGGAGAGCCGATTGGCTGCTCTCCTGACGGGGGGGGGGCTGCGCTGAACATTTATCAGCGCATTCACCCTCAGGATCACCCCACTGGACCACCAGGGAGCCTGCCCAGGACCACCAGGGAGCCCTCCCCGGACATCACAAAGAGGCCGCCCAGGACCACCAGGGAAGGATCACAGAGGCCGCCCACGATCACCAGGGAGCCCCCACTAGACCACCAGGTAAGAGCAATATTGTGCACTGTAGGGATGGCACTGTGCCCATGTATGATGCCTACCAGTGCCATCCCTAACAGTGCTTGTTGCACCAGTGCCCACCACTGCCACCTATAAGTGCCCACCTGTGCCACCTATCAGTGCTCACCTGTGCTACCTATCAGTGCCCACTTGTGCCACCTAAAAGTGCCCACCTGTGCCACCTAAAAGTGCCACCTATCAGTGCCCATCAGTGCCCAGTGCCACTTATCAGTGCCGCCTATGAGTGTCCATCAGTGCCGCATATCAGTGTCACGTATCAGTGCCCGTCAGTGTTGCTTGTCAGTGCTGCCCATCAGTGCTGCATATGTGCCCCATCATCAGTGCAACCTTATCAGTGCCACCTCATCAGTGCCAACCTGTACTGCCTCATCATTGCCCGTCAGTGTAGCTTCATCAGTGCCCATCAGTGTAGCCACATCAGTGCCCATCAGTGAAGGAGAAAATGTACTTTATACAAACTTTTACGACAGAAACAAAGAAAAATGCGTTTTTTTTTCAAAATTTTCGGTCTTATTTTTTTCTATAGCGCAAAAAATAAAAACTGCAGGGGTGATCAAATACCACCAAAAGAAAGCTCTATTTGTGGGAACAAAATGATAAAAACGTTGTTTGGGTACAGCGTCGCACGGCCACGCAGTTCTCATTCAAATCGCAACAGCACTGAAAGCTGAAAATTGGTCTGGGCGGGAAGTGTTCTAAGTGCCTGGTACTGAAGTGGTTAAACAGGAGCCCGTTAACCTATCAATGTGACTGGATGAAACCCACACAAGTACTATGAAAACAAGTAAACAAGTAAACTGCAGATGTCCTGACCAGGATTTGTACTGGGGACCACAGTGTTGTAAGGTAAATGTGATAACTACTAAGCCATTGGATATAATAAGGTTTCTCAGCCAGGGTTCCATGGAATCTTAGGGTTCCTCCAGAGGTTGCTAGGGGTTCTGTAAGGGGGTAATTCTTCCCATTGACATCAGCTATAAGGAGCATTGTTCTCATTGACCATCATACTAGTGTAGTATGAGCTTTAGATATAGTAATTTTTAACAGGTGTTCCCTCTGGAAACTTATTTTAAGGGTTCCTCTGTGTTGAAAAGGTTGAGAAAGGCTGGTATATACTATGTGGCTCAATGTTTGTGGACACCTGACCAGGGCCGCCATCAGGGGGGTACAGACATTACTGTTGTAAGGGTCCCAGTGTCTCAAGGGGCCCTTACAACAAAGACTTTAGCAGTCTTTAAAGTGGTTGACAAGTCATGACGACCACTTTAAACTACAGGTAAGCCTATATTCACGCTTACCAGTAGGTCCCGGGAATATCTTCTAAACTTGCACCATTTAGGAGATATTCCCTGTATTTGCATGTGCCGACTTCACCGGCACATGCACAGTGAAGAAACGGCCCAACTGAGCCGTTTCTTCACTAAGTGTGCCGTAAATGACAGCTGCCGTGCGCATGCGTGGGAGTGACGTCAGCACAGCTCCTGACAATCACAGCGCTGGAGTCCGTGCTGTGATTGGTCGGAGCCTGGAATCCCAGAAGACGACGGACACAGCATATCGCTGGTCACGGCGGTGCTCAGGGACCGCTGCTACAGGGTCGATCTAAGGTAAGCATTTCATAATGAGCTAGTATGCGATGCATACTAGCTCATTATGCCTTTCTCTTTCAGTTGTTTTTTTGTTTTATATAGACTTGACAACCACTTTAACATTGGAGTCTATGGGAAGGGGTCACCCGGTTTGGGGACAACGTTCCGCCGAACCATAGCCGATAAAAATACCAAACTTGAGTCACATAGAGAGGGCCCCCTGGGCAACAACTGTTCCAAGTTTGGGACCTCCAGCACCTATGGTTAAACGCCAAGTCTTATTGCAAGCATCAGGTGAGGCTGTGCTGCCTGTGCACTGTTTTTTTTAACCCCTTGGATACATTGGCAGCTGGTGAAGTTTTAGGATGGGGGGGTGCCAGGCCCCACCCTTCCTTTTTGATCCCTCCTACTTCTAATAAGCTCCATCCACTCCGCCCCCTGTATTCCACATATTGTGTCAGGAGTATACAGCTCAGCATCACAGGACGCAGTATACAGCCCCAGCATCACAGGACACAGTATACAGCTCACCATCACAGGACACAGTATACAGCTCAGCATCACAGGATACAGTATACAGCCCAGCATCACAGGATACAGTATGCAGCTCAGCATCACAGGACACAGTATACAGCTCAGCATCACAGGACACAGTATACAGCTCAGCATCACAGGACACAGTATACAGCTCATCATCACAGGATACAGTATACAGCCCAGCAACACAGGATACAGTATACAGCATACAGCTCAGTTTCACAGGACACAGTATACAGCTCAGCATCACAGGACACAGTATACAGCTCAGCATCACAGGATACAGTATACAGTATACAGCTCAGCATCACAGGACACAGTATACAGCCTCAGTATCACAGGGCACAGTATACAGCTTAGTATTACAGGTGGGGTAAATTGCAGCCAATATCACAGGTGGGGGTAAATTGCAGCCAGTATCACAGGTGGGGGAACTTATGCAGTCAATAACACAGGTGGGGGCACTTATGCAGCCAATAACACAGGTGGGGGCAGTTATGCAGCCAGTGACACAGGTGGGGGCAGTTATGCAACCAGTGACACAGGTGGGGGCAGTTATGCAGCCAGTGACACAGGTGGGGCAGTTTGCAGCCAGTGACACAGGTGGGGCAGTTATGCAGCCAGTGACATAGTTGGAGGCAGTTTGCAGCCAGTGACACAGTTGGGGCAGTTTGCAGCCAGTGACACGGTTGGGGGCAGTTTGCAGCCAGTGACACAGGTGGGGGCAGTTTGCAGCCAGTGACACAGGTTGGGCAGTTTGCAGCCAGTGACACAGGTGGGGCAGTTTGCAGCCAGTGACACAGGTGGGGCA
>BLSH010262635.1:801451-816148 GCA_018402905.1 Glandirana rugosa
GACGCTCCCTGTCTAATAACAAGATTTTGGTAGAGTAGTATAACACTTTCCATCTCCAAGGACGATGAGGACACTCCCTGTCTAATAACAAGATTTTGTTTGTGTTATATCACGATATCCCTTTCCAAGGACGACGACGACACTCCCTGTCTAATAACAAGATTTTAGTTTAGATGATTTTAGAACAATAATCTGTCCCTCACAGGAGCAGCAGGAACCTCTCCCTATAGCACTATGAGATGATTTTAGAACAATAATCTGTCCCTCACAGGAGCAGCAGTATCCTCTCTTTATAGCACTATGAGATGATTTTAGAACAATAATCTGTCCCTCACAGGAGCAGCAGGAACCTCTACCTGTGGCCGTATGAGATGATTTTAGAACAATAATCTGTCCCTCACAGCAGCAGCAGGAACCTTTCCCTATAGCACTATATTGTGTTTGTTTTAGAACAATAATCTGTCCCTCACAGGAGTAGCAGGAACCTCTACCTTTCACAATATGATGAGATGGTTTTAGAACAATAATCTGTCCCTCGCAGGAACTGCAGAAACCTCTCCCTGTAGCACTATGAGGAGATGATTTTAGAAAAATAATCTGTCCCTCACAGGAGCAGCAGGAACCTTTCCCTATAGCAGTATGAGATGATTTTAGAACAATAATCTGTCCCTCACAGGAGCAGCAGGAACCTCTCCTTATAGCACTATGAGATGATTTTAGAACAATAATCTGTCCCTCACAGGAGCAGCAGGAACCTCTCTCTCTAGCAGTATGAGATGATTTTAGAACACTAATCCGTGCCTCACAGGAGCAGCAGGAAACTCTCCCTATAGCACTATGAGATGATTTTAGAACAATAATCTGTCCCTCACAGGAGCACCAGGAACCTTTCCCTATAGCAGTATGAGATGATTTTAGAACAATAATCTGTCCCTCACAGGAGCAGCAGGAAACTCTCCCTATAGCACTATGAGATGATTTTAGAACAATAATCTGTCCCTCACAGGAGCACCAGGAACCTTTCCCTATAGCAGTATAAGATGATTTTAGAACAATAATCTGTCCTTCACAGGAGCAGCAGGAACCTCTCCTTATAGCACTATGAGATGATTTTAGAACAATAATCTGTCCCTCACAGGAGCAGCAGGAACCTCTCACTCTAGCAGTATGAGATGATTTTAGAACAATAATCTGTGCCTCACATGAGCAGCAGGAACCTCTCTCTATAGCACTATGAGATGATTTTAGAACAATAATCTGTCCCTCACAGGAGCAGCAGGAACATCTCCCTGTAGCACTATGATGAGATGGTTTTAGAACAATAATCTGTCACTCACAGGAGCAGCAGGAACCTCTCTCTATAGCACCATGAGATGATTTTAGAACAATAATCTGTCCCCCACAGGAGCAGCAGGAACCTCTCCCTATAACACAATGATGAGACGGTGTTAGAACAATAAGCTATCCCTCACAGAAGCAGCAGGAACCTCTACTTATAGCGCTATGAGATGATTTTAGAACAATAATCTGTCCTTCACAAGAGCAGCAGGAACCTCTCTGTCACTAACCTGGTGGTGGAATCTGTCTTGTGCAGGGAACAACCGCTCTTGCGCACCCAATTCAAGGACCCCTGGTAGAGTAGACAGAGGGCCAAGAGTGTGGGATGGTCACTGATGATGTAGTTAGGTTTCCAGAAGACGTGCAGATAGAAGAGTGGTCGTACAGGCTGGGTCGGCAACGGGCAGGCAGGAAGGTACAAAGGATCAGGCAGATGGGTAGTCAGGTCCAAGCAAAGGTTTGTTCAACGGGCGGGCAGCAGAGGTACAGAGGAGTAGACAAGCAGATGGTCGTGGATAGCCGGGGTCGGTGCAGGTATCGAACAACAGGTCAAGGCAAGCTGGATCAAACAGGAAGCAAACGAACACAGGAACAGGTGGAGGGAGCTGTGGCTCACAGGTTATGGACGCTGTAGAACGAGCAGCAACCATTGCAGGAATCTCCAGGTTTAAATAGCGCCATTTGGCGCCGTTTTCTGCGCGTGCGCACTCACGCTGGCGCACACAGGCGCGCGCGGATGCGCACGGGAGCGCGCAAATGCGCACAGGCCTGCGCACCACCACAAAAACAGCCAGTTTTGCTGGAAAAAGTTCCTTTTTCCTAACATTGCCCCCCCCCAAGGGGCAGCCTCCGGATGCCTTACCGGGTGTCATCACCCTGCCGATTTCTTCTGAAGGCTCGGATCAGTCCAGGGGCATGGATGTTTCTTTCGGGTTGCTACGAGTTCTCTTCCGGGCCGAACCCCTTCCATTTGATCAGATATTGTGTCTCTCCAGCTCTCTGGTGACAGTTAAAATTGCTTCCACCTCGAACTCCTCCTCTCCGTTGACTAGGATGGGACCCGGTGGTCCTACTTTTCGGCCCGAGAAGGAATCGAGGACCATGAGTTTTAGTAGGGAAACGTGGAAACCCGGGTGGATCTTCAAGGATGGTGGAAGGTCAAGTTCAAATGCCACCCAGTTAACCTGTCTTTTCACAGGAAAAGGCCCCAGGAACCTCGGGCCCAATTTTTTTGAGGGGCAAGCAAGTTTCAAATTCTTGGTTGGCAACCAAACAAGGTTACCGGGTTGAAGCTCCATTTCCCCCCGTCTCCTCTTGTCATAGGCCTCCTTGGTAGCCTCCCGGGATTTGGATAATGTCTCCTGAAGGAGTCAACAATTGGAGTGGAGGAAGTTGGTGACATCCTGTGCTGCTGGGACGGTACATTCCGGATTCAAGTCGGGCAGAAATGTGGGGTGGTAGCCATAATTGGCCCAAAATGGGGACTGCTGGGTGGCCGAATGGATGGTATTATTGTAGGCAAACTCGGCCACAGGCAGCAGTGCAACCCAATCATCCTGAGAAAAGGACGAGAAACACCGTAAGTATTGTTTCAGCGTCTGGTTCGTCCTTTCCGTCTGTCCGTTTGTCTGTGGGTGGTAAGCCGAAGAGAAGGCAAGTTCGATTTCCAGCCCAGCACACAGGGCTCTCCAAAATTTTGACGTGAACTGGACCCCCCGATCAGACACGATGTTGCTGGGCACTTCATGAAGTCGGACGACTCCCTTTATGAATGTGCGGGCCATTTCGGCTGCTGAGGGGGTCCCCTTCATAGGGATGAAATGTGCCATCTTTGTCATCCAGTCTACTATGACAAAGATGGTAGAAAAACCTTCCGACGGGGGAGTTCCATGATAAAATCTATCGCCAGTTGCGACCATGGGCGTTCAGGTATGGGAAGGGTGTTCAACAGACCCCAGGCTTTAGCTCTGTCTGTCTTGTTTCGGGCACAGACGGGACATGCCCCAATATACTTTCTACAGTCCTCCAAAATGTTGGGCCACCAGAATGACCGTGAGATGAGCTCAGCGGTCTTTTGTGTACCAAAATGTCCGGCCAGTTTATGGTCATGGCAACGACCCAAGACTCTAAGATGCAGACTTGCTGGGATGAACATTCTCCGCCCAAACCACCATAGACCATCCCTTATGGTCAATCGGGTGTCTCTGTCGGTAGCGGAACCGTCCAAGACCCGACGAAGTTGGGAGAGAAAGTCCTCATCTGTCAGCAGGAAATTCCGTGCAGGAAGTATAGTATCCGGTGGAGCAGTATTGCCTGGCTCTGTGAACATTCGGGAGAGAGCGTCGGGCTTACTATTCTTGGGTCCGGGACGATATGTAAGGTGAAAATGAAACCTGGAAAAGAATAGCGCCCAGCGGGCTTGCCTAGGTCTCAGTCTCTTTGCCGTTCGGAGATACTCCAGGTTTTTGTGGTCGGTGAATATCAGAATAGGGTGAGAAGCCCCTTCCAGCAAATAACGCCATTCCTCTAACGCTGACTTAATGGCCAGTAGCTCCCTGTCTCCCACGTCGTAGTTCCGCTCTGGTGCGGTTAGCTTCCTGGAAAAGAAGGCCACTGTATAGAGCAGGGCCTTGACACCCTGGCGCTGGGACAGCATAGCCCCCACTGCAGTTTCTGATGCGTCCACCTCCAGGACGTAAGGTAAAGCTGGGTCCAGGTGCTTCAGAATGGGGGCCGACGTGAAGAGGGACTTGAGTCTCTGAAAAGCGGCTTGAGCTTCAGGGGACCACTGGTACCGGGTATTCTGTTTTGTTAGACGTGTGATGGGCTCCACGATGGCGGAAAATCCTTTAATAAATTTCCTATAGAAATTTGCGAAGCCCACGAATCTCTGTACCCCTTTTCGGTCTATAGGCACAGGTCATTCCAAGATGGTGGAAACTTTCTGCGGATCCATATGGATGCCGGTTGTGGAGATGATCAGCCCCAGGAAATGCATACTGGGCTGTTCAAATGAACATTTTTCCGCTTTAGCGTATAAGCCATACTGCTGTAGACGCCCAAGAACCTTAGTGACGTGCCTGCGGTGTTCCTCCAAGGAAGAGGAGAAGACCAGGATGTCGTCTAAGTAAATTATAACAAAGAGATCCAGGAAGTCTCGAAACATGTCGTTGACAAAATGTTGGAAGGTTGCGGGGGCATTACACAGGTCGAAGGGCATCACCAAGTATTCGTAATGCCTGAACCGAGTGCGGAATGCGGTCTTCCACTCGTCTCCTTCCCTGATCCGAATAAGATTGTATGCCCCCCGCAAGTCGAGTTTGGTAAAGACAGTTGCTGACTCCAGCCGTTGAAAAGTTCTGGAACCAAAGGTAGCGGGTACCGGTTTTTGATGGTTAACCAGTTGAGCTCCCTATAGTCTATGCACGGCCGGAGCGAGTGATCTTTCTTCTCTACAAAGAAGATGCCGCTCCGGCCGGGGATGTAGACGGTCTGATGAATCCCTTCTTGGTGTTCTCCTCCAAGTAGGATTTAAGGGCCGCCAATTCAGGTTCGGAAAGAGGGTAGATCCTCCCAAAAGGCACCTCTGCCCCGGGCAGCAGCTCGATGGGGCAATCGTAGGGCCTGTGCGGCGGAAGTTTGTCAAACCCCTTCTTGCTAAAAACATCTAGAAATGCATGGTAGGCCAGTGGAAGAAGAGCCCGAACATCCGGTTCGGTGTCGGCCTCCAGGCTGAGGAGTACTGGGACAGTCCCATCTCTAGGACTCAGGCAATGCCGACGGCAGTAAGGAGATTGGAAATGGACGGCTCCAGTGGTCCAGTCTATGCTGGGGTTGTGGGCCTGGAACCAGGGCAATCCCAGGATGATGGGGCAGAGCGGAGAGGCGATGGTATCCAGCCTCAGATGTGACCTGTGACCATCCAGGGTGCAGGAGAGCAGAGGGACCGTCTCGTGTGTGACGGTTAAGGATTTAATGTGTGATCCGTCGGCCAGGCGGATCACCAGTTTGTGAGCCTTGGGTTGCAGGGGGATGTGGTGCTGTGCAGCAAAATCCAGGTCAACAAAACAGCTGCATGCACTGGAATCAATGATTGCCGGCACCGTGATAATCCCTCCGAGAAGCTGCAGAGACAAGAAAATAGTGAGATGGGCATGGGCGTTAACCGGTACATCAGATACAGTGGACAAGCACTTATGATGAGATGATTATAGAACAATAATCTGTCCCTCACAGGAGCAGCAGGAGCCTCTCCCTATAGCACTATGAGATAATTTTAGAACAATAATCTTTCCCTCACAGGAGCAGCAGGAAACTCTCTCTGTAGCACTATGATGAGATGGTTTTAGAACAATAATCTGCCCCTCACAGGAGCAGCATGAACCTCTCCCTATAGCACTATGGGATGATTTTAGAACAATAATCTGTCCCTCACAAGAGTAGCAGGAACCTCTACCTCTAGCACTATGCTGAGATGGTTTTAGAACAATAATCTGTCCCTCACAAGAGTAGCAGGAACCTCTACCTCTAGCACTATGCTGAGGTGGTTTTAGAACAATAATCTGACCTTCACAGGAGCAGCAGGAACCTCTCCATATAGCACAATGAGATTATTTTAGAACAATAATCTGTCCCTCACAGGAGCAGCAGGAACCTCTCCCTGTAGCACAATGATGATATGGTTTTAGAACAATAATCTGTCAATCACAGGAGCAGCAGGAACCTCTCCCTATAGCACCATGAGATGATTTTAGAACAATAATCTGTCCCTCACAGGAGCAGCAGGAACCTCTCCCTGTAGTACTATAATGAGGTAGTTTTAGAACAATAATCTGCCCCTCACAGGAGCAGCAGGAACCTCTCCTTCTAGAAGTATGAGATGATTTTAGAACAATAATCTGTCCCTCTCAGAAGCAGCAAGAACCTCTCCATATAGCACAATGATGGGATGTTGTTAGAACAATAATCTGTCCCTGACAGGAGAAGCAGGAACCTCTCTCTCTAGCAGTATGTGTTGATTTTAGAAGAATAATCTGTCACTCACAGAAGCAGTAGGAACCTCTACCTATAGCACTATGATGAGCTGGTTTTAGAACAATAATCTGTCCCTCACCGGAGCAGCAGGAACCTCTCCCTGTAGCACTATGATGAGATGGTTTTAGAACAATAATCTGTCCCTCACAGGAGCAGCAGGAAACTCTCCCTATAGCACTATGAGATGATTTTAGAACAATAATCTGTCCCTCACAGGAGCAGCAGGAACTTCTCCCTGTAGCACAATGATGAGATGATTTTAGAACAATAATCTGTCACTCACAGGAGCAGCAGGAACCTCTCCCTGTAGCACTATGATGAGATGGTTTTAGAAAAATATTCTGTCCCTCACAGGAGCATCAAGAACCTCTCCCTATAGCACTATGAGATGATTTTAGAACAATAATCTGTCCCTCACAGGAGCAGCAGGGACCTTTCCCTGTAGCACTATGATGAGATGGGTTTAGAACAATAATCTGCCCCTCAAAGGAGCAGCAGGAACCTCTCCTTCTAGAAGTATGACATGATTTTAGAACAATAATCTGTCCCTCACAGGTGCAGCAGGAACCTCTCCTTATAGCACTATGAGATGATTTTAGAAGAATAATCTGTCCCTTACAGGAGCAGCAGGGACCTCTCCCTGTAGCACTCTGATGAGATGGTTTTAGAACATTAATCTCTCCCTCAAAGGAGCAGCAGGAACCTCTCCCTGTAGCACTATGAGATGATTTTAGAACAATAATCTGTCCCACACAGGGGCAGCAGGAACCTCTCCCTGTAGCACAATCATGAGATTGTTTTAGAACAGTAATCTGCCCCTCACAGGAGCAGCAGGAACTTCTCCCTATAGCACTATGGGATGATTTTAGAACAATAATATGTCCCTCACAGGAGTAGCAGGAACCTCTACCTCTAGCACTATGATGAGATGGTTTTAGAACAATAATCTGTCCCTCGCAGGAGCAGCAGGAACCTCTCCCTATAGCACAATGAGATGATTTTAGAACAATAATCTGTCCCTCACAGGAGCAGCAGGAACCTCTCCCTGTAGCACTATAATGAGGTGGTTTTAGAGCAATAATCTGCCCCTCACAGGAGCAGCAGGAAGCTCTCCTTATAGAAGTATGAGATGATTTTAGAACAATAATCTGTCCCTCAAGGGAGCAGCAGGAATGTCTCCCTATAGCACAATGATGAGATGTTTTTAGAACAATAATCTGTCCCTCACAGGAGCAGCAGGGACCTCTCCCTATTGCACTATGAGATTATTTTAGAACAATAATCTGTCCCTTACAGCAGCAGCAGGAACCTCTCCCTCTAGCAGTATGAGATAATTTTAGAACAATAATCTGTCCCTCACAGGAGCAGCAGGAACTTCTCCCTATAGCACTATGAGATGATTTTAGAACAATAATCTGTCCCTCACAGGAGCAGCAGTATCCTCTCCCTATAGCACTATCAGATGATTTTAGAACAATAATCTGTCCCTCACAGGAGCAGCAGGAACCTCTCCCTCTAGCAGTATGAGGTGACTTTAGAACAATAATCTGTCCCTCACAGGGGCAGCAGGAACCTCTCTCTGTAGCACAATCATGAGATTGTTTTAGAACAATAATCTGCCCCTCACAGGAGCAGCAGGAACTTCTCCCTATAGCACAATGGGATGATTTTAGAACAATAATCTGTCCCTCACAGGAGTAGCAGGAACCTCTACCTCTAGCACTATGATGAGATGGTTTTAGAACAATAATCTGTCCCTCGCAGGAGCAGCAGGAACCTCTCCCTATAGCACAATGAGATGATTTTAGAACAATAATCTGTCAATCATAGGAGCAGCAGGAACATCTCCCTATAGCACAATGAGATGATTTTAGAACTATAATCTGTCCCTCACAGGAGCAGCAGGAACCTCTCCCTGTAGCACTATAATGATGTGGTTTTAGAGCAATAATCTGCCCCTCACAGGAGCAGCAGGAAGCTCTCCTTCTAGAAGTATGAGATGATTTTAGAACAATAATCTGTCCCTCAAAGGAGCAGCAGGAATGTTTCTCTATAGCACAATGATGAGATGTTGTTAGAACAATAATCTGTCCCTCACAGGAGCAGCAGGAACCTCTCCCTATAGCACTATGAGATTATTTTAGAACAATAATCTGTCCCTTACAGCAGCAGCAGAAACCTCTCCCTCTAGCAGTATGAGATAATTTTAGAACAATAATCTGTCCCTCACAGGAGCAGCAGGAACTTCTCCCTATAGCACTATGAGATGATTTTAGAACAATAATCTGTCCCTCACAGGAGCAGCAGTATCCTCTCCCTATAGCACTATGAGATGATTTTAGAACAATAATCTGTCCCTCACAGGAGCAGCAGGAACCTCTCCCTCTAGCAATATGAGGTGACTTTAGAACAATAATCTGTCCCTCACAGGGGCAGCAGGAACCTCTCTCTGTAGCACAATCATGAGATTGTTTTAGAACAATAATCTGCCCCTCATAGGAGCAGCAGGAACTTCTCCCTATAGCACAATGGGATGATGTTAGAACAATAATCTGTCCCTCACAGGATTAGCAGGAACCTCTACCTCTAGAACTATGATGAGATGGTTTTAGAACAATAATCTGTCCCTCGCAGGAGCAGCAGGAACCTCTCCCTATAGCACAATGAGATGATTTTAGAACAATAATCTGTCCCTCACAGGAGCAGCAGGGACCTTTCGCTGTAGCACTATGATGAGATGGGTTTAGAACAATAATCTGCCCCTCAAAGGAGCAGCAGGAACCTCTCCTTCTAGAAGTATGACATGATTTTAGAACAATAATCTGTCCCTCACAGGTGCAGCAGGAACCTCTCCTTATAGCACTATGAGATGATTTTAGAAGAATAATCTGTCCCTTACAGGAGCAGCAGGGACCTCTCCCTGTAGCACTCTGATGAGATGGTTTTAGAACATTAATCTCTCCCTCAAAGGAGCAGCAGGAACCTCTCCCTGTAGCACTATGAGATGATTTTAGAACAATAATCTGTCCCACACAGGGGCAGCAGGAACCTCTCCCTGTAGCACAATCATGAGATTGTTTTAGAACAGTAATCTGCCCCTCACAGGAGCAGCAGGAACTTCTCCCTATAGCACTATGGGATGATTTTAGAACAATAATCTGTCCCTCACAGGAGTAGCAGGAACCTCTACCTCTAGCACTATGATGAGACGGTTTTAGAACAATAATCTGTCCCTCGCAGGAGCAGCAGGAACCTCTCCCTATAGCACAATGAGATGATTTTAGAACAATAATCTGTCCCTCACAGGAGCAGCAGGAACCTCTCCCTGTAGCACTATAATGAGGTGGTTTTAGAGCAATAATCTGCCCCTCACAGGAGCAGCAGGAAGCTCTCCTTATAGAAGTATGAGATGATTTTAGAACAATAATCTGTCCCTCAAAGGAGCAGCAGGAATGTCTCCCTATAGCACAATGATGAGATGTTTTTAGAACAATAATCTGTCCCTCACAGGAGCAGCAGGGACCTCTCCCTATAGCACTATGAGATTATTTTAGAACAATAATCTGTCCCTTACAGCAGCAGCAGGAACCTCTCCCTCTAGCAGTATGAGATAATTTTAGAACAATAATCTGTCCCTCACAGGAGCAGCAGGAACTTCTCCCTATAGCACTATGAGATGATTTTAGAACAATAATCTGTCCCTCGCAGGAGCAGCAGTATCCTCTCCCTATAGCAGTATGAGGTGACTTTAGAACAATAATCTGTCCCTCACAGGGGCAGCAGGAACCTCTCCCTATAGCACTATGAGATGATTTTAGAACAATAATCTGCCCCTCACAGGAGCAGCAGGAACTTCTCCCTATAGCACAATGGGATGATTTTAGAACAATAATCTGTCCCTCACAGGATTAGCAGGAATCTCTACCTCTAGCACTATGATGAGATCGTTTTAGAACAATAATCTGTCCCTCGCAGGAGCAGCAGGAACCTCTCCCTATAGCAGTATGAGGTGACTTTAGAACAATAATCTGTCCCTCACAGCAGCAGCAGGAACCTCTCCCTGTAGCACTATGAGATGATTTTAGAACAATAATCTGTCCCTCACAGAAGCAGCAGGAACCTCTCCCTCTAGAAGTATGAGATAATTTTAGAAGAATAATCTGTCCCTCAGAGGAGCAGCAGGAAACTCTCTCTGTAGAACTATGATGAGATCGTTTTAAAACAATAATCTGCCCCTCACAGGAGCAGCAGGAACCTCTCCTTTTAGCACTATGGGATGAATTTAGAACAATAACCTGTCCCTCACAAGAGTAGCAGGAACCTCTACCTTTAGCACTATGCTGAGATGGTTTTAGAACAAATCTGTCCCTCACAGGAGCAGCAGTATCCTCTCTTTATAGCACAATGAGATTATTTTAGAACAATAATCTGTCCCTCAAAGGAGCAGCATGAACCTCTCCCTGTAGCACAATGATGAGATGGTTTTAGAACAATAATCTGTCCCTCACAGGAGCAGCAGGAACCTCTCCCTATAGCACCATTAGAAGATTTTAGAACAATAATCTGTCCCTCACAGTAGCAGCAGAAACCTCTCCCTGTAGCACTATAATGAGGTGGTTTTAGAACAATAATCTGCCCCTCACAGGAGCAGCAGGAACCTCTCCTTCTAGAAGTATGAGATGATTTTAGAACAATAATCTGTCCCTCACAGAAGCAGCAGGAACCTCTCCATATAGCACAATGATGGGATGTTGTTAGAACAATAATCTGTCCCTCACAGGAGCAGCAGGAACCTCTCCCTATTGCACTATGAGATGATTTTAGAACAATAATCTGTCCCTCACAGGAGCCGCAGGAACCTTTCTCTTTAGCAGTAAGTGTTGATTTTAGAAGAATAATCTGTCACTCACAGGAGCAGCAGGAACCTCTCCCTGTAGCAGTATGATGACATGATTTTAGAACAATAATCTGTCCCTCACAGGAGCAGCAGGAACTTCTCCCTGTAGCACAATGATGAGATGGTTTTAGAACAATAATCTGTCACTCACAGGAGCAGCAGGAACCTCTCCCTGTAGCACTATGATGAGATGGTTTTAGAACAATATTCTGTCCCTCACAGGAGCAGCAGGAACACCTACCTCTAGCACTATGATGAGATGGTTTTAGAACAATAATCTGTCCCTCGCAGGAGCAGCAGGAACCTCTCCCTATAGCACAATGAGATGATTTTGGAACAATAATCTGTCCCTCACATGAGCAGCAGGAACCTCTCCCTATAGAACAATAATCTGCCCCTCACAGGAGCAGCAGGAACTTCTCCCTATAGCACAATGGGATGATTTTAGAACAATAATCTGTCCCTCACAGGATTAGCAGGAACCTCTACCTCTAGCACTATGATGAGATGGTTTTAGAACAATAATCTGTCCCTCGCAGGAGCAGCAGGAACCTCTCCCTATAGCAGTATGAGGTGACTTTAGAACAATAATCTGTCCCTCACAGCAGCAGCAGGAACCTCTCCCTGTAGCACTATGAGATGATTTTAGAACAATAATCTGTCCCTCACAGAAGCAGCAGGAACCTCTCCCTCTAGAAGTATGATATAATTTTAGAAGAATAATCTGTCCCTCAGAGGAGCAGCAGGAAACTCTCTCTGTAGAACTATGATGAGATCGTTTTAGAACAATAATCTGCCCCTCACAGGAGCAGCAGGAACCTCTCCTTTTAGCACTATGGGATGAATTTAGAACAATAACCTGTCCCTCACAAGAGTAGCAGGAACCTCTACCTTTAGCCCTATGCTGAGATGGTTTTAGAACAATAATCTGTCCCTCACAGGAGCAGCAGTATCCTCTCTTTATAGCACAATGAGATTATTTTAGAACAATAATCTGTCCCTCAAAGGAGCAGCATGAACCTCTCCCTGTAGCACAATGATGAGATGGTTTTAGAACAATAATCTGTCCCTCACAGGAGCAGCAGGAACCTCTCCCTATAGCACCATTAGAAGATTTTAGAACAATAATCTGTCCCTCACAGTAGCAGCAGAAACCTCTCCCTGTAGCACTATAATGAGGTGGTTTTAGAACAATAATCTGCCCCTCACAGGAGCAGCAGGAACTTCTCCCTGTAGCACAATGATGAGATGGTTTTAGAACAATAATCTGTCACTCACAGGAGCAGCA
The DNA here is from genome assembly GCA_018402905.1 of Glandirana rugosa. Taxonomy (NCBI): domain Eukaryota; kingdom Metazoa; phylum Chordata; class Amphibia; order Anura; family Ranidae; genus Glandirana; species Glandirana rugosa. The sequence goes on from BLSH010262635.1 coordinate 814,009, forward strand.
GGAACCTCTCCCTGTAGCACTATGATGAGATGGTTTTAGAACAATATTCTGTCCCTCACAGGAGCATCAAGAACCTCTCCCTATAGCACTATGAGATGATTTTAGAACAATAATCCGTCCCTCAAAGGAGCAGCAGGGACCTTTCCCTGTAGCACTATGATAAAATGGGTTTAGAACAATAATCTGCCCCTCAAAGGAGCAGCAGGAACCTCTCCTTCTAGAAGTATGACATGATTTTAGAACAATAATCTGTCCCTCACAGGTGCAGCCGGACCTCTCCTTATAGCACTATGAGATGATTTTAGAACAATAATCTTTCCCTTACAGGAGCAGCAGGAACCTCTCCCTGTAGCACTCTGATGAGATGGTTTTAGAACATTAATCTGTCCCTCAAAGGAGCAGCAGGAACCTCTCCCTGTAGCACTATGAGATTATTTTAGAACAATAATCTGTCCCTCACAGGGGCAGCAGGAACCTCTCCCTGTAGCACAATCATGAGATTGTTTTAGAACAATATTCTGCCTCTCACAGGAGTAGCAGGAACCTCTACCTTTAGCACTATGATGAGATGGTTTTAGAACAATAATCTGTCCCTCGCAGGAGCAGCAGGAACCTCTCCCTATAGCACAATGAGATGATTTTAGAACAATAATCTGTCAATCACAGGAGCAGCAGGAACCTCTCCCTATAGCACCATGAGATGATTTTAGAACTATAATCTGTCCCTCACAGGAGCAGCAGGAACCTCTCCCTGTAGCACTATAATGAGGTGGTTTTAGAACAATAATCTGCCCCTCACAGGAGCAGCAGGAACATCTCTTTCTAGAAGTATGAGATGATTTTAGAACCATAATCTGTCCCTCACAGGAGCAGCAGGAACGTCTCCCTATAGCACAATGATGAAATGTAGTTAGAACAATAATCTGTCCCTCACAGGAGCAGCAGGAACCTCTCCCTATAGCACTATGAGATTATTTTAGAACAATAATCTGTCCCTTACAGCAGCAGCAGGAACCTCTCCCTCTAGCAGTATGAGATGATTTTAGAACAATAATCTGTCCCTCACATGAGCAGCAGGAACTTCTCCCTATAGCACTATGAGATGATTTTAGAACAATAATCTGTCCCTCACAGGAGCAGCAGCATCCTCTCCCTATAGCACTATGAGATGCTTTTAGAGCAATAATCTGTCCCTCACAGGAGCAGCAGGAACCTCTCCCTCTAGCAGTATGAGGTGACTTTAGAACAATAATCGGTCCCTCACAGGGGCAGCAGGAACCTCTACCTGTAGCACAATCATGAGATTGTTTTAGAACAATAATCTGCCCCACACAGGAGCAGCAGGAACTTCTCCCTATAGCACAATGGGATGATTTTAGAACAATAATCTGTCCCTCACAGGAGTAGCAGGAACCTCTACCTCTAGCACTATGATGAGATTGTTTTAGATCAATAATCTGTCCCTCGCAGGAGCAGCAGGAAAATCTCCCTGTAGCATTATAATGAGGTGGTTTTAGAACAATAATCTGCCCCTCACAGGAGCAGCAGGAACCTCTCCTTCTAGAAGTATGAGATTATTTTAGAACAATAATCTGTCCCTCACAGGAGCAGCAGGAACCTCTCCCTATAGCACTATGAAATGATTTTAGAACAATAATCTGTCCCTCACATGAGCAGCAGGAACCTCTCCCTATAGCACTATGAAATGATTTTAGAACAATAATCTGTCCCTCACAGGAGCCCCAGGAACCTCTCTCTCTAGCAGTATGAGATGACTTTAAAGCAATAATCTGTCCCTCACAGGAGCAGCAGGAACCTCTCCCTCTAGAAGTATGAGATAATTTTAGAAGAATAATCTGTCCCTCAGAGGAGCAGCAGGAAACTCTCTCTGTAGAACTATGATGAGATGGTTTTAGAACAATAATCTGCCCCTCACAGGAGCAGCAGGAACCTCTCCCTATAGCACTATGAGTTGATTTTAGAAAAAATAATCTGTCCCTCACAGGAGAAGCAGAAACCTCTCCATATAGCACAATGAGATTATTTTAGAACAATAATCTGTCCCTCACAGGAGCAGCATGAACCTCTCCCTGTAGCACAATGATGAGATGGTTTTAGAACAATAATCTGTCAATCACAG
>BLSH010262635.1:823067-849298 GCA_018402905.1 Glandirana rugosa
ATCACGATATTCCTCTCTAAGGACTACGAGGACACTCCCTGTCTAATAACAAGATTTTAGTAGAGTATGACCCCCCGCGTACGCGCCTCGGCCTGGCTCGCCTGTACGTGCGGATCGAGAGGCGAAGGGCCTCGGCATTTCCTGGGCAAAGAGTGACTCGACGTCGCGCCTTTTGGGTCGGTCCTGTTGTAGTCCGTTGGCCCTAACGAAGGGTCGTGGACTGTTCCATGTTTACCATGTGCCCCCACGCTTCCGATTCATGTTTCGGAGGTGGTAATTTCTCCGGGACTGAGCGCCGAGGGAATTTTACCGCCGCTGTGCGGTTCAGTGGCTGGGTTTTCCGCGCTGCAGCTCAGTGAGAAACGGGTCCTTTACGGCTCCGGGAAGCGGAGAGCTAGGCGTGCATGTCCGCTCGGTCCGGCTCCGCGCATGCGCCCCCCAGTATGAGATGATTTTAGAACAATAATCTGTCCCTCACAGGAGCATCAGGAATCTCTCCTTATAGCACTATGAGATGATTTTAAAACAATAATCTGTCCCTCACAGGAGCAGCAGGAACCTATCCCTGTAGCACTATGCGATGATTTTAGAACAATAATGTGTCCCTCACAGGAGCAGCAGGAACCTCTCCCTCTAGCAGTATGAGATGATTTTAGAACAATAATCTGTCCCTCACATCACCAGTAAACTGTACCTAGTCCAGTATCAGATGGTTTTAGAATGCTAAACTTTCCCTATCTAATGTAAATCGCTGAAACAAATTTTCTTGGGGTCCCCCCCAGTCCTTACCAGGCCCTTCGTGTCTATTTTGGATTTTAAGGGGAACCCCGTGCCAAAATTGAAAAAAAAATTGATGTGGGGTCCCCCCTAAAATCTAAACCAGACCCTTATCCGAGCATGCAACCTGGGCAGCCAGGATAGGGGGGGAAGAGCGAGCACCCCCCCTCCTGAACTGTACCAGGCTACATGCCCTCAACATGGGCATTATGGGTGCTTTGGGGCAGGGGGGGCTCTGCGCCCCCACCCCAAAGCACCTTGTCCCCATGATGGGGGCAAGAGCCTCCTCCTCACAACCCTGGGCTGTGGGGGTCTGCGGGTGTGGGGGCTTATCAGAATCTAGAAGCCCCCTTTAACAAGGGGGCCCCCAGATCCCGACCCCCTCCTATTTTAATTAGTATCGGGTACATCGTATCCCTACTACTTCACCAAAAGTGTAAAAAAAAAGAAAAAACCACAAGAGACAATTAGGGACACATCCTTTATTAAAAAAGAAAAACTAAATAAATAAGTGTCCCCCTTTGTGATCCATCGTCAATCACGGCGAGCGACGGAAATAAAAAAAAAAAAACACCAAAAAAACGAACAGCTCTTCCTCCAGGGGAGGGCTGCCGCTGTCTGCGCTGGATTAGTTTTGACGTTTTATTTATTGTGAAGGGTGGGGCCATCCGGTATTGTAATTGAGCAACTCACCCCTCTGATGTCAGAAGAGGCGGGGTTACTTGTACGTCACCCAGTGGCCCCGCCCTGCACTATAAATAAAATGTCAAAACAAAGCCAGAGTAGATGGCGGCAGCCCTCCCATGGAGGAGGAGCTGTGCACGCTGTCTGTGGCAATGCATTATGGGGAGCTCCGACGCTGCGAAGTCACTGCAAACACCCCATAATGTTCTAAATTTGACGAATGGACAAACTTACATTTGACTTAAACTGTGGGCCCATCCCTACTGATTGTCACTGATGGGTGACACGTACACTGCTGGTGGGCAACAGATGCACTGATGGGCACTGATGGGTGACAGTAACACTGATGATTGGTGATGTGATGATAGGTTCTCTTGATCGTGGCGTGTGTTGTGCATAGTAGAAATACAGTAAGAAGTAAACCTTCATTAGATGAGAAATAGAGAGAAACAAAGTAATATTGTTCATACACACTGATCAGATAGGAGACAGAGAGATACAAAGTAACATTGTCTATAAACGTTGCTCAGACAGGAGATAAAGATATACAAAGTAGTGTTGTTTGTAAACCTTAATCAGATGAGAAATAGAGAGATACAAAGTAACATTGTTCATAAACATTGATCAACACCGTTACTTCTTTATCAACTTTGTTTCATTCATCTGCAGATGAAGTGGGTGAGCTTTTATCTGCATATTATGTAGAAGCATCCTGAGAAGAAAAACATGTTTTTTCCTAACAAAAACTGTTTCTAATTAATTTATATTTAAATGTTTGTTTTTATCAATTTTTTTCAGAATAATAATTTTAGAGTTTTTTTATAATTAGAACAAACTATACTTTTTATCTACAGTAACATCACAGGGCAGATTTATTTATTGATCCACAGAATATTGTATATAAAGTGTGATTGTCTCCTCTGCAGATGGTGTATCCAGAGAACTGCACAGCCGTCACTGAAATTCTGATTGTTGGGTTTAAACCTTATTATGGCTTTCGGATTCCATTGTTTATTCTCTTTCTGATCAGTTACCTTTTGGTCTTCAGTGAGAATCTTATGATCATCTATATAATTTGTAGCAGCACTTGCCTTAAGGCGCCCATGTTTTTTTTTAATTAAAAGCATGTGTGTATATGAACTGGTGCACATTACCAATATGCTTCCAGTGCTGCTCCATTTTATCATTGCTGAACAACCGACCATCACTATAGCTAGTTGCATTGTACATTTACAGGTGTACGGGACTGCAGGAAAAGTTGGGTGTTTTCATTATGCTCTTATGTCTTATGACCGATACTTGGCTGTTTGCCATCCATTGCGTTATTCTTCTTTTGTGAATAATATCATCTATCTTCGGGCGATCATTGTTTTTTGGATTATTTCAGCCTCACTTTCTGCTGTAGTATCCTTTTTTTTGAGCCAGTTGCAGTTTTGTGGCCATAACACGATATATTATTTTTTCTGTGATGCTTCTCCATTCATGGACCTGGCCACCTCCAATACAGCACACATCCACTTCCTTACTGCTCTAATAAGTGCTTTTCTGATGCTGGCCACCGTTTTGTCTGTTTTTGTAACCTATGTGTTTATAATTTGTGCAATCCTTAAAATTCCCTGATCCTCCGGCAGGAAGAAGACTTTCTTTACATGTAGCTCCCACCTCATTGTCTCAGTCTTGGTGTCTATATGTTGCCTGCTGAAGTTGTAGCACCTCAGGCCACCAATACTTTGACATTTGTCAATTTTTTATGGACCCCCTTAGTGAACCCTCTGATCTATTAATTTAGAAACAAGGAGTTTCAGACAGAATGGCTCAAAAGGGTCAGGGAAATAAAAAATAGAATATGCTGAAATCTACAATATTTTTCTTTAATCCAAGAAGACCTATAAATAAGATTCACACCGCCTCAAAACCACCACCTGACAAGAAAAACCCTCTATTTGGGACTTTTTAGGGCATGAATTCCACAAAACAAATCAGACAGTTATAAAAATCTCCTTTGAGACTGGAAGGGGAAGATAGGCGCAGGAAACAAGATGTCAGACTATACTGGGGTAGCATGGGAGGGACTAATGTCCAAGTTCCAGAAAAATGCCCAAGACATTAAGGGCACACCTATAGATATGGAATTTTTCATACAGAAATTAAAAAGAAGTTTAGAGAGGAAATCCAACTTGTACTGGCATACAAAATATTTTGAAAAGTATAGGGATGAAAATCTAAACCCCAAGGGATTACGGGTACAAATATTTCCCAATGTTAGAAATGTTGGCCCCGAATTAAAAGAAATTTGGGAGGACACCTTAAAAGATTGTTTGCGGAGAATGGTAGCCATCCTCCTAGAGCAATATAAGAAAGAAATGATTGAGGTGGATGAAGAATTTGGGCAAATTTATAAACAGCATCATAACCTTATATCCCATATAGAATATCCTCCCAAAAATCAGGAGTTACAGGAATACCTTGAAAAGTACAACTTGGATCTCATTCAGAAGAAAGAGAGTAAATTCCTGAGGGACAAAATGGCATTTAATAACCATTCAGCTTATAGGTGGCCAATAGGAGGCAGAGGACGCCCTAAATTCTCTAGGAGAAACAAACAAAAACCAGGAAGGGATGAATACAACTATGAAGAGGGAGAATCCGACTCTTCCACCGCATCTAATGTCTCTGATCTTTCCTATATATCACAGGGTAATGCATCTGGACACTGGAGACATCGACAATTCCGAAAGGGACAAAAAGATGGTGACGGTATACACTCGCACTCACTTGGTGGTGGTGGTAAGAAACGTAAGGTGGAACACATAGTACCCAATCGAGACAATACGTCACAACCGCACACGCAATCCAATGGTGATGGGGAACCAACACAGCACAAAACTAAAGCCACTGGCAATGTAACCAAAAAGAACACTAGTAAATCCACCCCCAATAACCGCACAAAAGAAGGGGATTTTTTAGACCCCGCGACTCTCCCGGGTACCCCCAGAAACAGCAAAGCCACACTTAATCTATCATCACATAATCTAACACCGGCGGAACGATCAGTCCTAAGTTTAGGACTGACGTTTTGCCCAACATAAAACATGGACACCTTTGAAATCATAAAAGATATAAACCTTTTTGACAGAAAACTTACGTATAAATATCTATATGATGAGGAAAGAAAAAGGAAAAAAGAAGATCAGAGACAAAAAGAACAATGGAAAGAATTCAGGGTTAGGGACTCCCAAGCATTGAAGGACCTCATGGACCTTCTAGCCGAAAATGAAGGCTCTGACCATCATGATGCCCCGGATCCCTGCGACATTCCATCCAATACAGTAGAGATCGCACCACCGACAACTTTGGTGGCTGTTCAACCAGCCACGATTAAAAAGAAAAAATCAGATAAATTTCCACCGCTAAATACAAATCCCAATATAGCAGCATTTGTAATGCAGGTCTCCAAAGAAATAGAGAAGATCAAAGTCCCCAAATATAACTCTAATGATAATCTCACACAAATTCAGAGACAGGCGTTACATGATTTGAATAATAACAAACAGATTGTTATCAAACCGTCAGATAAAGGGGGAAACGTGGTGGTCCAGGATGTTCACCAGTACAGACACATGTGTTTACAAATACTCACCAATCGGGAATGGTACGTGCCTATCTCCCCGGAGGCTTTTGGGAAATTTCGAGAGGAATTTACTAATTTGATTGGTGAAGCATACCTGCGAGGTACTATAAATAAAGACACATATGAGGCCATTTTGGTAAATAACCCTCGGGTACCCACTTTTTACGCGTTACCGAAAACACACAAAAGCACACAAAGGCCTCCGGGTAGACAGATTGTATCAGGTATTGGAAGCTACACAGAACACGCGAGTCGGCTTATTGATGCGCATCTGGCCCCCCACGTTTCCTCCCTACCGTCTTACATACAGGATACCCCTGACCTATTGCAACGATTGGAAGACATACAGGTACCCCTCCACACAAGATTGGTAGCAATCGATGTGGAAGCCCTATATAGTAGTATCCCACACCACAAGGGCTTGGGAGTAATAAGGGAATTTCTATATGAAAGACACCAGGATTTCCACAAACAAAATGAATTTATTCTAGCTACCCTGGAACACATTCTTAATAGAAACGTGTTCATGTTCGATGGCTCCCACTACCTCCAGAGACAGGGTGTTGCGATGGGGACATGCTGTGCCCCATCGTACGCCAACCTGTATCTGGGGGGGTGGGAGAGGATGATTTTCTCTGATGATCTATACAAACCCTACCTGATGCACATTCCCCTCTGGCACCGATACATAGATGATATTTTCATGCTGTGGTCGGGGCCAGAGGGGATGCTGGAAGAATTCTTCCAAAAATTGTCCATAAACGAGTTTAACCTCCGGTTCACCATGGTGTCGGACACGAGGACAATCCCATTTCTGGATATTCAGATTTCACTTACAGATGAGGGTCAAATTACTACTACATTATATAGAAAACCCACAGCAGGGAACACAGTACTGCATGCTCAAAGTTTCCATCCGGGACCTTTGGTCCAGAGTATACCGTATTCACAATACCTGAGACTCCGAAGGATTTGCTCTACTGATGAATCCTTCAAAAAAGAGGCAGATGCCTTGCGTGAGAGGCTGCTTAAGAGAGGTTACTCGCGCACCCTCTTATGCAAGGCATTCAACAAAGCATATGGTCGCGAAAGACAGGAGGTGATGGCATATAGACATAAAAAAAGCTTGGACTCTAGAGTTCGCTTTATAACACCCTATACAAAACAGCACGGGGCCATCAGAAAAATCCTATGCGACCATTGGCATTTACTGACCAATGATAACATTTTGAACAAATACGTCAGGGAATATCCTGAAATCACGTATAAACGGGCACAATCTATCAAAAACAGGGTAACACAGAGCCACTTCCGTAGTCCACAGGGTGAGGACCTTGATCCTCCCTGTGGCACATGGAAATGTGGTGGGTGCAACTTTTGTCATTGGATCTATGAAAATCAAACGATGTACCTGCCTAACGGCAGGTTACACAAGGTACAACATTTTGTGGACTGACAAACTATTGGCGTTGTCTACATTATGTTTTGCGAATGCGGGGCATTTTATATAGGCAAGACTAAACGCCAATTAAAGACCATATCTATTATGGTAATAAAAACATACTATCAACACCAATAGGGAGACATTTTGGTTTGTATCACAATAACAGTACAGAAGTGGTTTGTTTCGCCGCATTGGAAAGGGTCTTAGAGAATCTCAGAGGGGGAGAATATGATAAGATCATACTACAACGTGAAACACGTTGGATCTACTCCCTCAAGGCCACTGAAAAACCTGGCCTTAATGAATCACTCAGTTACAAACCTTTCCTATAGTAATTATAATCCATCATAATGGCCCTGTCTGCCTCTTGTTGCCCATTATATGAAAACACCTATCATAATTGCCCTCTCTGGCTGTTCATGTACCCTCCATGATATCTCCCATTAGTTGCACTAGATGGAGACACAGCCCCCGCTTGTTTCTTAAATAAACATCATACACACGTTCAAATTGGATATGCTAATTGTTCAAATTGCATTCTTTATCGCTGTAGTATAGACTGCATGTGGTTCTCTTTATTCTTTCCCCTTTTGGGCACACATCATTTGGGGCAGGCATATGTGTCTCACACACCCCTATGGGGTGTGTTGTGAATGGGTGTTTGGCGGGTGCGGCGGCTGGGGGATCTAGGACAAGCTCTGTCCTGGTTATCTCCCATTCGTGTTTGCGCTTGCCTCTTTTGCCCTTCCTTGCAGGCGGCACGCTCCTCTCTGAGCATGCGCCGCCTGTTGAGACGCACGTCGCGCCGCATGTGGGCGTCGCAGCTCAGTGACGTCATACGCCGCCCAATTGGGCGGTGCACACGCGGCGCGATGGGGGACAAAAGCCAGGCGCCCATCCGGGACGCATCCAGCAGCATCTCGCCGGCAGGCGGGAGACACGATCGAGCGACCATAGCTAGCGATATCAGGTAGGATGACAGTCTCTAGCATACTCGCCCCAGGTGTTACAAACTGGTTGTGTAGATGTCTAAACATGCTACATCTATATCGCTAGGTAACATTGACGCAAGGCACCTTTCAATCCCTACACATGAGGCACTATTCCTTCGGAGCCAGCTTATCCAAGTCCGGAGAAACTGTCCCTTATACTCTTGAGAAAGGCTTATTGAACAACTCTATCCCCCATGTGATCCAACGCCTTGGGCATCTCAGGTAACCGGACTCATGTATGTTGAATCATGACCCTATAGGGATACCTGTGCCGTTCTTGTATGTTTGGACACTGTTACCTTTTGTCACCAAGGGTTTTTGTTTTTTGTTTTCTGTGTTTCCTTAGAGCTACGGTCGGAGTTACAATATCAATGAACATACAAAAGTGAAAACTGCTTGACCCTACCACCTTGTGTATAGTAACCATAGGTATGGTACTGGGTTCTCTAATTATAAAAAACTATATATACATTTATAGATAAATACTTCTTTAAAGCAGTTTACTCTTATTAAATTACAACTAGATATCCCTGTGCTGGATTAGCCTGTTTTTGGTCTCCTGTGCCTGCCCCCCTGATGTTACAGCCTAATTGGGAAAGTGTGAACCACAAGTGAAGCAGTCATGGTAAATGTAGGTGAACACAGACAATATGATTAATACTTAATGAAATATGATATTGATATTTATGAAGAAAGGTAAGTCATTTTTTGAATTTATATTTCATAGTTTGAAGAGAAATAAGGTCCAGAAGAAGCACACTGGTGCGAAACGCGTCGACCTCCTCTTTCCATGTCTATCCATGCAAATTGGTTTGGTAGTTGTATCATTCCTGACTTATGTGAAATCACTATTTCCTTACCATTTTATGTACCCCTTATGTATTGTTTGTGATATATTTTTTGTATTGACTATTGATGACACGCTGCAACGTGTCTTTTTAACGATTTAATAAATATATTTTATTTTAAACCCATCAGTTTCATAAGTGCCGGCAACGTCCATTATTTAGTTCATTCATTTAACACGACTATTCGTGCCAAGTGTTAACTTTTTCTCTATAAAAATCTCATATTTTATTTTACGAGAAGTTAAAATAGGGAGGTACAGTAAATCCCATAGATACAAAATATAATGATAATAGTGTCAAAAATACATAATAGAACCAGAACACTTATTGCAACACACTCATGTCGAAATATACAGAGTGCTATCTAACGCGTTTCAAGTTCATGAGTTGTTCCTCTTTTTCAGGGGAAATAAAAGTGGTAGTGCATTGCTTGCTATCATTTGGAAAAAAATATTAGCAGGCATAGACTTCTTAGTAGAATTAAACAGTATACATGGAAAACAGTCGCTGCTGTTGAAGGCCTTGGGCCATTCTTTGGGAGAGGGAGAGCGCACACAAAATTCTGAAGTTTCACCCGGATGGAGAAAGAGGAGGAGGATTATATCTGGGGGGCCTTGTATAGCCCCACAGATCGAGTCCTACCGCACCCCTGGTGGTGTATATTTTCTTGGTAAGATTTAGAGTTTAAATGGTCCCAGATTGCAACCAAAGGTCAACGGTCCCCTATGGGTACAGAGAGAGCAGCACCATCTGAAGCTTATGTGCGCATGGGTGATCCCTCTCCATGGCCACCAGATAGCAGACCATTATGCACATTAGGTCAGTAAACATTTAGAAAGGATCCCCTGAAATCCTTCCTAAAACACTCCAGGGTCAATTCACTAACGTTTATTGCATGAGATATTTTTGTTCCACACAAAATATCACATGTGATAGGTTAAGTGTCAATTCACTACTGGCAAATGTGATACTACATTAAAGTAAATTCACTAAGAAAATAATACATTTGTTAAACACTTGCCACTTAAGCCAATTTTTGCACTTCTCTCCTACATGTAAAAATCATCATTTTTTTGCTAGAAAATTACTCAGAACCCCCAAACATTATATTATATATATTGTATCTCACAAAAGTGAGTACACCCCTCACATTTTTGTTTAAAATTTTATTCTATCTTTTCATGTGACAGCACTGAAGAAATGACACTTTGCTGCAATGTAAAGTAGTGAGTGTACAGCTTGTATAACAGTGTAAATTTGCTGTCACCTCAAAATAACTCAACACACAGCCATTAATGTCTAAACCCCTGGCAACAAAAGTGAGTACACCCCCAAGTGAAAATGCCTAAATTCGGCCCAATTAGCCATTTCCCTCCCTGGTGTCATGCGACTCGTTAGGGTTACAAGGTCTCGGGTGTGAATGGGGAGCAGGTGTGTTAAATTTGGTGTTATCGCTCTCACTCTCTCATACTGGTCACTGGAAGTTCAACATGGCACCTCATGGCAAATAACTCTCTGAGGATTAGAAAAAAATGAATTGTTGCTCTACATAAAGATGGCCTAGGCTATAAGAAGATTGCCAAGACCCTGAAACCGAACTGCAGCTCAGTGGCCAATACCATACAGTGGTTTAACAGGACAGGTTCCACTCAGAACAGGCCTCACCACGGTCGACCAAATAAGTTAAGTGCACGTACTTAGCGTCATATCCAGAGGTTGTTCTTTGGGAAATAGACGCATGAGTGCTGCCAGCCTTGCTGCAGAGGTTGAAGGGGTGGGGGGTCAGCCTGTCAGTGCTCAGACCATACGCCGCACACTGCATCAAATTGGTCTGCATGGCTGTCATCCCCTGAAGACAAGCAGACTAAAGACATGGATTACTGGAACCATGTCCTGTGGTCTGATGAGACCAAGATAAACTTATTTGGTTCAGATGGTGTCAAGTGTGTGTGGCGGCAACCAGGTGAGTAGAAAGACAAGTGTGTCTTGCCTACAGTCAAGCATGGTGGTGGGAGTGTCATGGTCTGAGGCTGCATGAGTGCTGCCTGCACTGGGGAGCTACAGTTCATTGAGGGAACCATGAATGCCAACATGTACTGTGACATAGGTTCATCAAAGAGGTGCAAACACCACTCAGATCAGTGCAGCATTAAATAAAAAAAGTTCTTAAATGCACAAACCTTCTCCACACAGGTGCTCTGACTCAGAGTGCCCTCCTCTCACTCAGTATATTCATAGAAGCAAAGTCAAATGTCGGCACCACTGTGTAAAGATGAATATTCCAATGTATTTCTTCTCACCCATGTGCAATTACAGCGATAGGCGTATGTGTATCGGTGTTGGAGTCTTGTTCACAGCTACAGTGACACACTAAAGCAGAGCATGATCCCCTCCCTTCGAAGTTGCAGGCCAGTATTCCAACATGATAACGACCCCAAACACACATCCAAGACGACCACTGCCTAGCTAAAGAAGCTGAGGGTAAAGGTGATGGACTGGCCAAGCATGTCTCCAGACCTAAAACCTACTGAGCATCTGTGGGGCATCCTCAAATGGAAGGTGGAGGAGCGCAAGGTCTCTAACATCCACCAGCTCCATGATGTCATCATGGGGGAGGGGAAGAGGACTCCTGTGGCAACCTGTGAAGCTCTGGTGAACTCCATGTCCAAGAGGGTTAAGGCTGTACTGGAAAATAATGGTGGTCCTACAAAATATTGACACTTTGGGCCCAATTCAGACATTTTCACTTAGGGGTGTACTCACTTTTGTTGCCAGTGGTTTAGACATTAATGGCTGTGTGTTGAGTTATTTTAAGGGGACAGCAAATTTACACTGTTATACAAGCTGTACACTCACTATTTTACATTGTAGCAAAGTGTCATTTCTTCAGTGTTGTCACACTGAAAATTATAATAAAATATTTACAAAAATGTGAGGGGTGTACCCACTTTTGTGAGATACTGTAAGTCATTTTTCTTCTTCAGTGCTAACGGGCACTGATAAGGCAGCACTGATGGGAACTGATAAGCGGGACTAATATGCAGCACTGATGGGCACTGATAGGCGGCACTGATATGCAGCACTGATAGGCGGCACTGATAGGCATGGCTGATGCGCACAATATGTAGCACTGATGGGTACTGAAAAGCAGGACTGATGCAGCACTGATGGGTACTGATATGCAGCACTTATAGGCAGCACTGATGGGCGGCACTTATGAGCACTGATTGGCGGCACTAATGGGCACTGATAGGTAGAACTTATGGGTACTGATAGGCGGCACTAATGGGCACTGATAGGTAGAACTTATGGGCACTGATAGGCAATGATAGGTGGCACTGATGTGCACTGATAGGCAGCACTGATGTGTACTGATGGGTGGCACTAATGAGTACTGATAAATTGCACTGATAGGCAGCACTTATGGGCACCGATAGGTGATTGGACACAGCTAATCAGTTGGTAAAGAGCCTACATCATAGGCTCTTTACCATGATCAATGATGCGGTGTGTCCGATTGACACACCACACAGCTTATTGCCATGCTGCGCGCCTCCAGGGGCATGCACAAGCAGCCCATTCTGAAGGACGTCCACTCAGAATGGGAAAGTTACCGCCCAGCCTATAGCAAAATGACAGCCGGGCGATAACTTTCTCATTCTGAGTGGACGTCCTTCAGAACGGGCCGCTCGTGCACGCCCCTGGGGAAGTGGTTAAAGTCCCAGTCCAAAAAGTGTCCTTCTAAAGGATTTATAACATTCCCAAGTCCAAAATGGGTCAAGCAACAAGAGTGATGTCCCCTCCGATGAAGCTTCTTTGTGATGTTTCCCTGCTGGCTGTGAGAAATCTTTAAAGAAAAAATACTATATACTGTATGTCTGATACACATGTGTTCATATATACCGTATATACTCGGGTATAAGTCGAGTTTTTCAGCACATTTTTTGTGCTAAAAAAGACCCCCCTCGACTTATACCCGAGTCAGTGTCTGTTTAAACAGAGCCGTGCTGCTTCTAAGAGCCGTTCTGTGCTTTGTAAGTGTGACTAATCACATTGGAATGCAGAGAATGCTGAGAGAGGTGTCAGATTCTCAGCTTGATGTCAGGAGGTGGGCGGGACAAGCTGATGTTAGCTGTTCAGTCCCGCCCACCTCTTGATCTCCGTGAAGAGCTGCAGCTCTCTCTCAGCATTCTCAGCATTCTCTGCATTCCAATGTGTTTAGTCACACTTACAAAGCACAGAACGGCTCTTAGAAGCAGCACAGCTCTGTTTAATGTGAAACTAAACTACCTTACTCACCTCTTATGTGTTCTGGCTACAGTCTCTGTGTCCTGGCATTAAAATCCCTGTGTCCTGGCATTAAAATCCCTGTGTCCTGGCATTAAAATCCCTGTGTTCTGGCTCCCTGTCCCTGTGTTCTGGCACCCTGTCCCTGTGTTCTGGCTCCCTGTCCCTGTGTTCTGGCTCCCTGTCCCTGTGTTCTGGCACCCTGTCCCTGTGTTCTTGCTCCCTGTCCCTGTGTTCTGGCTCCCTGTCCCTGTGTTCTGGCACCCTGTCCCTGTGTTCTGGCTCCCTGTCCCTGTGTTCTGGCGGCTGCATTTCACACCCTAGGCTTATACGCGGGTCAATACGTTTTCCCATATTTTTTGGGCAAAAGTAGGGGGGTCGGCTTATACATGGGTCGACTTATACATGATTATATACGGTATGTACCCTTACCCTCATGTCTCTCAAATAAAGCATTTCATAATATTCTCATGTGTCTGTCGTTGTTTATCTCAACTTCTCCTCAAGACGGATCCTTTCCCTGCTCACCACAATACAGTGAGGTAAGATAATCCTCTCTGATGAACTTCAATCATTTCCACATCCAAACAAAACACATATAACCTAATATATATATATCCCATCATTGTTATCTATCAGTGTCCATTAGTGCCAATCAGTGCCACCTATCAGTGCCCATCAGTGCTGCATATTAGTGCCCCCTAATCAGTGCCACCTCATCAGTGCCCATCAGTGCAGTCTCATCAGTGCCTGTCAGTGCAGCCTCAACAGTGCCAGTCAGTGAAGCCTCATCAGTGCCCATCAGTGCCGCCTCATAAGTGCCGCCTCATCGGTGCCCATCAGTGCAGCCTCATCAGTGCCCATCAGTGAAGGAAAAAACTAAATTGTATAACAGAAACAAAGTAAAACGTTTTTTTTCATAAATGATGGTCTTTTTTCATTTGTTTAGCAAAAAATAAAAAAATGCAGAGGTGATATATAATAATAGTTTAAAAATAGTGTAATACTGCTTTAGAATTTTAGAATTAAAAAAATTGGCAAAGTGCCAATCCACTCACATGGTAGTACATGCTCAAGTGCCCAAAAAGTGAAATATTGTTCCCTGGTTTGGAACTCATTCCAGTGATCTGGTACTGTGGATATTGTCTCCCTAAAAATAATACACTTTAACCACTTCCCTACCGGCCTATTGCAGAATGACGTCCGCAAGGTGGCTCTGTTATACTGACTGGGCTTCATAGGACGTCCAGCAGGATAAGCCACTTGTGCGCACCCCCCGGGGGGGGGGGGTAGTGCGGCGATCGGTGGTGCTGTGTGTCGCTCCGACACACTGCATCTCTGATTGTGGTAAAGAGCCTATGATGTAGGCTCTTAACCACATGATCAGCTGTGACCAATCACAGCTGATCACAGCGGTAACCAGGAAGTGCTGGTAATCAGCTTTCCTCAGTTCGCAATGGCAGGGAGAGCCGATTGGCATCTCTCCTGATGGTGGTGGTCTATCAGCGTATTGATTACCAGAGCAGCCCCCATCAGAGGTGCCCATCACAGAAGCTAATCAGTGCCTGTCAGATGTCAATCAGTGCCCATAAAAATGCCAATCAGTGCCAATCAAAATACTAACCAGTGCCTATCAGTAACGCCTGTCAGTGTCCATTACAGATGACAATCAGTGCCCATCAGTAATGACTGTAATGACTGTCAGTGCCTTATTATTAGTGCACCTATTGGTGCCCATCAATGCCACCTATCAGTGCCCACCAGTGCCGACTATCAGTGCCACCTGTGTCAGTGCCCATCAGTACTGCATATCAGTGCCATCTATCAGTGCCCATCAGTGTTGCATATCAGTGCCTCCTATCAGTCCCCATCATCGTCGCCTATCAGTGTCCATCAGTGCTGCAGATTAGTGCCCCCTCATCAGTGCCCATCAGTGCCACCTCATCAGTGCCTGTCAGTTCAGCCTCAACAGTGCCCATCAGTGAAGCCTCATCAGTGCCCATCAGTAATGCCTCATCAGTGCCGCCTCATCGGTGCCCATCAGTGCCCATCAGTGAAGGAAAAAACAAAATTGTATAACAGAAACAAAGTAAAACATTTTTTTTCATAAATGATGGTCTTTTTTCATTTGTTTAGCAAAAAATAAAAAAACGCAGAGGTGATTAAATACCACCAAAAGAAAGTTCTATTTGTGGGAATCAAATGATAAAAACATAGTTTGGGTACAGTGTAGCATTCATTCAGGTCATTTGTTGCGATACGACACTGTATTATTTTAACTGATAATTGCGTGGTCGTGCAACACCGTACCCAAATAAAGTGTACGACCTTTTTCTGTTGGTATTTGACCACCTCTGCAATTTTTAAAAAGGCCGACAATTTTGAAAAAATAAACTATATTTTTTACTTTCTGCTATAAACCATGTTCAATAAAAATTGTGTGACAATATGCAAGGCAAAGGGGTAGACGGATGTTACCTGTCGCCTCATATGAATTTATGTGGACTGGATTAAACAGAGTCCGGCCAGATTTTACCAGCCACCATGGCAGGGCTGGTTCTGGTCCAGAGTTTGTGGTCCACTGGAGTCCACCAGCAGGTGGCTTACATAACAAGGAAGAGATCTCACTTGAGCTCTGACCTGGAACTCAGAGAGGGATCTGAGGGAGCCCTGTGTACTATTTTGGACTTTAAACCAAGGTTTGCATTCTGCTTATGTTTTGTGGGTGGCGGGAGCCAGCCCCACACCGTATATTGAGGAAACTATACTGTTTAGTTTAGCGCCGGATGGCAAGGACTTATTTTCTGTTTTGTTTTGTTTATTAACCTGCAAACGTATTTATCAATAAACCTGGCAAGCCGCCAAATTTTAAGGAAAGTTGCCTGCACGCTGACTATTTTTCCTCCGGAAAGCTGATCCCCACGAGCTAATCTCCGACACGTGGTGGAGGATGTGGGCATTTTTCCAAGATGGAGGAAATGCTGAGCTCCTTGCTACAATCCAATGCAGCTCAGTGGGAAACCAACCACCAGGTTGCCGCTGCAGCACAACAGGCAGCTCTGCAGGAAACCAACCACCAGGTCACAGAGGCCGCGGCAGCACAACAGGCGGCTCAACAGGCATCTCTGCAGGAAACCAACCTCCGGATCTCACAGGCCGCTGCAGCCCAGACTGGCCAAAAGAAGTCAGGAAGGTCTTGGGGACCCTGGAAAGGACTGGGTGTAGAGCACATACAGTGCTACCGATGCCTTGCATTGGGCCATATTGCTGCCAATTGCCCCCTGAATGATGAACCCATGCAATGTGATTATACTTATGTGAATATACGCCTTTCTCTTTTTGCACAGGTTGCATATACAGCATCATGTTCAAATTGCATGGAGAGGCAAATGTGTGTCATTTTTGTTGATGGAAAGCCAGTCACTGCCCTGCTTGACTCTGGTAGTGTAGTAACGTTGGTAAAAAGCAATTGTGCAAATCCTAGACACTTGTGACTACCAGACGGCAGTGGTTGAGATTGACACCCCTTGGGGCAGTGTGACTCATTCAGTGGGGGTGGTAGCTTCACTACTTTATGACACCCTAGTGGGCAGGGATTTTCCCCATTTTTGGAGGTTATGGGAAGGCACAGGGAGTCTGAAGGAGAGAGCTCCTCCTGCTGCAGAAGCATGGGAACTCTCACCCAACCCTTTTTGCCAAATGGAAGGGGAGACTGGTGGCAGCATCGAGGAAAGAGGAGACCCTCTTCCTTTTCCTGTACTGGCTGGGGACCCGGAGGAGCTGGAAGATAGCTCCCAGCTGGAGGCTAATGACCCAGACAATGTCCACCCCATATTGAAGCATCATAGAGCATGTCTCCTTGATGAAGGATCAAATTGCAGCAGTCCTGCTCCTAGTGCAAGAGCATATGGAGAGAGCCCAGGAAGCCTAAAGAAGGGTTTATAATTGGTGTGCCAAAACCCAAACTTTCAACCCTGGAGACAGAGAGCTGGTACTACTCCCCACGGTTTAAAGTAAATTCCTAGCAAAGTGGGAGGGTCCCTTTGAGATTAGGGAAAACATAGTGGCAGCATCGAGGAAAGAGGAGACCCTCTTCCTTTTCCTGTACTGGCTGGGGACCCGGAGGAGCTGGAAGATAGCTCCCAGCTGGGGGCTAATGACCAAGACAATGTCTCTGACCCTGACCGTGAGAGTGAACAGAATGTAGTACCTGACTTAGAGGTCCGGAGAGAGGACCTCTGTACAGAGCAACTATGGGATGTCACTCTCCTTAGAGCCAGAGAAAACATGAAGGTGATGGATGGGGAATCTGTGGACCCTATTTGGGGTGGGTCTTTTCCCTACATGGCTCTTAAAAATAATTTATTGTATCAGGTGGTGAAACGCAGGGAGGATGAGGTGGAACAGCTAGTGGTTCCCAAACCCTTTCTCGGGATGGTGCTAGATCTAGCCCATGGACATGTAATGGGGGAGCATCTGGATATGGATAAGACCAGGGAGAGAATAACCCAGAGATTCTTCTGGCCTGGGTTGCATGCAGATGTCAGAGAGTATTGTGAATTATGCCCTGAGTGTCAGATGACGGCCCCATCGCCCCATTTTTGTAGTCCCCTTGTCCCATTTCCCATTATTGAAGTTCCATTTGAGAGAATTGGCATGGATCTGGTGGGACCAGTAGAAAAATCTGCCTGGGGACACCAGCACATCCTGGTGATACTGGACTATGCGACCCGCTATCTTGAAGCCATACCCTTGCAGAACACCTCCGCTAAGACTATCAACAAGGAGCTGGTCCATGTGATTAGTCGGGTGGGGATCCCTAAAGAGGTCTTAACGGATCAGGGCACCCCATTTATGTCCCATGTAACCAAGGAATTGTGCAGGTTGTATAAAATCTCCCATCTCCGTACCTCGGTTTACCACCCCCAAATGAATGGACTTGTGGGGAGGTTTAATAAAATGCTTAAAGCATGTTGCAAAAGGTAGTGAAAAAAGATGGGAGAGATTGAGATATGTTGCTGCCGTATCTCGTTTTCCATACGAGAGGTTCCGCATTTGAACTCTTGTATAGTAGACATCCCAGGGGTCTGCTATATGTCATAAAAGAGACATAGGAAGGAGAGACCACCCCATATTGAAGCGTCATAGAGCATGTCTCCTTGATGAAGGATCGAATTGCAGCAGTCCTGCCCCTAGTGCAAGAGCATATGGAGAGAGCCCAGGAAGCCTAAAGAAGGGTTTATAATCAGAGTGCCAAAACCCAAACTTTCAACCCTGGAGACAGAGAACTGGTACTACTCCCCACGGTTTAAAATAAATTCCTAGCAAAGTGGCAGGGTCCGTTTGAGATTAGGGAAAACGTAGGGGAAGTGAACTGCACAGTATACCAGCCAGGAAAAAGGAAACCCAGGCAAATTTACCATGTGAATCTCTTAAAACCGTGGAAAGACAGAGAGACTTTAATGGCAGTGCCCACTCCTAGAGAAGACAGGCTATTCATGACCCCGGAGTCCTTATCACTAACGCAACAAAATGACGTTAAAGAGTTTATTAATAAAAATAGAGATTTTTTTCTCTCCTCTACCCAGACTGACCACCGTACTACAACATATAATCACGGAAGCAGGGGTCCGCGTAAATGTAAAACCATACCGAATACCTGAGGCTAGACGGGAGGCAGTGGCAAAGGAAATACAAACCATGTTAGACATTATAGAGGAGTCCCACAGCACCTGGTCAAGCCCTATAGTGCTGGTCCCAAAGTCTGATGGCACTATCAGGTTCTGTAACGATTTCAGGAAGCTGAATAAAGTGTCTAAATTTGACGCATACCTTATTCCATGGGTTGACGAACTTGTGGACAGGTTGGGAGGTGCCTGGTACATAACAACCCTAGACCTAACTAAGGGCAGATCCCCTAACAGAGTTAGCAAAAGAAAAAAATGGCCTTTTCTACCCCCAAGGGGTCTTTCCAGTACAAGCAAATGCCGTTTGGTCTGCAGGGGGCCCCTGCATCCTTCCAGAGAATGATGGACAAAACCTTGAGGCCGCATCGTGCCTATGCAGCAGCCTATTTGGATGATGTGGTCATCCACAGTCCACATTGGGAATCGCATCTGCCCCGAGTACCAGCAGTCGTAGATTTTCTGAGGTTACCAGGTTTAACAGCCAACCCGAAAAAGTGTGCCATAGGCCTGGAGGAGGTCAAATATCTTCGGTATGTTATTGGTCGGGGACTGATCATGCCCCAGACCAATAAAATCGAGGCAATCCAAAAATGGCCCCATCTGGTGAATAAAAAACAGGTTTGTGCCTTCCTGGGGATTACAGGATATTGCAGACAGTTCATCCCCGACTTTACCACCATTGCCATCCCTCTGACCAATCTAACGAAGGGTAGCGGGTCGGGCATGGTTAAGTGGAATCCCGAAGCCAAGAAGGCATTCCAGAAGTTGAAACAAGCCCTTTGTGTGCAACTGGTGCTCATGACCCGGACTTCACAAAGGAGTTTGTTGTACAGAGGGGCGCCTCTGAGGTGGCACCAGGCGCTGTTCTGTCCCAGATCAAAGATGGTGAGGAGCACCCGGTTGTCTACTTAAGCAGGAAGCTTAACAGGCATGAGAGGAACTATGCCATTGTGGGGGATGAGTGCTGAAGTACTACCTTTTAGGTAGGTCGTTTAGGCTAGTCACCGACCATGCCCCCCTGAAGTGGATGTGTGACAACAGGGAGAAAAATAGTCGGGTGACTAGGTGGCTCCTGGACCTACAGCCAAGTTCACAGTGGCAGGAAGACTCCAGAACAACGCAGATGCCGTCTTCCAGGTCCACTGTATGGTTGGGACAGTTGCTCAGCCACAGGGGCTTGAGCAGAGGGGGAGGATATGTGACAATAGGCAAGGTGAAGTGGTAGACGGACGCTACCTGTCACCTCGTATGCGTTCATGTGTACTGCCAGATTTTAAGGAAAGTTGCCTACAGAGCTCTGACCTCAACCCAATAGAACACCTTTGGGATGAATTGCAGCGGAGACTGCGATCCAGGCCTTTTCGTCCAACATCAGTGCCTGACCTCACAAAAGCACTTCCTTAAAGAATGGTCAAACATTCCCATAGACACACTCCTAAACCTTGTGGACAGCCTTCCCAGAAGAGTTGAAGCTGTTATAGCTGCAAAAGGTGGACCAACTCAATATTGAACCCTACGGACTAAGACTGGGATACCATTAAATTTCATGTGCGTGTAAAGGCAGGTGTCCCAATACTTTTGGTAGTATAGTGTGTGTTGAATGGGCTTCATTTGCCTTGTCCTTCCCCTAAATTGCGGCCTAATTAAATTGCTTATATACTTGGAAGTGACTGCACAATATTTTTGGCTAATGTCACTGAAATAATATACTTTCATATATATTACAGGATTAAAACTGCCCCATCTCTGGTATGTGGGGTTGTGGTTTTGAATTGTTTTTGTACACTGTGCTTTGACATTTTATTAAAATTTGACAGTGCAATGTGGTACTGCACAAAAAAAAACAAGTTATTTGTCTGACCACTTGGTACAAACGTTTAGGATTTTCCTTCACTTATTGAATCCAACCCAATCACATTCAGTCACCCCAAATCATAAAATTACTATTGAATAATGATTAAGTGAGGAATGACTTTGTGTCTCATATTTGTTTTTTCTACTTAATTTACAGTCTGATGAAATGAAATGTTTATTTAAGTGAAACATAATTAGTCATTGTTTTCAGCATCAATAAAAAAATAATGGATTGGCTTGTGTTGGTTAATTAACTGCATTCTGATTTATTCCAGTGGGGTTAATCATAACTGTATAAAAGGGCCAGCGATGCATTTCTAGGACGTAACACTAAGGGAAACTTCTGCTTACATGTAACATCAAGAATTGAATATTCAGTGCTACAACACCGATCATCGTATTCCCAGGACAAAAGGTGAGAAACAATATTCCACTTGTATCATTAGTGATAATATTCTATAGACAGCTGAGATCTGACATACAGAATGTCGTATTCTTACATGTGCCTAATAAACCATTCTTTTCTTAGGTTTTGTTAAAAATGATTGTTGCACTTAAGAGATACAATTTATCTGATCTTCATAATGTGCTTTATGTAAAACAGATTTAAAGTTTCTGTCTTTTTCTCTTAGTTTTTATATGGAGTGGTTAAGGTTTAGAACCCCATCTAATTCTCACTGCTATCCAAGGCTCCATTGTTTCCACTCACTTACTGCTGTCCTGATAATAACATTTTACCAGACAGAAAGTGAGGGGAACTTCCCAACAGCAACACAGACAGATAGAAGAAGGGAAGGTTTATAACTCCTCTCAGATCTCTGGGTGATCCTGTTGGAGATTTTCCCTCCCTTCCTATCTGTATGTAAAAATGTTGCCAGCAGGACAAGAAGTGAGGGCAAATCTCTGTAATGGAGTCCTGGACATCAGTAAAATCTGGCAGGGGTTCTAATCATTCTACTCCATCCAAAAGTCTCTTTCTTTGTTTCTCCCTCCTCCCTTCCCCTCTCTCTCACTCTTCTTACTCTTTCTACTCTCTTTCATTTCTCTCTGTTTCTCTCTTTCTGTCCCTCTCCTTTCCCTACTCTTGTCTCTCTCACTCTTTCTTTCTTTCTGTCTTTCTTCCTTCCTTCCTTTCTCCCTTCCTTCCTTCCTTCCTTCCTTCCTTCCTTCCTTCCTTCCTTCCTTCCCTTTCTTCCTTCCTTCCTTCCTTCCCTTTCTTCCTTCCTTCCTTCCCTCCTTCCTTCCTTTCTTCCTTCCTTCCTTCCTTCCTTCCTTCCTTCCTTCCTTCCTTCCTTCCTTTCTTTCTTTCTTTCTTTCTTTCTTTCTTTCTTTCTTTCTTTCTTTCTTTTCTTATTTCGTTCCCTCCTTCCTTCCTTTCTCTTTCTCTGTTTCTCTTTTCTTGGTCTCTCTCTCTCTCCCACTCATTCTTTCTTTTTACATCCCTCTCCCCTTTTTACCTTCTCTTGCTTTCTGCTTCTCTCTCTTTATTCTTTCTCTCCCTCTCTTTGTCCCTCTCTCATCCTCGTCCCTCTCTTTCTTTCTCTCTTTCTCTTTTTTACTCTTTTCTCTCTATTCCCCCTCTTTATTTTCCCTCTCTATTCCCCCTCTCTATTTTCCCTCTCTATTCCCCCTCTCTATTCCCCCTCTCTATTCCCCCTCTCTATTCTTACTCTCCCTTCTCTCTCTCTCTTCTCTCCTTTTCACTTGCTTTCCCTTCCCTCTTTCTCATCTCTCTGTTCTCTCTCCTTCTTTCTTTTTCTATCTCTCTTGCTTTCTCCTACATTTTCTCTCTCTCTGCTTCTCTTCTCTAATTTCTTTCTCGGGTTGATTTACTTAAAGCAGACAAACGTTACATTTCATTAGGCCGGGGAAGATGCACCTCAATATTCTACAGCTACATTATCACTGGACTCTCTGCTCTGGGTTTTCTCCTCCACAGATGCTGTATCTGGAGACGTTCGCTCCCCAGATTTTATTATTTTCAGCATTTTAGGATTCCTATGTTTATTTGTAAGAAAACATATTGATCATCCATAGCATATTTGGTGGCTCTTATATTAGGCCACCATTTTTTATGTATATAATTTAGAGAAATTAATGTGTGTATGAAATTTGTTGGGAATCCCAAATATTATGTTAAAATGTCTTAACCACTCGCTGACCAATCGCTGTCATTGAACGTCCGTCTGCGGGAACATGGTTTGCTGCCACACGCATGCCCACTGGCCAGTAGGGGAGCCAATCAGCAAGTGGGACGAACTCGATGTTCGCAGGCCACCCGTGATCGCTCCACAGACAGGCCGAAAGCAGAACCCCATTCTGTCAGGGGAATGGAGTGAGATTGTCTGTTCCCAGTGATTAGGAACAGCGATCTCTCTCCTCCTCCAGGCTGCCCAACCCCCATACAGTTAGAAACACCTCCCAGGGAACACGTTTAATCCCTTGATCACTACTAGTGTTAACCCCTTCCCTGCCAGTGTAATTTATACTGTAATCAGTGCATTTTTATAGCACTGATCTCCATATAAATGTCAATGGTCCCAAAAAAGTGTCAAAAGGTTCCAATCTGTCCGCCGCAATGTCGTAGTCCCGATAAAAATCACAGATCGCCGCCATTACTAATAAAAAATAATAATAATAAAGATGCCATAAATCTATACCCAATTTTGTAGACGCTATAACTTTTGCGCAAACCAATCAATATACGCTTATTGCAATTTTTTTTACCAAACATATGTAGGAGAATATATATCGGCTTAAACTGAGGAAATTTTTTTTTTTTTTCGATATATATTATAGCAAATAAAAGAGTTTTTGTTTTTTCAAAATTGTCGCTCTTTTTTTGTTTTTAGCGCAAAAAAAAAAAAAATAAAAGCAGAGGTGATCAAACACCACCAAAGGAAAGCCCTATTTGTGGGAAAAAAAGGACATAAATTTTATTTGGGTACAACGTTGCACGACCGCGCGACACAGTGCCGGATCGCAAAAAAATGGCCTTGTCTTTAACCACTTCAGCCCCGGAAGGATTTCCAGCTTTAGGACCGGAGCCCTTTTTGTGATTCGGCGCTGTGTCACTTTAACTGACAATTGCGCGGTCGTGCGACGGTGTACCCAAACGAAATTTGCGTCCCTTTTTTCCCACAAACAGAGCTTTCTTTTGGTGGTATTTGATCCCCTCTGCGTCATTTCTGATCGCCGCTATAAACAAAAGAAGAGCGACAATTTTGCAAAAAAACCCAAATTTCTTACTTTTTGCTAAAATACAAATCCAAAAAAAAATATAAAAAAACATTTTTTTTTCACCGTTTTTGGGCGATTTATATTCTTCCTCATATTTGCGATAAAAAAAATCGCAATTGGCGTTTATTGATTGGTTTGCGCAAAAGTGGCCGCGTTTACGGATGATGAGAATTCATTTTTCGGGTTTTTATTTTTTTTTTATTTTTTATTAGTAATGGCGGCGATCTGCGATTTTTAGCGGTACTGCGATATTGGGGCGGACATGTCGGAACATTTTGACACTTTTTTGGGACCATTGGCATTTATACAGCGATCAGTGCTATAAAAATGCACTGATTACTGTGTAAATGTCATTGGCAGTGAAGGGGTTAACCTGCAGGGGGCGCTATAAGGGTTAACTATGTTCCCTGGGCATGTTCTAACTGTATGGGGGCTGCCCTGGCTGGGGAAGGGAAGTGGTCACAGCCTTCACGTAAAGGAAGGCTGTGATCACAGCCCATCCCCCTCACACAGAGCGGAGGTCCGTGTTTACATGCACGGACCTCCGCTCCTTCGCTCCGGGGGGGCCATCGCGGGTAGCCGGCGGCAATCGAAGCCGCCGCACCCGCTCCCTGGCCCTCCCCGAACACAGTGAGCGCGCAGGCGCGCCTCCGGCGGCGCGCGCGCGCTCACAGTGCGCGTTATCGCAGCCGCCGTCGTATGACGGCGATTTGCGATAACGAACCACTTTGTCGCCGTCAACCTGCGGTTGGCGGTCGGCAAGTGGTTAAGTGGTTAATGATGTTCTTTTGTACATATACTGGCTGCATCATACAATTACAGGATTATGGGGCTAGGGGATGTATCAGTGAATTCCATTAGGCCAGTGTTTCCCAATAGCCTTCAAGTACCCTCAACAGGTTAGGTTTGTTAGGATTTCCTTCACCTTGCACAGGTGCTTTAAAAGTCAAGGGGTTGATATTTATGAGAGCTATTTTATCCCAGAAAAATGTCCAAAGCATGGCCTGTTGGGGATATTTGGGAAATTACATTGGGAAACTGATTTAAGCTCTAATGTCTTTGTCACAAGTGGAGTCCATTCCCATGAGGGGGCAGAGTAGCTAACCAGAAATCAGTTATTGCAGCTGGGGCTAGGAAATGGCAGTGGCCATGGAGGTGATTCAGAGAACTGCAAGGAATATTGGGCAATTGGGATAAATGATAACATTGGAGTCAATCCCAGTGTGTCTGCCCATACAGGGATGGTACGTGCTCTTAGAAGGGCCGAGGCACAGAACCCAAAGAGCCACCTTGTCTTCACCAGAGCATCTGAAGGTGGAGATGGGTTTTGCTGTAGGCAACACACAGGTTGTGGTCCTCTGACTCACAAGAGCAAACAGCTACTGAAAATTGAGAATGGATACACAGGGAAGTGTCTTTGCATGGCTGAGATCTCTTGTCTCTAGGAAACCCAGTCCAAAACTGTAGGAATGCACAGAAAAACACAGAGGCACAGAGGTGAAAAACAAACTAGGAGTGCACAGATGAAGGTGAAGAGAGGCTGGCTGGGACACAAAAGGAATTACAATGGCCCAGAGGAGCAGGTAGCTGATTGGAGTGCACAAGGAGACACGATGATGAATGGAGACTGGATGATGGAAGGGATGCACAGAGACATTGGGGCAGGATGCACACTGTGGATCATGAACATCAAAGGGGAAAGCTCAGGAAACAGGCACGCGGTACAGGTTGGAGTGCATAGGGATCACAAGGCTGGATGTAGGCTAGAGTACACAAAGATCACTGACAGTGGCGGCCCATCCATTAGGGGCGTATGGGTGCCGCCCCCCATTTTCATGCGCCCGGCCCCCTAATCTACATGCAGGGCGCCGGACGCATGGATTCCAATAGGGGTGTGGTTTTTAAAGCATGTGATTGGAACCAGAGGCTCTAATAGGCTTTAAAAAAGGGTGAGCTTGGGGCGCAGAGCAGTGCGCCTGAAGCCCAACCAGCTGTGTGACAAAAGCAAATGAATATTCGCTATTGTAACACTGATTCTCCTCTCTGCCATTTAGGAAGCAGGCCGTGAGACGCATGGCCGAGGACCAAGCGACTGACCCCCCATCCGCCAAGTCCGATCCTCCGGTCCCTCCATGCAGAGTGCTGTCAGCTCCTCCTGTGGCTGCAGAAAAGAGGAGCACACACCGAACGCCCCTGTAACACAGCGGACACCTCATCGATCCACACCAACATCATTCCCCCCCCCCCGCCGCCAACCTCATCTGGCATCCCTGGGCATGGAGCCTGCACAGAGCGCCCTATTATCTCCAACGCAGTGTAAGAGAGCTGGCAACTTGGGAGGGTGGTGACCAGCAGGTGCTGGAGCGACGAGGGGGGGGGTCAGGTCCATCTGCTGCCCCCCCGACCAATGGAGCACTGGCCACCACTGATCACTGGGGAAACACTAGGAAATGTTGGAGTCAATATGAGGAGGCATGGGGATCACAGGAATGATCATTAGCGAATCTGTGGGGATCTGGCTGCTAACATGTCAACGCCTTGCTTGAAAACTGAACAATTCCCACTCTAGTCTTTTAAGACAGCCCCTGCTCTGGTATTGGCTGCTGTGTCAGAGAAAGCTGAGAGCTGGCGGCCACAAACAGTGGAGAAGACTCAATGATGGAGTGAGGAATACGTGAGCATCTCAGTCTTGTAATACATACTTTATTTATGTATGTAAATTCTAAAATGTACATTGAAGCATTATGCCACTACCAAGGCCAAGATGTGATTTTATTTCAATAAAAG
>BLSH010262635.1:864467-881235 GCA_018402905.1 Glandirana rugosa
GACCGTACCGGAAAGAGTGGTCGACTACGGAGAGGGAGAACTAGGTGAGCTGATGCCCATAGAGGTGGTGGTATGTGTTAAGGTTGACTTACGGAACGAGAACCGGGTTTTGTCGACAACTCAGATAGGTAAGTAAACGAGAACTGAGTGGTGTGGTGAATGATCTCGTTGGGACTTCCCATAGGACCTGATAGTGAACTGGAACGTTCAGTGGACTGTGGAGACCGTGGGACCCAAGTCTGTAAAGTTACGATCGTTTATCTCAACTCGCTTGGAGACCTTCAAGGGTCCCCATTGATTTCAATGGGGTTCGTTGTCCGTGCGATCGTTCGGGTTCCGTCCGGACCCGGACCCGGACTTTGTCCCGAAGTTCGACCGGACCAGCAGAACCCGAACTTCCAGAGGTTCGCTCAACTCTATTTGCTAGCATTGAAATGTCTGAACCCAGGGTGCCAGAGGTGTCAGGTGACTTGCAAGGTCAAGTGATAGTCCAGGATACCCTTCAGGGTTGCTCTAGTAAGTGGTGTGGTGAGTCAAGAGCAAATGAATGGATAGACTCAACAGCTGTTTTGGGCCAAGAGCAAGGCATTCAGTTGGAATTGTGTATGGTGGTGGAGATACCCGTAGTCGAGTGGATCAAGAGGGAGAGGCATCAGCTGGTGAGAAAGGCCATGCCAGAACAAGGGGCCCAACGTGTAGATATGAGAACTGAGCCTGACTTATATTGTACCTACACTCTGCTAGAATGGAGGGTGGCTATACCAACTTGCTTTTAGTAAGACCTTGTGAGCTTGGCAGAAGGACTAGAGGCTCAAGTGATACCATTACTGTTAGCCAGAGACTTAGATGATGATCGCTCCCAGTTTGGGTCAATAAGTCCAGCATCAGAGGAGGCCGAAGTCCCCACAGCCAGCCTGCTGCTTGCCTCTTTTATGCCAACATGAGCAGGCTATTTGAGAGCCTGGTAAAGAATAGTACCATTTAAGCTCATCAAGGACACTGGAAGCTTCAGTTCCTCTCAGTACCAATTCCCACTCCAATGATTCCTCCCAGGGAGGAAAGATTTGAAAGCTGTATGGATCAGGCCATACAAGCAATGGAAGAGTGGAGTGTTCCAGAGGTGGTGAAAAGACAAAGGATAGGCGATGGATGTCATCTGTAGCCTAAGAGGGGAAACCAGACTGTGTGAAGCCTGACTCAAGGAAATTTTTTCGTTGTGGAGAGCTGGGGCATTTCAAAGTGCAGTGCCCTTAAGATGAAGAATTAACCTGATGTCATGGCTGGGGTGTTGAAGGCATTACAGAAACTTCTTGCCCAAAAGCCAGGAAACTTCAAGGGGTCTCAGTGAAGGAGCCAGCTGAGAACCCCGACAGAATCAAGAGCTCCAAAAATGGAAAGAGTGAGAAGATTAAGTTGAGGCACCAGAGGAGGGCCTCAAAGCATGTGGTTGCACCCTCATCTAAGTTGAGTAACCCACCATCTGGGTTGGTAGAACAGGCACAGAGAGTCAATGCTTTTCCTCCTCCCAAGGCCACTATTAGGTCCTCTTGGCAAATAGTGAGACACCTACGATGACGTCGCTATGAAGAAACGCGTAAGGCGGAGCCAGTGAGCGTCATTTGCACTTCCGGTTTTGGTGGAACACAGGAAGCCACAACGATCCACCTGTCTGACTTCTCTTGGAGACTTCCTCAGAAA
Organism: Glandirana rugosa; assembly: GCA_018402905.1. Classification (NCBI taxonomy): domain Eukaryota; kingdom Metazoa; phylum Chordata; class Amphibia; order Anura; family Ranidae; genus Glandirana; species Glandirana rugosa. Next base: position 866,166 of record BLSH010262635.1, read on the forward strand.
ACAACTGTGAGTGTATACTATTTACTAATACCACTGCCAGCATTACTTTCACATTGAGTTCTCTCTCTTACTATATGTGGACCTCCATGGGTATGTGGGGCTGACCTGAGGGGTCCACCTTCCTTCTGTTTGACGGAGAAAGACGGGAACAAGCAGTCTTACGGAGGTGCTGTCTCATTGTCCTCCATTACAGACCTACACTCCCACCTGGAGAGTTAGGAAGCATACCTGTGAGGTTTGATTTTTGATTTTTTTTTTTGCATTTTCTTGCACATTTGCACCGTTTGCACACCCGGTTTCACTTGGTTTCACGTGAAGGATTTTGAATATATAATTTAAATATAAGTGACACAACATCAGCAGTTTTAATTTATTTATTTACTCTGAGCATGTTTTTACTTGAGCGCGTTTTTAAAGTAAAATCCCTGCTATTTAAAGGCACATATCCAGACCACAACACAAGGGCATAGCAGCAATATTTATTGATCCCACCCGGCAAACAACAAGATCCCTTGTGGAAACACATAAGTATAGACAGCGCCACGCTCACTTTTGTTACTTTCTCTACATATCCAACATCCAAAGGGTGTTTCAGTGGGGGCAGCAGTCTTTTGTCTTCTCATACAAACCAATATATACATACACATAATTGGCAGCGCCACACCACACTCTTTTTCCATATTGACCAACTAAACCTAGCCAACTCAAAGAAACAAGTGGATCTGCCAGAAACACTGATAGAGCCTTCCCCTAATGTATCTGTGCAAGTGGAAGGCCTTTATAATCAAGATTACATTTGGGCCAGCCGCGGCGAAAGACGAAAAAGTTTGACATGATTGGGCATTGTGTAGGCCCCAGGGGCTGAGCAGAACTCTATGTTAATTGGGACTAACACTGACCTGGTGAGGAGGCTATTGGTCCCATTGATAGGGAAAGAAGACTCCTTTAAAAGGTAACACAAGAGAAGAATGCTCCAGCTGAAGGGGTGGGAAGACTGTGGAGATTGGGAGCCAAGGAAAGGGTGTTGCAGACAGGGGAGAGCATCTGCATAAAGGCCACTGTCAAGCTGACCTGGAGCCAACCGGGCCCCTTTGTTGTACTGGTGACTGCACAATTAGGCGCTGCCAGGGTGGAATTGGTCACAGAGATAGTCCCCACCAAAGCTTTGTCCCAGAGTGGAGGGAAGGTGCCAGTCAGCATCCGTAATGTCATATATCACCCGGTTAAGTTAAGGGCTCATATGCTGATTGGGCAAGTGAGTGCAGCTTCCCCAGTGACTCCGGCAGAAATGGCCGGGAGAAAAGATAACAGTAAATTGAGAGAAGAGCTTCTTTACTCCCCTGAAATGTTACCTCCTGAGTGGCAGAGAAGATTCTGGGATCAGTTGCCCAAGTAGGAGAAGATCTTTTCCCAGAATGACTTTGATGTGGGGTGCACTAAGAGTGCTCAGCATCAGATTTGGTTGCAGGAAAATAAACTGTTTCAAGAGAGGGCACGGCGAGTACCACTCAGCTACCTGGAAGACCTTAGGGAGCAGCTGGCTGAGCTGAAGAGGTCAGGATTCATCCAGTAGTACAGAAGTCCTTACACCTCCCCTATTGTGGTAGTGTGTAAGAAGAATGGGACACTACAGATGTGTATTGACTACAAGACTCTGAACAGGAGGACTATTCCGGACTAGTACACTACCCCCCGGATTCAAAATGCCCTTCAGTGTCTATCTGGGGCAAAGTGGTTTGGTGTGCTGGATATGAAAAGTGGGTATTACTAGTATTGATGGGCCAAACACCCCCCTGTTCATTTCACACCAGAACTCCCGAACAGGGAAAAGGTTCGGCCAGAACCACAAACTCTATTAAAATCTTTGGGACCCGAAAATGAAAAATCAAAAGTCCCCATTTTGCAGGCTTATGTACAAGTTATTGGTCATAAAAAGGATATGGGGCCCCAGGTACTGCCCTGGTATCAATGCAAACATTTTTTTTGAATATTGTTTTTACAGGAGCAGTGATTTTAACCACTTCCTTACTGGGCACTTAAACCCCCCTCCTGCCCAGACCAATTTTCGGCTTTCAGCGCTGTCGCATTTTGAATGACAATTGCACGGTCGTGCAACTTTGTACTCAAATAAAATTTGCGCCCTTTTTTTCCCACAAATAGAGCTTTCTTTTGGTGGCATTTGATCCCCTCTGCGTCATTTCTGATCGCCGATATAAACAAAAAATGAGCGACAATTTTGCAAAAAAGAACAATATTTTTTACTTTTTGCTAAAATACAAATCCATAAAAAAAAAATATTCATCAGTTTTGCCCGATATATATTCTTCTACATATTTTTGGTAAAAAAAAAATCGCAATCGGCGTATATTGATTGGGTTGCGCAAACGTTATCGCGTCTACAAACTATGGGAATTGATTTATGGCGTTTTTATTATTATTTTTTTTTTACTAGTAATGGCGGCGATCTGCAATTTTTATCTGGACTGCGATATTGCAGCAGAAATGTCGGACATTTTTTACACATTTTTGGGACTAATGACATTTATACAGCGATCAGAAATTTAAATGTCCACTGATTACTGTGTAAATGTCATTGGCAGTGAAGGGGTTAACCTGCAGGGGGCAGTGAAGGGGTTAACTGTGTTCCCTGGGTGTGTTCTAACTATGGGGGGGGGGGGGTGGGCTGGCCGGGACATAACAGATCTAACTGATCCCAGTGATAGGGATCAGTAGATCTTGTATGTTCCCTGTCACAGAATGGAGAACCGCTGTGTTTACATCGGCGGTTCCTCGTTCTGCAGCTCTGTCAGGCAATCGTGGGTCTCGAGCGGACATCGAGTCCGCCCGACCCACAGGCACACCTGCGCGCGGGAGCGTGCACAGGGGACGACGTCCATGGACTTCGTCCCGGCATTTCAGATCCGCGCTGGAGCCGTACTTCGGCAATAGCGCAGATCTGTAGGGGTTAATGATGCCTAAAGTGAAACAATATAAATGAAAAAATCCTTTAAATGTAGTGCCTGGGGGTCCCCTTAGTCTGTCTGTAATGTGACACATCTGTACCGTATATAGAACTTGCTGCAGCAAAACTGACATTTCTAAAGAAAAAATGACATTTAAATTGCTGGCAACACAATACCATTGTGACCTGGAAAGGGTATGTGTGCCACTCAGGTTCCGTAGAGAGGGGGTATGTGAACAGTGCATCTGCAGCTGCTGTTAGAGTGCTGACAGGGGAGGGAGCCTGTCCTGGCTCCTGCAAGGATTCAAGAAAAAAAGGGGTAGCCCCAGGAAGTTGCACATCTAAGATGTCCTAGAGAGGTAAATGGAGTGGCAACCTCAGCCTGGACTACAACCAGACCACGTCCCCAACATGTTTCACTCCATCCCCTGGAGCTTAGTCATGGGGATAGGGAACTCATGCCTATAGGGAAGTATTTAAACATCATTGGTAGTCACTCATTAGGTGTAGAGAGGTAGCACAGTGTGTGTGGCTCATGTGGTATTAGTATAAAGGAGTAGGTTCATCGGTGCAATTGAACCAAAAGTCCTACTCTCTGTGCAATGCATATTATTATAGTGCAAAAATAAGATATGTGAGCGCTGATACTCCCAACAGGACTAATGAACTAAAAAACAAAAAATGTTAGTGTATGTATGAATAAAAATAGATTAATTTTTATTTTTTAGTTTATTCATAATTAATACTATATTTAAGGGAAAAATGTTTTTATTATTGTCTAAAATTGCATATAGGCAAGAAAAGGGGAAATTAATTCCCTAAAAGTTCCAATAGAGACTCAAAATTGTACAGGAGTGATTATATGCTAATGCTGCACATAAAAAGTATGTCTTATTTTTGCACTATAATACTATGCATTGCACAGAGATTAGCACTTCTGGTTCAATTGTACCGACAGACCTATTCCTTTGTTCTAATACCAATCACATGAACCACACACACACCTGCTACCTCTTTACACCTAATGTGTGACTACCGATGATGCTTAAATACTTCCCATACGCATGAGTTCCCTATCCCCATGACTAAGCCCTTGGGGCAGAGTGAAACACATTGGGGGCATGGCCTGGTTGGAGTCCAGGCTGAGGTTGCCAATCCATTCACCTCTCTAGGACACCTTAGACGTGCGATTTCCAGGGGTTACTCCTTTTTTTCTTGAATACAATACCATTGCCAGCAATACAAAATGTAAAAAAAAAATGGTATGGGGGTCACCCCCACTCCATACCAAGCTTTTCGGGTCTGGTATGGATTTCAAGGGGAACCCCATTCCAAACTTTAAGAAAAAATGTCATGGGGAGCGTGGAACCCCAAAATCCATACTAGACCCTTATCCAAGCATGCAGCTCGGCAGGTCAGCAAAGGAGGGGCGAGTGAGCACCCCCCTCCTTAACCATACCAGGCCAGATGCCCTCAACATGGGGGCTGCTTTGGAGGGGACAAGGACCTCTTTTCGACAACCCTGGGCTGTGGTTGTGGGAGTCTGTGGGTGGGGGGCTTATCGGAATCTGAAAGGGGGCCCCCAAATTTGCCCCCCCATGTGAATGAGTATGGGGTACATTGTACCTCTACTCATTCACAAAATAAAGTGTCAATAAGCAAAAAAACTCAAACACATTTTTTATTTTTCTTTAATGAAGGAATTGGCAAAAAAAAAAAACAATTTCCCCGATGTAGATCCATCATAAATCACAATGTCTGCCACACAGCCGGACCCGAAAAAAGAAAAAAAAAAGAATGTTCCCCCGCGGGGAAGGCTGACCGCTGAATGCATGCTGTGCCATTTGACAGTTCCTAATTAGGTAAGGGGGTGAAGGGGTGTCACCTGGTGATGTCACCTGCTGGCCCCACCCCTTATGATGTCACTAACCCACCATACATCGGTTGGTCACATCACAAGGGGGTGGGGCCACCAGATGATGTCACCAGATGGCCCCTCTTAGCTATTTAAGAACTGTCACCCAGCAGAGCAGGCATTCAGTGGTCAGCCTTCCTCTCGTGCAGAGCATTTTTTTTCTTTTTTTGGGCCTGGCAGTGCAGCGGGCATTGTGATTGATGATGGATCTACATCAGGGGACATTGGTTTTCATTTTTTTAATAAAGGAGTTGTCAAAAACTGTGTTTGTGTTTTTTTTCTTATTGACACTTTTTTAGTGATTGAGCAGGGGTACAATGTACCCCATACTTATTCACACAGGGAGGTCCAGGATCTGGGGACCCCCTTGTTAAACAGGGTTCCCAGATTCCAATAAGCCCCCTGACTGCAGACCCCCACAACTACCAGCTTGGGCTGTGGGGAAGAGGCCCTTGTCCCCATCATGGGGACAAGGTGCTTTGGGTTGAGGGGGGCAGAGCCCCCCCAAAGCACCCCTCATGTTGAGGGTATGTGGCCTGGTATGGTTCAGGGGGGGTCGCTTGACTGTCCTCCCCTTTCCTGGTCTGCCAGGTTGCATACTTGGATAAGGGTATGGTATGCAATTTTGTTTTCATTCAGCTGTAAGCGGGGAAGCCTGTTAAAAGCTAATGGCTCATCCGTTGTTAAGAATGCAGCGACCAGCTTCCTGGCCCTGCTCTTTAGCAACCAGCTATTCACTGTGCCCTGATTGGGCAAAACTTTGCAGCGTGCAGTGCATTGTGGGGCGCTTGGCAGGTGAACATCCCGCTGAGCACCCTGCAAATTTGGATGTTCACTGAACGGGTGAATAGTCGATGTTTGGGCCAAACTTATGCTCGGCCCGAATCGTTCGCCCAACTCTAATTATTAGATACCAATGCACCCCGATGATAGAGAGAAAATGGCATTTATTGGTCCACTGGGGTTCTATGAGTTTAACAGGATGCCTCAGGGATTGTCAGGAGCCCCAGCCACGTTCCAGCATGGGAGACATGAGCTTGATCGAAGTCCTGGTGTACTTGGATGACATCATTGTCTTTGGAAAAACTCTTGAAAAGCATGAGGCAAGGCTAGAGAAAGTCTTCCCAAGACTCCATGAAGAAGGGTTGAAACTGAAGTCCAGTAGAACTGACATTTTACTGGTGTCAGTCCCCTACTTAGGTCATGTTGTCTCTGCAAAGGGCATCGGCACAGACCCGAAGAAGCTGGAAACGATCACTACTTGGCCTCAACCAAGGACTGTGGCAGAGCTGATGAGGCTACAATTTAGTGCACTCGGAACAAGATTATAGATTTTTTTAGATAAATTCCAGTGTCTGTTTTGCAGACTTTGGGTAGAAGTAACAGGTGCAGAAAAATTGGGCTTTGGGTGTTGGTAGTGCCTTCACACCATAACTCTATAGAGGTACTGTTGATGAAAGCAAGAATTGGCCTTGCTGTAAAAATTTGAAATGATATGCCCTGGTCAAACAATGGCAGAAAAATTGGGCTTTGCGTGTTGGTAGTCCCTTCTCACTGTAATCTGATAGAGGTACTTTTGATGAAAGCAAGAACTGGCCTTATTTAAAAGAAAAGAACCAAATGGGCGGGACTTTGAATGCAGTGCTCGATGGGTCACAATATTAAATTGAATTATATATAGATTCTATATTATAATCAAATGAGCTAACTTCCGGTTCCGGCGCCGCATGGAGAGGAGCTAGAAGAGACCAGCTCCGTCTCCCCACCACCTAAACCAGCTTCAAACGCTGCCATTGCCTGAAGGAACACCCGCATCCATCCGCGGATACACCCGTTACCATCCCCGCACCTTTAAGGTACCGTATGGATCGCTTCGTCGAGCGATCGGGGGCACGATCTTTCGTTGCAAGTGCACCGAACGAAGGTGAGGACGCACGTGGCAAACCCGCCATGACAGAGACTCCCCAGGCACCTTCATATGCATCAGTATTATCGGCCTCTCCCCCCCCAACTACGGGCACCCAATCTCCTCAGCACATACCAGGACAACATGCCACAGACCCTCTTGCGGCAGCGGACATTGCCCAGGCGGTAGTGGCCCTTATCAGACCTGTCATAACCGAGGCAGTGGACTCAGCAGTGACCAAAGGCCTTGAACTACTCCTTAAAGACTTTCAGCTACAAACAGCCAGAATTGACCATGTGGGGACCAGGATTTCCACCATGGAGGACGACACCACGGCCTTAACAGCAGCCGTAGCTAAGCTGACCACGATTCAGAAAGAACTCCGGGAAAAGGTCATTGACCTGGAAAATAGATCTAAGAGGAATAACCTCCGCATAATAGGCCTGCCGGAGTCATATTCTTTGCATGATTTACACAAAATTTGTGTAGTGGACATTCCTGGGCTCTTGGGCCTACACACACCCTGCGTCGTCGAAAGAGTTCACCGGATCGGCCCACCTTCGGACACCCGCACCAAACCCAGAGCGGTGATTGTTCGTTATCTTAATTACGTTGATAAACAGGCTATTCTGCAACGATTTCAGAGATCCCGGAACCTTAGATTTGAGGAATCCACTATACTGATCTTTGCGGACTATTCAATTGAGGTTATTCAACAAAGGAAAGCCTTTTCCCCAGTCTGCTCGGTCCTACACCAGCGGAACGTCCGATTCAGTCTGGTGTACCCGGCCACCCTCTACTTTAAATCCCCTCAGGGGGACAAACTCTCGTTCACCTCGCCACAGGAAGCCGAAACCTACTTGGCCAAAGGTCTACCTTCTGACATGGACCAAACGCCGCCACCAAACACCGACATGCATAGATCACCTAGGAAATCGTCCATCCTATCCACCAAAGCATTGAGCCCGGAGAAGCCGCCATACAAGAGGGTACGATTTGGCCTCCCGGATACCTCCAAAGCTCAGGCCCATCCCTGAGATCATCATAATCACATCTCTTTAAAAATCGCATCTCCCTTCTAACTGCTTTGACCGTAAAACTGAGATCCCTGACAAATATCAACCCATGTTTGAGCTCAATTTCCCTCAGCGCATTTTCTTTACTACTAATCATAGCTGACTGAACAAAGAAACTGTAAGTGCCAGTCTTCAGGTTCCCCTATCAGGGGTCCTCATTCAACTTACGTTCTTTACTTGCAATTAGCAGTTCGGTATAGGCTACGAAGCTATGGAATGATGTTATAATTACCTGTCTTGATCAAGTTATGTATATCACTGCCTTTGATATAAGTTGCTATTCTTTATTATGGTTATTAATGGAGTCTGCCCCCAAGGATACCTCCTTGGAGTCACATCCCATTATTCGGAAGTCCGCAGGACACAGTTTAAGGTACATGTCTGATTACAATACGTTGCGGTTTCGCAACAGCATCCCCCCGCCCTTTTTTTTCCCCCCATCCCTCTATCCCTCTTTCCCTTCCCTCCCTTTCCCTCCCTACCCCCTTCCCCCGGGTACATATCCGCTCTCCACTCTTAAACCGCCTCCAATTTTAACCACCTTCCTTCAGGTCAGAGCCAGACCTTTTCTAGGTGGGGAAGAGCGGTTGGGATACGAGAAAATTTTCTCTATGTGGAAAAAAGTGAAGCCTGTAATTACTTGTTTCATGGCTTATCACCTTGGTGTTCACGATTTACTGTAAATGTATTTCTCATGACTAGTAACATACTTCCATATATATTATCTTTCTCCAGCGCTGAGGGCATCTGTTACTCACAGAAGGGTAGATGGCTTTCATTCTTAAGAAACCAACTACTCACGCACTCATGGATCCTTTGGTGCTCGGGAATAACTTAAAAGTAGTCACTTGGAATGTCCGGGGCCTAGGAGCTCCACAAAAACGAATGCAGGTACTAAGACATTTAAAAAGGCTGAAAGCTGATATTGCTCTTTTACAAGAGACTCATTTGGGTGCAGGCGACATATCCAGACTCCGTAAGCTATGGGTGGGGGAGGCCTTCGGTTCCCCCTCGGTGGGAAGAAAGGCAGGCGTTGCCATACTTCTCCACAAACGCCTCCAATATAAAGTTAGGACTTTAGACATAGACAATGTAGGGCGCAGAGCCACCCTACATCTCACCATTGCCAACAAAGATATTGCAGTGTCCAACATATACGCAGATAATTCTCCTAACCAGACTTACTTCCAGAACATGATGACTTGGGCCCTCCAAATCACAGAACCCCTACACCTTTTAGGGGGGACTTAAATTCAGTAATGCGCCAAACGGAAGACCGTTCCTCATCGTTAAACCATCGCTCCTCAGACTCAGACCACGAATCTATTCTAGCCCATACCATGTCAACCCTTCGTCTGTCGGATGTCTGGCGCTTAAAGCATCCTGTAGACAAAGAGTATACTTTCTATTCATCCCCCCACAAGTCCTTTTCTCGGATAGACTACTTTTTCGCCTCCCCTGCCTTACTCCCTATGGTAACCTCGGCATCTATAGAGAGTATGGCAATATCGGATCATTAACCAGTCTCTATCGAGATCGCTAATCTGACTTTTAGACCACACTCCTCCATATGGCGCTTCCCCTCCTACCTCGTCGGTAATGAAGACCTGAAGTCCTCACTCCAACAAGCCTGGCTAGAATATATGACAAACAACAAAGATCACTTATCCACACCCAATTTATACTGGGAAGCCGGGAAAGCCTTCCTCAGGGGACACATTATCTCATTCGCAACGCGTTTTAAAAGAAAAGCCAATAATAGCTATAATCAGGCCAGTAAGTCACTCAGAGAGGCCCACGAACGTTTAAATTCATCACGTACCCCCGAGACCATTAGAGCCTGGCAGCTAGCCAAAAACACTTTTGACCACTGGTCCTCACAACAGGAGTCCATCAATCACTTTCACTCCTCTCTATTTTTTCATAAATACGGCAATAAGGCCGGGAAGCTCCTAGCTCGAATGTCCTCGGGTCGTTATATTCCTACCCATATCACAGCATTGAGAGATTCTGCGGGCAACACTACTGACAAACCCTCGGAGATAGAAACCATTCTCACACGCTTTTATACAGACCTATATTCCGAAGACCCGATAGACACAGACAAGGCTAAAAATTTGCTTGAGATGCTCCAACTCCCTAGTGTCTTGAAAGACCAATTAGATACCTTGAATGTGCCAATCTCCCTGTCGGAAATCCAAAACACTATTAAATCAATGGCCTCTGGTAAGGCCCCTGGTCCTGATGGGCTTTCCGCTGATTTTTTTAAACTCACCCTAGACTTCACCTCAGACACGCTACTACACCTTTACAATACAATATGGAAGGGAGGCTCGTACTTACCAACAGGCTACTTAACCCATATCAAACTCTTAACCAAAAAAGACAAAGACCCACTTTCACCTGGATCGTATAGACCCATCTCCCTAATCAATGTAGATGCCAAAATCCTTTCAAAGATTATCGCAGCTAGGCTGGACAAAGTCCTCCCCACAATTATTCACCCAGCTCAATCAGGATTCGTCCAAGGCAGATCGGCCACGTTAAACATTAGAAAGGTCTTACTTACACTTGAGCATGCTAAACAACACCCCAAACAAGATGCAGCTATAATTTCACTAGACGCAGAGAAGGCCTTTGATAACATCAGTCTAAAATGGTTATTCATGGTCTTAGATAGGCTTGGCTTCTCTGGCCCCATTGTGAATTTCATACAGACAATGTACTCCTCCCCCTCGGCCCAACTAGTTACCCCTAATTTTATTTCCCCCGTCTTTCCACTGGCTAAGGGTACACGTCAGGGCTGCCCCCTATCTCCCCTACTATTCAATTTAGCTATAGAGCCCCTCTCTAGACACCTAAATTCACCCCAAGGGATAAGCGGTGTTATGGTCGGAAATAGGAGATGTCAGTCAGCTCTATTTGCTGATGACATTCTCCTATTTTCCTCAGATCCCCCCAAGGACTTCAAATATCTGACGAGCACACTTCAAATATTCAGGGACTGCACCGGACTGAGAATAAATCTCAATAAAAGCGAAATTCTCCCACTCAACCCCCGTAGAGCGGAGTCTTGGAAACAGTCCTCACCCTTTCTGGTCGCAAAACACTACCTCACATACTTGGGAATTCATATTGGTAGAGATCCGTCCTCACTATATTCCTTAAACTACCCTCCACTCATATCCAAAATCACTAAGGAGTTGTATGGTTGGGGGGCCCTCCCCCTTTCGCTCTTCGGGAGATGCCATTTAGTCAAAATGGTCTCTTTTGCCAGATTACTCTACCCCTTACAAACTTTACCTCTTTTACTTAAACATAAAGATGTGAAATCAATCTATTCTGCTATCTCTACTTTCCTATGGAAAGGCAAACGGCCCAGAATAGCTTTTCAGAAACTATGCCTCCCGAAGGGTGAGGGAGGGGCGGGCCTTCCAAATTTAAGATTCTATAATCTTGCTTGTTTGCAACAATATGGACTTGACTGGATCACTAGCAGTTCCATCGACTCCAATTTTAACCTGGAAGAATCGCTAATATTACCTTTTCAACCGAAATCCATCCTATATGCCAAGTTATCATCCCTACCCACCAAGCTGAAAAGTAGCTTGGTCATAAGAGACACCATAATAGCTTGGAGGGAGATTAGAAAACTACTAAAGCTGCCCGCATCTATATCCAGGGCACTGCCCATTCTTGGCAACCCTATGTTTCTACCTTCAACTGAGTCGAGGACTTTCCTTACCTGGGCTGACAAAGGCCTAAAGATGGTCGCCCAACTTTACAAACCAGGCCAGAATTCTCTAAAATCATTCCAGGACCTCAAGGACGAATTCTCCTTACCGAACTCTCATTTCTTCTCTTACCTGCAACTAAAATCATTTCTCAAGTCCTGTCAAGGTGATAATCACAATCCCTGCATGTCTTCATTCATTTTACATAGTTACATAGTTACATAGTTAGTCAGGTTGAAAAAAGACACAAGTCCATCCAGTTCAACCAAAAAAAAAAAAAAAAATGTATATACATATATATATATATATATATATATATATATACACACACACATATACACATACAACCAAATAATCCCATATACAATCTTTCACCCACAGTTGATCCAGAGGAAGGCAAAAAACCCCAGCAAAGCATGGGATTCATTGACTCACTCATCTCCAATAAGCAATATTCCATCTCCCATATTTATCAAAATCTCATACAACATCAAGTAACGAAATACTCACTTACCCCCTTTCTTCCCTGGAGCTCAATACATGATAACCCAGAGGCCCCTGCACAGATTTTAGCAGGCTACAAGAAAGTATGTGCATTAGTAGTGGCCGAGACTTGGAGAGAAACTCAATTCAAGATTGCCCACAGAGCATACCTCCCCTCGATATATACCTCTGGATCTCATACCCAGGGTACCTGCCCATGGTGTTCCACACCCAAACCTTCTTTGTACCATAGGCTCTGGTCCTGCCCACAAATCTCCCCCTTCTGGGACAATATACTATCTTTCCTTGAAGAAATTGGTGGACAAGCCTTCCCGAAAGATCCCCTTCTCTGCTTATTTAGTGGGGACCCTGCATCATCAAACTCACTGAATACACCATCCCTACCTCTATCACAATGGGGCCATCTTTGTCTACTCAGTGCCAGGCGAGCCATCATGAAATCCTGGATATGCTCGTCCCCACCAAGTCTCGGCCAAGTTAAACAAGGCTTAACCTCTCTACTAGCCCTGGAAAAACAAGACACAATCAACCAAAACTTCAAGTCCACCAAAAAATTCTTCATGAGATGGAGGAAATTCATAGAATACTCCTACAGCAAACTGGAGATCGATCAATTCATGTTACCCTCCGCCCTCTCTGAGTGGTACCTCAAAGCCGACATTTCCAACTCCTTAGGGAAACTCAAGATTCGGGGGCATCCACCCCAAACACCTCTGCATCGCGTAGCTCCCCCCTGATATTCCACCATGGATACCTGCAGCCCTAAATCTCACATTCCAACAAACCAGCCCTTCTGTGAGTCTTAAATCATCATTCAGCCCCCCTACCATCATCTCTCTAAACACAACTCAGCCAATTGAATGAGAAAATTACCACACCACTTCTGATATCTATTCTACTGATCACCAGATGTGCCTTTTAATGTTTAAATTCTCTTGCCAGTGTAATGTTATATTGGTTTTACACTGTAAATCTCAGAATTTGTCTTTAACTGTATCTTATTGTACTGCTGAAAATTTCAATAAAATATGGTTTAAAAAAAAAAAAAAAATCAAATGAGCTAAACCATAGCTTCACATATTTTTTTAAAAAAATCATAATAACATAAATTCATGTAAATCTTCTAACAATGATACCTGCATATACTAAGATTCTAGACAATCTTAACAATAAAGAGGAATATAATATACTGGATAACAAAATTTATTTCACAAAAATGGATGTATAATTCATAGACACTTGATAACTTTGAGACGGCACATGATCAATATTAATGTTGACATGTAACAGTTCATATAAAATTGATAAATTCATAGTGCAAGGGCACACTTCACAGTGAATTGGTAAATGAATGAACACATGATTGGTTGAAAGGACACGACATCTGTTATCTCAATGCGTTTCGTGCAAGCGTGTAAAAAAGTGGCTCTGCAATAACATACATGAATTCTTAGTTAGACTAATCTAGTCATAAATATAAAAACAGACACAGGAGAGTACCCAAGTGTTACTTAGAGGGAATATCTGTAGGCAACATGGTGTTGCGGGATCATGGGCCCCCCAATCCTCGGGGAACATCTTCCCCTGGGAGCTGAGATAGCAAAGTCCACAGCGAACATTCCAGAGAGGCACATCCTAGATGATACAGCATATGGCTGAGGTAAATAACCAGGCTATTGTGGAACGGTGACCAGTCAGTATCTGTGGGGAAATAGTGGTAAGTATATATCATTGTTAGAATATTTACATGAATTTACGTTATTATGAATTTCTTTAAAAATATGTGAAGCTATGGTTTAGCTCATTTGATTATAATATAGAGTCTATATATAATTCAATTTAATATTGTAACCCATCGAGCACTTCATTCAAAGTCCTGCCCATATGGTTCTCTTCTTTTATATACAGTGCAATAGGGACGGAGATTGATGGCAAGGTCATTCCATTCCATTGGCTTTGTTGTCAAAAATTGAAATTATACTCACCTGCATAAACAGGTGCAGAAAAAATGGTCCTTGGGTGTTAATTTTCTTCCAGATAAAATCAGCACCCATAAAGCTAGGCAGCCTAGACAGTCTTGCAGAGATTGCACATCTCAAAAACGCCTAATCAGCGACATCGGCATCACGGGCTTGATAGCTGCTGCCAATCCAGGAATGATTCATTTTGATAAATGTCAGCCGGTCAATGGAGTCTGTGGACAGACACGCTCTTTTATCTGCAGGGCAGGGCAGCCCAGCAGCTCAATTGCATACTGGGCAAGTTCTGGCCAGTGGTCTATTCTCATGACCCAGTAACCCAGTGAATTGTCGAATGGAAATGTCTTTTTTCACCCATGGATAATCTTCCACCATATGATGCAGATGCTGCCGATGAGATGTGGACGCTGACAGCCCTGGGTGCTGAGAACTAAAAAAACTTTGAAATGCATCACTGAGGTGGCCCCCTTCTCCACCGCTCCTCCTTTGGCCAACAGAAGTCTCAAAACAACCTTTTCCACAAGACTGTAATCTAGCAGAGTCTGGAAAGGCATTACATAGACTCCTCTTAAAGGTGTCCTCAAGATTTTCCTCCTCTATTCCCTCTGTGGGGATAGGATGAGTTTCAAAACTTTCCTCTTGTAAAGTCAAGGGGGGTTGCCAACCAATAATTATCCTTCTCCTTGATGCCAAAAATTCTCGGGTCCTTTTGCAGGCTTTGAAAAATAAGGGAGGCCATGCACCACAATTTTGCGGAGGCATGAGGAGCAGAGCCTTCAGGGTCACTGAGGATTACAATATCTGGGACTGCCTACTCCCAACCATGTACTACTCCCAGGGGTTCGGAGGACAGAAACCCATCTCTTAAAGCAGTAGTAAACCCGCACCAAAAAACAAAAACCCTTCAAGACAATAGCATAATGTGTTAGTATGTATCACATACTAGCACACTATGAAATACTTACCTTAGAATGAGGCTTCTGCAGCCCGACAT
>BLSH010262693.1:32138-50546 GCA_018402905.1 Glandirana rugosa
AAGAAAACATTACAGTAACTCTAGGCGACAGAGAAGGTCCAACTACCGAGCGCATGGATAGGGAGGGCAGTGGTGTTGGGGGGGGGGTGCCCCCTTAGGGTTGCCACATCATCCCTTTAATCCAGGACACATATTAATTACACAGGTTCTGTGGCTGATTAAGGTGGTAATTAAACTCACTTGGTGCCTTATATGGATTAAATTTGCCTCAAAACCTTTGTAATCCATATGTGTCCTGGATTAAAGGGATGAGGTGGCAACCCTACGCCACAATGCACGGGCTGCCACTGGCTGACGGTATGCATATATGGAGGAAGGCAGACTTATTGGGGGCAAGCTGCAAGAACCTGGAAGAGACAGCGGATCTCAATGACATTACAAAAGAAGATGGTTGTGCAACAGGGGAATGGCAAATTACAACAAAACAATGGGCATGTGAGTATGATCTCAGCAAAAAAGGTAAGAGAGGGTTGACAGCATTCTAATTCTCTGATATATGGTGTACAGAGAAAAAGTCTGTGTATAGAAAAATGATCCAGGGTCATATGATCCGGTATAGGCCACTCCCCCAGTGATCATGTGAGCTCTACAGTGCACAATACAGCTAATATTTCTCTGCACACCCAGCACAGACCGTCTAACCGCAGTCATCTGACCACCGACAAGACCCCGCCTATCCCGGCCACCGGGGGGCGTGCTTCCCAAATCTGCCAGCTGATTGGCGAGGAACACCAGAAATCCCTCCCTTGTGGGTTGGAAACGTCATGGCCGGCCAATCACCGAGCAAGGTGATGTGTTTACATTGCGGCTAACAGCTGCCACAGATTCCAGGCTTCGCTGTAGTGTTTTCGACGGGTATCCAGCGATCATGTCCGCCGATGTGGAGAGTCTAGCCGTGTTTGAGCGGGATCACTATGATCAGTACGAATACTACAACCTGAAGGATTACGGCTGCGGGGCTGGGGGCAAAGGCAGGACCAAGAAGGAGATCGAACAGAACGGAAACCGCCACGTACCAGCCGGACACGAGAGGAAGATCGAAGAGAAGCTGCACAACAGCGAAGTGAAGCGGAGCAGGAGCCGGAGCTCCTCCAACTAGACGCGATATGTACTCAGGTGACTGCCCGTGTGTCATTGTTACCGCAGGCCACCAGGGGGCGACAAAGCTCCTCCTTCATAAATAGTCTTCTAGGGTCATCTGTTTACCGCAGACCACCAGGGGGCGACAAAGCTCCTCCCTCATAAATTATAGTCTACATAGTTCTCTGTTTATACATGACTGTAGTGCTTATTATGTATGTAGCTCATGGACAGAAATCCTGTTTTTTTTATAGGTTTGTAAAAGTACCATGTTTTTGGATCAGTGGGTAAGCGGCTGACTTGTAGCTCTGCACTGCTAGTTGAGTTCTATCATGCAGTGGATTCCTGCAGGCTATTATATTTTGTAGTAACCACTGTGGGAATGGGTACAGCTCTGGGGATTCCCATAGAGAAATAAATAATTACAGGGAATGTTTGCAAACTGATTGCCTGGAAACTCCTCCTGGGCTAACTAGTGTGTGTCTCCTGACACTAGAGGAGAGGTTTCCAGATGGTAAGGTATGGCTGTGTCCCCATGGAATGCCAACATCACAGTGCATTCTGGGACCTGTAATCCTGGGACAGCTTTCATAAAATTAATTTAAAAAAACAAAGACACACTCCTACTGTAACAGCAAATTCAATTGTAAATATACCTTTATTATTTTCAACTAACAATGATAAAATATATAATATAATTTTTCTTTCTACAATAAGAAATTAAAGTGTGTATGCATGTATGTGTGTGTGTGTATGTATATATATATATATACACACACACACACACACTCATTGCATCATTGTAAAATAAGAAGAAGGAAAATATATATATATATATATATATATATATATATATACACAATCATTTTTTTTTTATTATTATTTATTTTAGCAATGATAAAATAAGATGCTTACAGCGGCAAGTTCTCCGCATCCAATTCGCAATAGCAGGAGATTTTGAACAGTTCTCTATGGAGCCGGTTCACATATCTCTGCCGCCGGTTCGGTGCGTTTTCACAAAAACACTGTGCGACTTTTGGTCCGTTTTCAGGTCCAAATTCAGCCCAAAATTCGCACTGAAATCGGACCTGAAATGGTGAATCAGGACGCACCGGACCCCTGCTGTGAGCCGCATGCGGTTCATATGTGAACCCAGCCTAATGCTTTGGATTAAGATAAGTATACAGTATAGAGGGATATGCTTTGTTCATATTTCATGTCTGAGGTTTACAACCACTTTAACCACTTGCTTACTGGGCACTTAAACCCCCCCTCCTGCCCAGACCAATTTTCGGCTTTCAGCGCTGTCGCATTTTGAATCACAATTGCATGGTCATGCGACGCTGTACCCAAACAAAATTTTTATAATTTTTTCCCACACATAGAGCTTTCTTTTGGTGGTATTTGATCATCTCTGTGGTTTTTATTTTTTGTGCTATAAACAAACAAAGACCGACAATGGCATAGATGGGCAGTGTAGTGGCACGGATGGGCAGTGTAGTGGCATGGATGTGTCACGGATGAGAACTGATGTGGTATGGATGAGCATGAATGAGGCACAAATGAGCTAAGGTTGGAGATGGATGAGCCGTGGATGGGGATGAATGAGCACAGATGGGGATGACTGAGCATGGATGGGGATTGATGAGCATGGATGGGGATGGATGAGCACGGATGGGATGACTGAGCATGAATGAGGATGGATGAGCATGGATGGGGATGACTGAGCACGGAAGAGGATGACTGAGCACGGAAGAGGATGACTGAGCACAGATGGGGATGACTGAGCAGGGATGGGGATGACTGAGCACGGAAGAGGATGACTGAGCAGGGATGGGGATGGATGAGGATGACTGAACATGGATGAGGATGACTGAGCACGGATGGGTATGGATGAGCATGGATGGGGATGACTGAGCACGGATTGGTAGGTGAGCATGGCTGGGTGGGGGAGCATGGATGGGTGAGCATGGATGAGCACGGATGGGGATGACTGAGCACAGAAGAGGATGACTGAGCACGGATGGGGATGGATGAGCAGGGATGGGGATGGATGAGCATGGCTGGGTGGATGAGCATGAATGGATATGTGAGCATGGATGGATGGATATGTGAGCATGGATGGATGGCTGGGTGAGCACAGTTGGGTGGATGAGCATGGATGGATGGCTGGGTGAGCATGGCTGGGTGGGTGAACATGGCTGGGTGGGTGAGCATGGATGGATGGCTGGCTGGGTGAGCACGGCTGGGTGGGTGAGCATGGATGGGTGAGCACGGCTGTGTGGGTCAGCATGGATGGATGGGTGAGCATGGCTGGGTGAGCATGGATGAATGGCTTGGTGAGCATGGATGGATGGCTGGGTGAGCACGGCTGGGTGGATGAGCATGGCTGGGTGAGCACGGCTGGGTGGGTTAGCATGGATGGGTGGATGAGCATGCATGGCTGGATGGATGAGCATGCATGGCTGGATGGGTGAGCATGAATGGGGTGAGGATGGCTGGGTGGGTGAGTTGGGATGGAGTGAGGATGGCTGGGTGGGTGGTGGATGGATGGTGGGGGGTGCAGCCTGTCCCCTACTGTCACTTAGCAGCGCTGTGGGCACTACACATCCTGCCCACAGCGCTGCAGCACGTCCTCTCTCCCCCCTCTCTTCTCTCACAATGCACCGATCGGTGCGGAGAGGGGAGAGAAAAGCCGGCACTTCCGCCGGCTTGTTTCCATGTGATCGCTCCGTCATTTGACGGAGCGATCACGTGGTAAAAGGCCGCTCCAAGCGGCCATTCACTGCAATCTGTGATGTGCCGGGTCCCCCGTACCCGGCGGTCACGGATGTTCCCGTGTGCACGCCCCAGGGGGCGCGCGGGAAGCATGTTCATGGGAGGACATCCATAGACACCCTCCCAGAATTAAGCAACTGCCCCTGTAGATGTCTTTTGTCTATAGGGCGGTTAAATGGTTAAAAAAAAAAATTGATCATAAACATTCCTTGTAATAGAAAAAAGCATGCCAGGACCTCTTAAATAAGGATGGGCTCGGGCGTGTTCGCAAGTGCATGTGCCCGAGCCCGCCAGGAAGTGAACCCGGTGCGTTAATCACAGGCAGAGAGATATTCCCCGATGTGCGGCTGCAGCGACCGGGGAATGTCTCCCTGCCTCTGATTAGCGCAGTGCCGGGTCCACTTCCTGGCGAGCTCGGGCACGTGCACTTGTGAACACGCCCGAGCCCAGCCTTACTCTTAAATATGAGATCTGGGGTCAAAAAGACCTCAGATCACATATTTACACTTAAATGCAATAAAAAAAATGCGATCTGTGAACAAAACTGGGGGTGTCATTAACTTTGTAATGACACCTGCAGCAGTTCGCAGAAGGCAGTGTGAACTGCCTGCGGGAAGAATGCGATGCGGAAACCGGCTCTGTAATCACGCTGATTCGCACATATGTGAACCTGGGCTCAATGCTATGGAGCCGAGTGGGCGGCATCTTCCGCTCACTCAGCTCACAAGCATTGAGGGGAGCGGAACCGATCGTCTCTGCTGCTACCGGCGGGTCCGGCAAGTGGCGGAGACGATGAAAAAGTGGCGGGAGGGGGGATGAGCACCTCTCCCGCCCCCGATAAAAGTGCTCACAAGGCGAATCCGCCGCAGAGACCACTTTTATCTGAAAGCCAGCCGCCCTCCGTTTAAAAAAAAATACCGGGGTTATGGTAGGTATCTGCTACCATAGCAAGGGTATTCAACAGTAAAGCACTGCCGTATAATGACGCCAGGTGGTCCGGAAGCGGTTAAAGAGAACCTGTAGTTTAGCCATTTAGTATATAGTAACAAGTATAAAGTAAAGAGGATGGCCGCACACTGGGGTAGGAAAGTCCTAACATCTGAGCTTTATTGATCCACAAAGACCACAGGAACTGGGAGTAATATGTTGACGTGTTTCAGTAAAGACTGTTGTATCGTGGTCCTGTAGCAGTGCTCCTATTTCGTTGGACTTTTATATAGTAACAGGTATTCTTTCTAGCCTACAGGAACTTGCTTCCCTTGTGATTCCTCCACTGGAGACCTCAAATACTCTGTAATTATAGGGTAGAACCTTTGAGTTTCTCCTATTACATATCAGTTTGCACAGGATGTTTGTTGGACTCTAGAGGGCAGACAGACCAGCAGAAGGCCAAGAAACCTAGAACAAGAGAGCAGAATTTTAAACATGCCCATAATTTTGACCTGAATGACCAAAGTACGAGTTTGCATTAACAAAACCAGCGAGGGTATAAACATGGCAGCTTCTTTTACTGAGGCAGTGTCAGAGGACATGTTCACACAGTGCGGGGACTGGTGTACATTGCAAGGATTATAACAAACTTTGTTTCAAATTCCTACCTTTTGTTATTCTGAAGAAATCACGGCTTGATCCTCTGTGCTGTGTGGGTCTAATGGGAGTGGTTTCATAATTATCTGTCTGCTGTGGCAGCTGCAGAGCACTAATGAGGAAATCTGCTGGGCCTGCATCCCTTTAGACCTGTTCCTATTTGGAAGTATCTCACCAAAAATGGCATTTTTGTTGCAGGGGATGCCTGAAATCTGACTTGTATCTTAGGCAGGCTTCTGGGAAAATTGGTGAGCTAATCACACAAGCAGGAAATGATGTTTCTGGGGAGTGATCAGTACACATTCTGTGTACAGAACAACTCCAGGTAGCCATATTTTATTGCATTCATAGAAAATTACAGCGACTGCAGATTGAAAAGGAAAGGTACATTTTAATAACATTAAATTACAATATGACTGGTATCGCAATTGTACACCCTATTATTATTTTTTCTTTATTTGCTATTCTTTTCCCCCACAAAAGTGGAGTTACCCTTTAATGCATTCCCTGTGGTAAATGTCCCAATGTTTATATCATCTCTCACCCCTCTGTAGACTTACCTGAGTCCTATCTCGATCCAGCGTTGTGCCCGTCTGCAGCAGCTCTCTCCTTTCTCTCTCTGTTCATAGAGGCGGCATCGGGAGCCATTGGCTCCTGCTGCTTTCAATCAAATCCTGTAAGCAAAGAGCAAGCAAGTGAGCCATGCTATGTGTGTCAATAGATACACCAGTTTGGGATCGAGCCTGCAGGTGTACCCCCATAGCAAGCAGCTTGCTATGGGGGCACACAAAGAAGGGGAGGAGCTGAGAGAACTGGCAGGGGACCCCAGAAGAGGAGGTTTGGGGACACTGTACAAAACCATTGCAAAAAGCAGGTAAGTATAACCTGTTTGTTTCAGTTAAAAAAATACATTTGCAAACACTTTTTAAATTAAAAAAAAAAAAAGTTAACTAAGACACTCTAAATTTTTTTTTTTGCTTTCTTTTTAAACACCCATCGACTGCTCACAGTAAATATACTGCGAGCAGGCGGCAGGTGTAGGCACGATCATGTACCTGTACGTGGGCTGATTCTTCCGGGTTTGACGGTGTACATGCGCATGCCCCTTGCCGACCTGTGCTGTGATTGGACACCGCACGAGTTTGGCAGCTGATTTCAGCCAATGATTTTGGCTGAAGTCAGCTGATCAGCTGTGTCCAATCATACAAAAACTCTGTACAGGAAACAGCAATCTGTTTCTTCTCCCAGACAGTAAAGTAAAAGCAGCACACATTACACATTGTTAGACACACCGTTAACCCGTTGATTGCCCATAGATGTTAACCTCTTCCCAGCCAGTGTCAGTGTACAGTATTACTTATTACTGTATTAGTATCACTAGCAACTTCAGTGTCATTAATGACCCTCCCAGATAGGGTGGCGGGCAATCTAGCACTAACTGACACTATTGCAAGTCGCTGATCACCGCCATTACAGTGTAGGGTCTATAGCTGCACAGATTACAGTATATATACCATAGTTTGTAGATGTTATAGCTTTCACACAAACTAGTTAATATACACTCATTGTTTTTTTTTGTTTTTTACAAAAGACATGTAGCAGAATACATACATTTATGACGAAATTGAAACGTGTGTACAAAAATGCTCTATATGAGTTTGTTTTTTCTGCCAAAAAAATGTGAGTTTTTCTAAAGTGATTGTAAAGGTTTATTTTTTATTTTAAATAATAAACATGTCATACTTACCTGCTCTGTGCAAGGGTTTTGCACACCGCGGCCCCAATCCTCCTTTTCTGGGGTGCCCCGGCGATGCTCCTGGCTCCTCCTCTTCGGTGAGTGCCCCCACGGAGAGCTGCTTTCCCTGGGAGCACCTGTGCGGGCGCACTCACGAGTCCTGCTGCTGCGTCCATTGACACAGACAGCAGGACTTAGCCCCACCCCCGGCTCCCATGTCACTGGATTTGATTGACAGCAGCGGGAGCCAAGGGCAGAGCACAGAAGGTTTTTCACCTTAATGCATAGAATGCATTTCGGTGAAAAACCATGAGGCTTTACAACCCCTTTAAGCCTAGTGTGCATGGACCTTTAAGAGTAGTCACAGCAATCTTTAATTTCCTTTTCAGGAAAGGAAGCTATAATGGACAGTTGACTGTCGTAAGCTCCCTTTTCAATAGAATAGCTTATAACAACTGTCACTTTTGCCAGACACTTTGGCCTGCATGTAAAGTGTAGAAAAATAAAGACCTGTGGGGAAAAAAAAAATATTCAGTATATGAATGAAATATTTTTTACTACAGTGGGTGGGCCATTGTTGGCCTGTAGAAAATGCTAGTTGCCTGGCTGTATATAACCTCTAGTCTGCTTAAAAATGTTGCCTCCTCATACCCATGCTGCATACCCTTCTTTACTTTTCTTCCATGGGCACAGTTACAGGATCCAGAAGCAGTGGCTCCCCTGTGTCAGGGAGCGCTTGACAATGAGGCTGAATTCAGGGAGCTGTGATGTCACCCACCAGCTTCCATTGCCCCTCCCTGGTCACCACTCCCTCCCATCTCCTGCAGCAGCTGCTCACTGACAGAGGAGCATTTACGCTGCTCTCCAACAAATGGTAGGCAGCATAGCTATGGGGAGAGGGGAGGCAACAAAGTACTTGAGCACTTTTGAGTCACAGATCAAGAATATGCATGCTGTAAATGGGTGTCAAAAGTCCCTATCTGTATGCTTGTTCATGTTAGTAACACAGATGGCCTAGAAGCCACAATTCTCATGTGGCAGTCACATGGTTATCAGAATACTGTATTTTTCGTGACCTGGGCCCTTTAACAGGATCTGCAAGTTCTTAAACTGTTTGGGGACTCCAACACTGATATCCATCCTATATTTCCTGACTGTTTCTGCCCACTTTCCAGCAGAAGAGGGACCCCCTCATACCAGCCATAATTGGCATGCCGAGTAGCAAACACAATTTGTTGACATCGAATTTTAAAAAATATGTATATGCCATACATGTGTGGGATCCCTGTGGAAGCTGGAAATCACTACAGTAGCCTCCGCTACTACAGTAGTCACTGCTATCTTCTGGTTCCTGTGCTGAACAGCTGCCTTGCTGCATAGTAACCACAGGGGGTCACTCAATCAACACTGGTGCGATTCATAGAATGCCTCCCCCTTGTGTTCACTATGCACTAAGGCAGCCGCTTGGCAAAGGACCCAGAAGATAGCAGTGATCACTGTAGTAGCAGAGACTACTATAGTGATTCCTAGCTTCCACAGGTATGGCTTATGCAAGCATAATCAATATAACTACAGTGTGCTATAGAATTCAGCTTTAAACTGTATAGGATTTTACTGATTGGGTTTAGATTTGCTTTAAGCTTCTTTTTCTCTTCCAGGTATTTGACTTGTGCTCAAACTCTTTTCGACCTGCCTCTGATGTTTGATGTTCTGTTCATTAAGACGCCGGCCTCGCCTTACGGAAGAATGGTTCCCTGGTTTTTCCACAAAGTAATGCTGTGGACCTTAACTGCATCGTGATTCCTGCATGTGTTGAATGTGATGCAGCTGCATAGCTGAAGCTGCTATTGGAGCTTTAACCAATAGAAAGGGTTGTAATAACCTGCATCTTACTATATACATGTAGTAGACTTTTGTATGTAGTGAATAGTCCTATAAAGGCATGTTTTATATTTCACTTAGACCAACAAATAAAAATATTTAATATTTTAATTATCGAAATCTTATCTTTTTATGTAAGGAAGCAATTTATGGTGATCTGATTTGCCTGATTTTAATTACTTTGACTGTTTTTTGTAGTTTTATATGAGGGGAAACCTCCAATTCACATTCTGTTTTCCAATTGACCTATGATGGTTGGACAGGATGCAACAGCCTCTGGAATCAGCAAAATTGTTAATGGAAATGGGGGGCGGCCACCCGTGCCGTTTCTAAAGAAGTCAGTGCTGTGATCGGTGGCTCCACCATGCGCCGTCACACAGTGACGTCACACAGCCGGAATCCTCCAGCGGGGACGACGCAGGCTTCGTTTGCCACATAAGTGTCACATAATGTGCTAGTATGTGATGCCAGCACATTATGCCTTTACTTTGCCGGGCAGGAAAAAAGTGATTGTAAACTATCACTTTGGAAAACAACCTATTCAGTTTAAGATAGAAATGAAAGGCAAAACATTTTTGTACAGATATTAACCGGTTCCCGACCGGCTTGCGTACATTTACTGCTGCAGAGTAGCACTGTTTCGCTTATCGCCGTCTATAAACTGCGGTTCGGGAACGCACGGCTAGTGGGCGGGAGCGCTCCGTCGGCGGTGCGCTCTCATGCCCGCCGCACTCTGCAGCAGTGTGCCCGCGGCGAGCTGCGATTGCTGGCCACAGCTGAAAAACTGGGAACCGCCGATGTAAACACAGCGCTTCCCCACGCTGTCAGGCAGCATGACAGAGATCTGCTGATCCCTGTCACTGGGATCAGTTAGATCTCTTATGCCCCTGGCAGCCCAGCCCCCACACAGTTAGAACATGCCCAGGGAACACAGTTAAGCCCTAGAGCACCCCCCCCCCCCCAGGTTAACTCCTTTCCTGCCAATGACATTTATACAGCAATCAGAGGACATTTACATTTCCGATCGCTCTATAAATGTCATTGGTCCCAAAAAAGTGTCAAAAATGTCCGACATGTCTGCCCCAATATCACAGTCCCGATAAGAATTGCAAATCACCGCCATTACCAGTAAAAAAAAAAAAAAAAATCGTAAAAATGCCAGAAATGAATTCTCATGGTTTATAAACGCGGCAACTTTTGCGCAAACCAATCAATAAACGACAATTGCGTGTTTTGGTTTTTTTACCAAAAATATGAGGAAGAATATAAATCGGCCAAAACATGATGAATAAATTTGTGTTTTTTATATATATTTTTTTGGATTTGTATTCTAGCAAAAAGTAAGAAATCTTTTTTTGTTTATAGCGGTGATCAGAAATGACGCAGAGGTGATCAAATACCACCAAAAGAAAGCTCTATTTGTGGGGAAAAAAGGACACAAATTTTGTTTGGGTAAAATGTCACACAACCGCACAATTGTCAGTTAAAGCGATGCAGTGCCGAATCGCAAAAAGTGCTCTGGTCCTACAGTGGGAAATCCTTCCAGGGCTGAAGTGGTTAAAAAAAAATATATATATATATATATATATTACAGTATCTCACAAAAGGGAGTACACCCCTCACATTTTTGTAAATATTTTATTCTATCTTTTCATGTGACAACACTGAAGAAATGACACTTTACAAAAATGTAAAGTAGTGAGTGTACAGCTTGTATAACAGTGTAAATTTACTGTCCCCTCAAAATAACTAAACTCACAGCCATTAATGTCTAAACCGCTATTATTACCACCATTATTTTCCAGCACTGCCTTAACCCTCTTGGGCATGGAGTTCACCAGAGCTTCACAGGTTGCCACTGGAGTCCTCTTCCACTCCTCCATGACGACATCACGGAGCTGGTGGATGTTAGAGACCTTGCGCTTCTCCAACTTCCATTTGAGGATGCCCCACAGATGCTCAATAGGGTTTAGGTCTGGAGACATGCTTGGCCAGTCCATCATCTTTACCCTCAGCTTCTTAACCACTTCAATACCATGCACTTAGAACACTTCCCTACCAGACCAATTTTCAGCTTTCAGTGCTGTTGCGATTTGAATGAGAATTGCGCGGTCGTGCGACGCTGCACCCAAACAATCTTTTTGTCATTTTGTTCCCACAAATAGAGCTTTCTTTTGGTGGTATTTGATCACCCCTGCGGTTTTTATTTTTTGCGCTATAGAAAAAAAAGACCGAAACTTTTGAAAAAAAAAAAAATTTTCTTTGTTTCTGTCACAAAAATTTGTATAAAGTACATTTTCTCCTTCACTGACGGGCACTGATGTGGCTACACTGATGGGCACTGATGAGGCTACACTGATGGGCACTGATGAGGCAGTACAGATTGGCACTGATGAGGTGGCACTGATAAGGTTGCACTGATGATGGGGCACATATACAGCACTGATGGGCGGCACTGACAAGCAACACTGACGGGCACTGATACGTGGCACTGATGGACACTCCTAGGCGGCACTGATAAGTGGCACTGGGCACTGATGGGCACTGTTAGGTGGCACAGGTGGGCACTTTTAGGTGGCACAGGTGGGCACTGATAGGTGACACGGGTGGGCACAGGTGGGCACTTATAGGTGGCAGAGGTGGGCACAGGTGCAACAAGCACTGTTAGGGATGGCACTGGCAGGCATCATACATGGGCACAGTGCCATCCCTACAGTGCACAATAATGCCCTTACCTGGTGGTCTAGTGGGGGCTCCCTGGTGGTCCTGGGCGGCCTCTGATTTAATTCCCTGGTGGTCCTGGGCGGCCTGTGTGCGATGTCCAGCAGGGGGGGGCTCCCTGTGGCCCTGATCCGGCTCCCTGGTGGTCCAGTGGGGTGATCCTGAGGGTGGCTGCGCTGATAAATGTTCAGCGCAGCCCCCCCCCTCTCAGGAGAGCAGCCGATCGGCTCTCCGCTGCTCAGGTCTGCAGACCTGAGCAGAGGAAAAGCCGATCAACGGCTCTTCCTATTTACACTGTGATCAGCCGTGATTGGTCACGGCTGATCACATGGTAAAAGGCTTCGGATCGAAGCCTTTTACCTCGGTCGGTAATGTGGTGGGTCAGCCTGACCCACGGCACCACCGATCGCCGCGATGCGCGCCCCCAGGGGCGCGCGATCGCGGATTATCCTGAGGACGTCAATAGATGTCCAGTCAGGATAATGAACCCCCCGCCCGGACGTCAATTGTCTATACCCCGGGTGGGAAGTGGTTAAGCAAGGCAGTGGTCCTCTTGGAGGTGTGTTTGGGGTCGTTATGTTGAAATACTGCTCTGCGGCCCAGTCTCTGAAGCGAGTGGATCATTCTCTGCTTCAGTATGTCACAGTACATGTTGGCATTCATGGTTCCCTCAATGAACTGTAGCTCCCCAGTGCCGGCAGCACTCATGCAGCCCCAGACCATGACACTCCCACCACCATGCTTGACTGTAGGCAAGACACACTTGTCTTTGTACTTCTCACCTAGTTGCCGCCACACACGCTTGACACCATCTGAACCAAATAAGTTTATCTTAGTCTCATCAGACCACAGGACATGGTTTCAGTAATCCATGTCCTTAGTCTGCTTGTCTTCAGCAAACTGTTTGCGTGCTTTCTTGTGTATCATCTTTAGAAGAGGCTTCCTCCTGGGATGACAGCCATGCAGACCAATTTGATGCAGTGTGCGGCGTATGGTCTGAGCACTGACAGGCTGACCCCCACCCCATCAACCTCTGCAGCAATGCTGGCAGCACTCATACGTCTATTTCCCCAAAGACAACCTCTGGATATGATGCTGAGCATGTGCACTCAACTTCTTTGGTCAACCATGGCAAAGTCTTTTCTGAATGGAACCTGTCCTGTTAAACTGCTGTATGGTCTTGGCAACCGTGCTACAGCTCAGTTTCAGGGTCTTGGCAATCTTCTTATAGCCTAGAGCCCTAGACCATCTTTATGTAGAGCAACAATTCTTTTTTAAGATCCTCAGAGAGTTCTTTGCCATGTGGTGCTATGTTGAACTTCCAGTGACCAGTATGAGAGAGTGAGAGCGATAACACCAAATTTAACACACCTGCTCCCCATTCACACTTGAGCCCTTGTAACACAAATGAGTCACATGACACGGGGAGGGAAAATGGCTAACTGGGCCCAATTTGGACATTTTCAATTAGGGGTGTACTCACTTTTGTTACTAGTGGTTTAGACATTAATGGCTGTGTGTTGAGTTATTTTGAGGGGACAGCAAATTTACACTGTTATACAAGCTGTATACTCACTACTTTACATTGTAGCAAAGTGTAATTTCTTCAGTGTTGTTACATGAAAAGGTATAATAAAATATTTACAAAAATGTGAGGGGTGTACTCACTTTTGTGAGATACTGTAAATACCTGCCTTTTTTTTTTTTTTAATAAATGATCACATTCCCTCTGTTCTCAGCTGCATACGAGCTGGGGGGGGGGGGGGGAGAATCAGCAGTACGCTGAGCTTGCCAGTGAATGGCTGTGCAGCAGGGGCTTGCTAGGACAAGTCTGATCATTGGAGGAGAATACACGGAGTTCCCAGCATAACTAGAGAACTGACCCCATGTACTCTATTGTTTAGTGTGATCAGTTTTTAATAGAAAAAGCAGGGGGACTGTCAGGAACACCAGGGATTTCACATAAAGGAAGCAATACAAAGAGAACAGGAGACTTTTCTCATACAAGTACATGGTACAGCAGGCACATATCAGGAATAAGTGTTGGGGTAACAAACGCTTTAAGGTTGGGCTCACATATGTATGGCCGTGGGTTCGAGCCAATGGCTCCGCTGCTATCAATCGATCCAATGAGGACCCTAGACAGCGGCTGGAGCGGGTGTGCTCATCCCCGGCACTGGAAAGACCGGATTTGGGTAAGTAAAAGGGGGGCTCTGGGGGGGCCGGTGCACCACAGGAGGTTTTTCACCTTAATGCATGAATGCATTAAGGTGAAAAACCCAGAGGGTTTACAACCCCTTTAAGGCTCCATGTACACTAGCATTTTTTAAGCTTCTAGAAGCTATTATTGGCATTTTTTTCTGCTCCTAGAAGCTAATCATGTTATCCTATATGTCCATGCACAAACTTTTATGCTAGAAGTGTTTTTTCAAGCTTCCTTGTTTAGGAGCAAAAAAAATTGTTAGTGTGCATGGAGCCTTATTCTCCTCTTTTTCACTCCCAAAGCTGAGGAGCGAGAGCAAGATTATACCGTCGATGGTGAAATGTATAGGAATTTGTTATTGAAAAAAGGTTCTTAAGGGTCAACTAATCCTATTAGCAAAACTTTTATAATGCTTTTTCAACACTAAAGCCTAGTACACATGGGCCGAATGTCAGGCGACATCGGCTGGTTCAATAAAAACTGACCAACATTCGGCCCATGTGTATGGCAGCCAGTCCTACAGACGCTAGCCATTTGGCCGGCTTTTGTCAGACATGCATGCAATTTTTTTCTACAAATTTCCTTTAGATTTACCAAACCCATGGTAAGGTAAATCCAAAGGAAATTGAATAAGAAAATTGCATGTATGGCCAGCCTTACGCTGAACCAGCAGCCATCTTAAAACCTTATCTCCAGTGAATTGTCATTTTTCCAAATGTATGCAAGGTGCTGGGTTAAGAAACAAAAAAAAAAAAAAGGAAAAAACATTTGGACATTGACATTTCTGTTTTATGCAAAATCTAGAAATCCATCGACCTATTATGTAGCTTTCCTCCTGCACACACTGTGCTTCTTTCTTGTAGAACTTCTGCTGATTCACTCCTGGTGGAACTGACAGACTCCTCAGTTCAGTAACAGTTAGGGTTGCCACCTCATCCCTTTAAACCCGAACACATATGAATTACACAGGTTCTGAGGCTAATTTAATGCAGATAAGGCACCAAGTGAGTTTAATTACCACCTTAATCAGCCTCAGAACCTGTGTAATTCATACGTGTTCGGGTTTAAAGGGATGAGGTGGCAACTCTAGTAACAGCCCTTTACAGGCAGGAACTCACAGTCCCTTACAATGGCACATGTGGAGTGAAACAGCAAATAGCCTTTCCTTCCGCTTCCTCTGTGGCCACTGATCCCAGCACCACTTCTTCAGGCAATGCTGGGCCACAAGGCAAAAGACTAAGACCTGTTTCACACCGAGGCGCTTTTTCAGATACCATTTAGCTAAAGATAGTGCCTGTACAGCTCCTCAAAAATCCCTCCCCATCCACCCCAATGTGAAAGCCTGAGTGCTTTCACACTGGGGCGGTGCGCTTGCAGGACGTTACAAAAAGTCCTGCAAGCAGCATCTTTGGGACGGTGCGGTGAGCGGTGATATACCACTCCTACACCACCCCTACCCATTGAAAACCATGGGGCAGCGCTTCCGAAGCAGATGCACACCGCCTTGGAAGTGTGGAGCGCTGGCACTTTTAACCCCGTTTTAACCCCTTGTGAGGGGGTTAAAAGCGCACTGCTCCCGCCACCGTAGCGCCGCTTTAACAGCGGTAAATACATGCTGAAACTAGCGGGGATTTACCGCTAACTCCCCACCGTGAAAGAGCCCTTAACCCTCTGAGGACCAAGGGACGTATTTGTCCCATGTTTTTAATTGCCTGTATCATCTGATTTAGAACTTAAAATACTTTTTTTTTTTTTGGTTTGAGTCAAAATATTAGTTCTTATCAACAAATGGATCTAGCTTTTTGCCAGTTATTTCATGAAATGGCTTAGTATTATAGCAACTAAAGCGTACGAACTTAAAAAAAAAAAAAAAAACGTGTGGAAATGGTTTTATTTATTGTTCAAATACATTCTTAACCACTTCAGATCCGCGCTATAGCCAAAGTACGGCTCCAGCGCGGATCTGAAATGCCCGGAGGACGTCCATGGACGTTCTCCACTGCGCATGCTCCTGCGCGCCCCCTGGCGGCAGCGGCGGTGCGCGCCGCACGCTGCGCGAGCGTGCCCGTGGGTCGGGCGGACTCGATGTCCGCCCGAATCCGGCCGATCACCTTTAGGAGCCTCAGAACGGGGAACCGCCGTTGTAAACACGGCGGTTCCCCGTTCTGTGACAGGGGACATGACAGATCTACTGATCCCTGTCACTGGGATCAGTGAGATCTGTCATGTCCCGGCCAGCCCTGCCCCCCCACAGTTAGAACACACCCAGGGAACATATTTAACCCCTTCACTGCCCCCTGCTGGTTAACCCCTTCACTGCCAATGACATTTATATAGTAATCAGTGGACATTTAAATTTCTGATCGCTGTATAAATGTCATTGGTCCCAAAAATGTGTCAAAAATGTCCGACATTTCCGCCCCAATATCGCAGTCCCGATAAAAATCGCAGATCGCCGCCATTACTAGTAAAAAAAAAAAAAATAATAAAAACGCCATAAATCAATTCCCAGTTTGTAGACGCGATAACTTTTGCGCAAACCAATCAATATACGCCGATTGCGATTTTTTTTTTACCAAAAATATGTAGAAGAATATATGGTGGCCAAAACTGATGAATAATTTTTTTAATGGATTTGTACTTTAGCAAAAAGTAAAAAATATTGTTCTTTTTTGCAAAATTGTCGCTCATTTTTTGTTTATAGCGGCGATCAGAAATGGCGCAGAGGGGATCAAATACCACCAAAAGAAAGCTCTATTTGTGGGAAAAAAAGGACGCAAATTTTATTTGGGTACAACGTCGCACGACCGCGCAATTGTCATTCAAAATGCAACAGCGCTGAAAGCCAAAAATTGGTCTGGGCAGGAGGGGGGTTTAAGTGCCGGGTAAGGAAGGGGTTAAAGGGAAAGAAATATATTATCTTTATATTGATGACGGTAATCTTATGGTCCTCAAAGGGTTGAAGAGTAACTTTACCCATAACAACTTGATTTTAAAAAATAATGTTCTTTAGCAAGGAACATACTTTCCACATTAATAATTAATTATGTTACCAAAATTAGTGTGTGCTGTAAATTGCTTCCAGCATTGCTTCTGTTTCTTCTTGCTAGAGGCCACCATTTTTATGAAGCCCAGAGCCCATGACCACCAGTAAGGCCTCATTTACACTGCTGCTGGTAAACGGACGTTTTGAGGCATTTGGGCGTTTTTTTCAGCTGCCCCTGAACTTTCCTCTATGTTATCTTATCAGTACATTTACACAGGGTCGTTTAAGGTTGTTTTCAGGCAGTTGAATTTAAAGGCTTTTTTTTGGAATGCAAAAAAATGGGTTCAGAGGCATTTGAAACACCAAACAGCTTGTAAACGCATCAACTCGCATCTAGGACTGTTTAATTTACAAGCGTTTCCATTTAAAAAAAAAAAAAAATTCTTTAAAAACGCTCCCAGACGCGAACGCGTCAAAAGGCAGCATGCAAAACGGCCGTTTTAGACGCCAGATTCTAGCTGTCAAAAAAAAAATCATTCAGGGGAGGTTGAAATAACGTCCTGTGTAAATGGAGCCTTAATCACAAAGCGGAACTAAACCTATAGATTTAACAGTTTCAAAAGACAGCTACATTACCGGAAAGCCAGGGTTGCTAACTGTCAAATTTGTTTGTGTCCTCAACCAAACTGTCAAACCATTAAATAGCTGGTGTCATAACTGATTACACGTGCAGCACCATGACAGTTGCAGATCAAATAGAAGCAGCTTCCTTGGCTGTAAAGAATAGGAGGGTTGAATTCCACTTTAGGTCTGTCAGCAGATCGGCCTCTACAAACTCGGCAGCGCCCAAAATGGAAAGCAACTGAGCATGTGCAGAGCAGGGTGAAACCACATATTACTGGATTTTAAACAGTATAGAGTAGACTCTTATTTTTAATGTTATACATAATGTAGCTATACCTGCAAAAGGGGCCAGCCTCAAGAGATCTAACAGGACTTAATTTTCTGACTAAAGCTCCACTTTAACCACTTCCCGCCCGGCGCATTGACAAATGACGTCCGGGCGGGGGGTTCATTATCCTGACTGGACGTCTATTGACGTCATCAGGATAATGCGCGATCGCGCGCCCCCTGGGGCGCGCATCGCGGCGATCGGTGGTGCCGTGGGTCAGTCTGACCCACCGCATTACCGTCCGAGGTAAAAGGCTTCGATCCGAAGCCTTTTACCATGTGATCAGCCGTGACCAATCACGGCTGATCACAG
The DNA here is from genome assembly GCA_018402905.1 of Glandirana rugosa. Classification (NCBI taxonomy): domain Eukaryota; kingdom Metazoa; phylum Chordata; class Amphibia; order Anura; family Ranidae; genus Glandirana; species Glandirana rugosa. The sequence goes on from BLSH010262693.1 coordinate 50,374, forward strand.
TGTAAATAGGAAGAGCCGTTGATCGGCTTTTCCTCTGCTCAGGTCTGCAGACCTGAGCAGCGGAGAGCCTAACGGCTGCTCGGCTGATGAGGGGGGGCTGCGCTGAACGTTTATCAGCGCAGCCACCCTCAGGATCACCCCACTGGACCACCAGGGAGCCGGATCAAGACCCC
>BLSH010262693.1:65927-77252 GCA_018402905.1 Glandirana rugosa
GTACAACGGACTGAGTAAACAAGGAGTCTCGTAAGGACGCAACCTCCTCGTAGAGGCGCCAGAAACAAGGTGAACCCATGTCCAGGTCCTCAGAAACGCTGTACGGTTAGATCCGACAGCATCTGCTACAGGAAGCAGGAAGTTTAAATAGAGCTGTTCCTCTAAGAACCAGAGGAAACCACACCTACATGCTATTAACCCTCCGCACGTCTTCTAACACAGACCCTCTCCCCAACTTGGTAATAAGGCGCAGGTAGGTGTCAGTGGTCAGCATAGCGTCTGTACCTATGATTGGCATGTCGCAAAGACTCCTGGACCTGTACCCAAGTGGAACAAAGACCGCGGAGATGCTCCTCCAACGCAGGAATGCTCTGAGGAACAAATGAGTCAGGCAACATGGCTGGTTGGAAACCATAATTCGCCATAAACGGAGGAAGCGGTATTGACAGCACTATTGTGAGCAAACTCTGCCCAAGGTAACAAGTCAAAACAGTTGTTATGGTGGTCACAAATATAGCAATGTAAAAATGGTTCCAAGGACTGGTTGGCTTGTTCTGCGGACCCATTGGACTGAGAGTGATATGCAGAAGAGAGGGAAGGCTGAATTCCCAACTGTGCACAAAAGATTTGCCAAAACCTGGACACAAACTGGCTACCCCTGTCCGAGGCGATCACCTTGGGAAGCCCATGTAAGCAAAAGATCTCCAGAGCAAAAATGGATGCCAGTTCCCTGGATGTGGGCAATTTCTTAAGTGGAATACAATGTGACATCTTTGAGAATCGGTCAACCACCATAAGAATAACTGTGTTGCCTGAGAGTTAGGTAACTCCACAATAAAATCTATAGACAGGTGGGTCCAAGGCCGCTCTCCATTGGGTATGGGTTGTAGAAGACCCACTGGAAGATGTTGTGGTGTTTTGTTCTGAGCATGCACGGAACAAGCTGCTACAAAAGGCGGCTACATCAGCACGGAGACTAGGCCACCAGAACTGTTGGGAAATAGCCCAAATGAGTTGATTCTTCCCTGGGTGACCAGCAGCCTTGGGAGAATGGTAAGTCTGGAGCACAGCTGTACAGAGACTGTCTGGGACAAAGCAGCATCGCAAGGTTTCTCAGGAAGAGCATGGATCTGAGCAGCAAGAATCTTATCACCCAAAGGTAAAGTGAAACTGGTACGAATCGTAGCCAGAATACGATCAGGAGGTATCACAGGAACAGGAACCGACTCCACCTTGGAAGCGGAGGAAAACTGTTGTGACAATGCATCGGCCCTTACATTCTTAGTACTGGGTACTGGGTAAGATTGAGACTATGTAATTGAAGCTTGACAAGAACAGAGCCCATCGCGCCTTCCTGGGGGAGAGGCATTTAGCCTCAGACAAGAATGTGAGATTCTAGTGGTCAGTCAAAATGAGAACCGGAACAGTGGTACCCTCGAGGAGATGCCTCCATTCTTTAAGGGCTAAAATGATCACTAACAACTCCCTGTCCCCAATGTCGTAACTGCATTCCGCAGGAGACAACGTCTTCGAAAAGTAGCCACAAGGATACATAGCACTCTCGGAGGTGGGACATTGGGACAGAAGGGCACCAAGTCTCAGATGCATCAACATCAAGGATAAAGGGTAACGTAGGATCCCGATGTGCCAACACAGGAGCAGAAACAGGCTGCCTTGAGACTTTCAAAGGCCTTAATAGACTCTGGAGACCAATTCTGCAGCTTCTTTCTGGTCATATGAGTCAGGGGCTTGACCACAGACAAGAAGTTACAAATAAACTTCTGATAATTATCGGCAAAGCCAAGAAAACATTGTAGTGGACGTAAACCCATGGGTCGGGGCTACTGTAGAACTGCCGATAGCTTGTCTGGGTCCATCGACAAACCAGCAGTGGAAATGACATAACCCAGGAATTTACCCTGTTCACGATGGAACTCACACCTTCCAATTTACAATACAGGTTATTATCTCTCAGTCTCTGAAGCACACAACAGACATCTGTGTGGTGACTCTCTAGGGACTTGGTATATATGAGGATATCGTCAAGATGCACCACCACACATTGCTGCAACATATCACGGAGGACATCGTTAATGAATTCCTCAAAAACTGCCAGAGCGTTGCAAAGACCAAATGGCATTATGAGGTATTCGTAATGGCCTGTTCTGGTATTAAACACAGTTTTCCACTCATCGCCCTCCTTGATGCTCACAAGATTGTATGCCCCTCTCAGATCAAGCTTTATGAAAACCGTTGCTCCCTTGAGGCAGTCAAATAACTCAGTAATCAATGGAATTGGATATGCATTCTTAATAGTGAAGCGATTGAGACCCCTATAATTGATACAAGGTCTCAGTTCGCCACTCTTCTTTTTCACAAAGAAGAAGCCAGCACCAGCAGGAGATGAGGATTTGTGGATGACCCTCTAGAAAGTGTGTCTGCGGCATACTCCCTTCATGGCTTTATCCTCCGACAAAGGGTAAACCCGGCCACGAGGGGGTATGGCACCAGGTTGAAGGCTAGTTGCACAATTGTACGACTTGTGTGGAGGCAAACTACCGGCTTAACCTTTGTCAAAGACATTGCTAAATTCACGGTACTCCTCCAGCAGGGAGGAGAGTGAAGAGGTACACAAGACCTTAGCCACTTTCTGAAAACATGTCTTAACTGCATTGTGGCGACTAGGAAAGAGCCTCAGCATGAAGCCAATCAAAAGAGGGGTTGTGCCTCTGTAACCAAGGATAACCAATAACCACTGGAAAATGAGTAGAGGAAATTACTTGGAATTAGATTATCTCATGGTGAAGAGCCCCTACAGCCATGGTCAACGGAGCAGTATCATGAGTCACCCGAGCAGGCTGTAGAGGTCTCCCATCAATAGCCTCAGTGGCAAGAGGAGTAGCCCAAAGCTGCACCGGGATTGAGTGCTTAGACACAATAGCACTATCTGGCCTGCAGCCCCAGAGTCTATTAGGGCCTGTATCTCGATGGACAACTCAGACCAAGAAAGGGTAACCGAAACCAGGGGCTTATCCTTCTGGATAACTGGGGACGCAACAACACCACCTAAGGTCTGTCCTCTACAGGACCTCAGGTGCAAGCGTCCCCTTGGATGGGTAGGACAAGAATTCAAAAAGTGACCTGCCTGGCCACAATAAAAGCACAGTCTCTCCCTCCTCCTAAAGCCTCTCTCATCCTCAGAGAGACGCATGAAGCCCAACTGCATGGGTACTACCTCACTGACAGGCTTGGAACCAGGAGGTATGGGAGGTGAGGGAGGCACGGGTGGGACTACAAAGCTGGGAGCCAAATGTACAGGAGGCTTCCGCAAGCACTCCTTAAAGGAAGGTCTCTCTCGGAGTCTGGAGTCAATGAGGATGGCAAACGTGATCAACCTCTTCAGCTCAGTGTGTATGTCTCGGGCTGCTATCTCATCTTTGATGTTATCTGAGAGACCATGAGAAAAAGCAGCCAGGAGAGCCTCATTGTTCCAAGCAACCTCTGCTGCCAAAGTACAGAATTCAATGGCGTAATCGGCAACTGTTCTTGTACCCTGCTTGATGGACATAAGGCTTTTGGCAGCGGTAGTGGAGCGTGCGGGAAAGTCAAATACCCTTTTAAAGGAGGCCACAAACTCTGGGTAACTCTGGACAACAGGTTTTTGCGTCTCCAATAGTTGGTTTGCCCAGGACAAGGCTCTGTCAGAAAGCAAAGAAATCACAAAGCCTACTTTGCTTTTGTCCGTAGGGAACATCTGGGGCAGCATCTCAAAATATATCCCAACCTGGTTGAGAAACCCTCTGCATCTAACTGGATCGCCCACAAATTGCTGGGGATTGCTACGAATTTTAGAGGTAATATTTGAGGCAGATGCCTGCACAGAGACTTGAGCATCAGCAGGAGTGGCCTGCAACACAGGTTGTGCCGGAACGGCCACCCTAGGATGAAAACCAGGTGAGCAGTGCGATTCAGGAGCGTCTGTAACACTATGGCAAACTGATCCATGCGGTGATCCTGCTCATCCAATCTGGAAAAAATATTACCAGCAAGTGGATTGACTGCATTTTCTGAATTCATGGCCTTTGCCTACTGTCAGAAACCATGAATCAGACAAAGACAGAAGTGCAGTAAAATCACACTTTTTAATAAAAAGGTAAAATGTTATAAACAGAGTAAACGTGGTCAAAACATAGCCAGGGTTCTGTAAGCAGAGCGGATAGTCAGAGCAAGCCCATGAAACAGGAGTCCAGAGATCAGCGAGGTCAAACAGAATGCAGGGTCAGGAGCCAGGAGGAGAGTCAGCCGAGCAGGGTCTTGAATCCAGGAACCAGAAGGGAACGTCAAACAGGCAAAGTCTTTCACAGGAACACACAGCAGAGATTTCTCCAGAGATGTTGACCAAGGCGAAGGCATCTGTGATCTGATCCAGGCAGTTTATATAGCAGCAGAGCTGGCTTAACAAGGCAGGATATGGTCATCAGGTGCTCTGAGAAGGGAGAGCAGAGCCCAGCCCTGACAAGTTCACATGACAATTGTAAACAATGAATGGCTTTTGTTCATGCCATTTATTGTGTATACAGTGCCTTGCGAAAGTATTCGGCCCCCTTGAACTTTGCGGCCTTTTGCCACATTTCAGGCTTCAAACATAAAGATATAAAACTGTAATTTTTTGTGAAGAATCAACAACAAGTGGGACACAATCATGAAGTGGAACGAAATTTATTGGCTATTTCAAACTTTTTTAACAAATAAAAAACTGAAAAATTGGGCGTGCAAAATTATTCAGCCCCTTTACTTTCAGTGCAGCAAACTCTCTCCAGAAGTTCAGTGAGGATCTCTGTATGATCCAATGTTGACCTCAATGACTAATGATGATAAATAGAATCCACATGTGTGTAATCAAGTCTCCGTATAAATGCACCTGCACTGTGATAGTCTCAGAGGTCCGTTTAAAGCGCAGAGAGCATCATGAAGAACAAGGAACGCACCAGGCAGGTCCGAGATACTGTTGTGGAGAAGTTTAAAGCCGGATTTGGATACAAAAAGATTTCCCAAGCTTTAAACATCCCAAGGAGCACTGTGCAAGCGATAATATTGAAATGGAAGGAGTATCAGACCACTGCAAATCTACCAAGACCTGGCCGTCCCTCTAAACTTTCAGCTCATACAAGGAGAAGACTGATCAGAGATGCAGCCAAGAGGCCCATGATCACTCTGGATGAACTGCAGAGATCTACAGCTGAGGTGGGAGACTCTTTCCATAGGACAACAATCAGTCGTATACTGCACAAATCTGCCCTTTATGGAAGAGTGGCAAGAAGAAAGCCATTTCTTAACGATATCCATAAAAAGTGTCGTTTAAAGTTTGCCACAAGCCACCTGGGAGACACACCAAACATGTGGAAGAAGGTGCTCTGGTCAGATGAAACCAAAATCGAACTTTTTGGCAACAATGCAAAACGTTATGTTTGGCGTAAAAGCAACACAGCTCATCACCCTGAACACACCATCCCCACTGTCAAACATGGTGGTGGCAGCATCATGGTTTGGGCCTGCTTTTCTTCAGCAGGGACAGGGAAGATGGTTAAAATTGATGGGAAGATGGATGGAGCCAAATACAGGACCATTCTGGAAGGAAACCTGATGGAGTCTGCAAAAGACCTGAGACTGGGACGGAGATTTGTCTTCCAACAAGACAATGATCCAAAACATAAAGCAAAATCTACAATAGAATTGTTCACAAATAAACATATCCAGGTGTTAGAATGGCCAAGTCAAAGTCCAGACCTGAATCCAATCGAGAATCTGTGGAAAGAACTGAAAACTGCTGTTCACAAACGCTCTCCATCCAACCTCACTGAGCTCAAGCTATTTTGCAAGGAGGAATGGGCAAAAATTTCAGTCTCTCGATGTGCAAAACTGATAGAGACATACCCCAAGCGACTTACAGCTGTAATCGCACCAAAAGGTGGCGCTACAAAGTATTAACTTAAGGGGGCTGAATAATTTTGCACGCCCAATATTTCAGTTTTTTATTTGTTAAAAAAGTTTGAAATATCCAATAAATTTCGTTCCACTTCATGATTGTGTCCCACTTGTTGTTGATTCTTCACAAAAAATTACAGTTTTATATCTTTATGTTTGAAGCCTGAAATGTGGCAAAAGGTCGCAAAGTTCAAGGGGGCCGAATACTTTCGCAAGGCACTGTAGATAAAAAACCTAGTGGTGATTAAATACCACCAAAAGAAAGCCCTTTTTGTGTGAAAAAAAATGATAAAAATGTCATATGGGTACAGTGTTGCATGACCATGCAATTGCCATTCAAATTGTGACAGCACTGAAAGCTGAAAATTGGCCTGGGCAGAAAGGGGGTTTAAACACTTGCTTACTGGGCACTTAAACCCCCTTCCTGCCCGGACAATTTTCTGCTTTCAGCGCTCTCGCACTTTGAATAACATTTGCGCGGTCATGCTACACTGTACCCATATGAAATTTTTATAATTTTTTCCCCACAAATAGAGATTTCTTTTGGTGGTATTTAATCACTGCTGTTTTTTTTATTTTTTGCTAAAAAAAACGAAAAATAACGAAAATGTAAAAAAAAAAAACAGTTTTTTTTTATAACATTTTGAAAACAGGTAATTTTTTTCCTTCACTGATGTGCGCTGATGAGGCTGCACTGATGAGCACTGATAGGCTGCACTGATGGGCACTGATAGGCTGCACTAATGGACACTGATAGTTGGCACTGATAAGCACTGATGAGGCGGCACTGATGGGTGGCACTGAAGGGCACCGATCGGTGGCACTGATAGGTGGCACTGGTAGGTGACGCGGCTAGGCAGCACTGATCGGTGGCACTGATGATGCGGCACTGATGGGCATTGATTGGGAGTACTGGTGGGCAAAGGTAGGTGGCACTGCTGGGCAAAGGTAGGTGGCACTCTGGGCACTGGTAGGGGGCACTGTGGGCAGTGGTAGATGGCACTGGTGGGTACTGGCAGGTGGCACTGGTGGGTAATGATAGGTGGCACTGGCAGGGGGCACTGGTGGGCACAGACGAGCCATCCATAGCTCTCTGTGCGAAGGACCAATGTCCCTCTGACAGGAGCCGGTGATCACGGTGACAGTGTGAGGGAAACAAAAATACAGATCACCAATCTTCTGTTTACATCACGTGATCAGCTGTCATTGGCTGACAGCTGATCACATGGTAAGGGGGCGGGACCAATCTGTCTCATGAACCCGGTGATCACAGAGTGCGCTGCACGTGAGCCGCAGAGACGCGCTGACAGCGCATGCTTGGGAGGACATACATGGACGCCCTCCTGGCAATTCAGGTCTGCACTGTAGCCGTCTTTCGGCTATAGCATGGACGCGAAGAGGTTAAGTGCCCAGTAAGCAAGTGATTATTAATGACTCCAGCTTCTTGTCAATAGGGTCTTTCAAGCCTGTGCACGGTATTCAGGCGGTTAAGGAAGTGCAACACAATTTTGTCTGTGGGTGGTGCTTAAATTGTACTCCATACCTTCTTCCTTTTCCACGCTCAGTAGGCTGGAATGGAGAGCTAAATATTTCAATTATTAGGCCCCTTGCACATGAGTGTCATAATTTATTGATGTTTACTTGAGAACTTGTTGACAGAAAGTCCCTGAGTAATGCAACTGTGTGTAAAGACCTTGAAGGAAGGGGGATCTTCTCCTCCCGTTAGCTATCACAAACAAAAAAAAAAATGCGGCCCTGCGGGACTGCAGCAGATTTGCATGCTCCAGTTTTAGTAAATCTCCCCCGTAACTGATGTTAAAGCGGAGCTCCACCCAAAAGGGGAAGCTCCACTTGTTTACTTCCTCCCCCCTCCGCTGCCATGTTTGGTACCTTTCGGGGGTGTGGGCACATGCTCAGTAGGGAACCGGCTGTGAAGCCATAAGGCTTCACTGCCAGTTTCCCTTACAAGGAATTGTGGCAGAAGCACCCGAGAGCCGATTGAAAATTCAGCTGGGGTGCCAACATTGCAGAATCCCTGGACAGGTAAGTGTCCTAATATTAAAAGTCAGCAGCTACAGTATTTGTAGCTGCTGACTTTTAATTTTTGGAGGGAGGGGGCTGGAGCTCTGCTTTAAGGCTGCCTTTGTTCTGACAAACTACATGCGTGGACGAGAGGCATACAATACAGAGGACGGCATACACCACTGCTTCCAACAAACGCAATGGGCAGCAACTAGAATTCCTACCACTTCCTAAATACTTTCCAGTTAAGGGTAGGAATGGTTGAGTACTTCATGTCCCTGGCAGAATCAGTATGCTCATTTTTTTGGGGATTCTAAAAAATTAATTCTATAACAGTTATTTAATTTTCAATATGGTATCCATTTTTTTTAATCACTTCAGCCCCGGAAGGATTTCCCACGTTAGAACCAGAGCACTTTTTATGATTCGGCACTGCGTCGCTTTAGCTGATAATTGCGCGGTCGTGCGATGGTGAACCCTAACGAAATTTGCGTCCTTTTTTTCCCACAAACAGAGCTTTCTTTTAGTGGTATTTGATCACCTCTGCGGCATTTCTGATCCCTGCTATAAACAAAAAGAAATAGCGACAATTTTGAAAAAAAGCAATATTTCTTGCTTTTTGCTAAAATACATATCAATCTATATATATATATATATATATATATATATATAATGTATTAATCGGTTTTGGCCAATTTATATTCTTCCTCATATTTTTGGTTAAAAAAAAAAATCGCAATTGGCGTTTGTTTGTGCAAGTTTCCGCGTTTACAAACCATGAGAATTAATTTCTGGTGTTTTTACAATTTTTTTTTAATAGTAATGGCGGCGATCTGCGGTTTTTATCGGGACTGTGATATGACAGCGGACATGTCGGACATTTTTTACCCTTTTTTGGGACCAATGACATTTATACTGTACAGCGATCAGAAATGTAAATATCCATTGATTACTGTGTAAATGCCATTGGCAGTGAAGGGGTTAACCTGCAGGGGGTGATCTAGGAGTTAACTGTGTTCCTTGGGTGTGTTCTAACTGTGAGAGGGCTGGGCTGTCAGGGGCATAAGAGATCTAACTGATCCCAGTTACAGGGATCGGTAGATCTATCACATGCTGCCTGAGAGAGCAGGGAACCGCTGTGTTTACATCGGCGGTTCCCCGTTTTTGTTCTCTGCTAGGCAATCACGGCTCGCCGAGGGAGATCGAGTCCGCCCAAGCCGCAGCCACACTCCTGCAGAGTGCGGCAGACAAGACAGCGTGCTCACTCCAGCGCACACATTTGTAGACGGTAATTCGTGGGACAAAGGCACTCTGCAGCAGTAAATGTACGCGACACGGTCGGAAAGCGGTTAAATAGCTTCTGTTACACAGTGTATTTGGCACTTTAAACAGACTCTGTGAATTTTTGATTTGTAAAATAAAGTGTTGTATCCTATTTAAAGTTCTATGCTTAAGGTGAAAAACCTTCTGTGCTGCAGCTCCCCCCAGACCCCCGCTTTTCCTTACCTGAGCCCATCCGATCCAGCGATGAGCATGAGCACAGCAGCTCCCAATGCTGCCTCTCTCTTCATTAGACAGATTGATAGCAGCGGAACTTGGGAGCGAGCACACAGGGTGCCCCCATAAAAAACGGTAGGGTTACACCGATAGCGATACTGTTATCGGTACCGATACTGGGCATTTTCAGAGCATCGGTACTCGTGCAAAATGCCCCGATACCGGAAAATGATACCTTTGGGCTCTGTTCTTTCACTTGTCAGTGGGAATTTCCCGCTAACAGCTGAAATGTAAAGAAAATAATGCTGGCAATTATTGGTTCTTAAGGAACGGGGCCACCGCTTCCTTAACAACCAATGACATACCTCCCAACTTTCTGAGATGGGAATGAGGGACACCATTAGCAAAAGTATGTAGGCATAGGACAAACACCCTGCCAGAAACCCCTTAAAGGAGAATAGTACAAAAAAAAATAGTTAAACCCACAAGGGCTTTATTACCACTAATATTCCTTTATACTGGCTTTTAAAATTTACAAATGCAGCAATTTAGAAATTGGATGAAAGGTTTAGCGCTGGGGGACACTTTTTGACAGATAAATAGTGCATTTTATATACAACTATATAGATCAGACCAAAATGAGGGACAAATGAGGAGGAAAGAGGGACAGAGACACTTTGTTCTGAATGAGGGACAGTCCCTCAAAATCAGGGACAGTTGGGAGCTAAGCAATGACGTGTCCTCGGAATTCCCACTCTCAGCCTCCTACTCCCCTTCCACCAGCTGTCACCAGGCTTGGGCTCAGGCAGCGGTGGCACTGTGACAGGGCAGGCAGGGAGAGAGAGAGAGGGGTGAGCTGTGACAGGGTGGGGGTGCCCGGGCCGGGTGTGGAATGTACTACTACTCAGGGGACACCCAGAGCCAGCGCAGCACCGGATTGCCAGAGCAGAGCTCCCGGGAGAAAAGAAATTCTCTCTCTTCTTGTACAACGGGAGGGGGGAGAGAGAGAGGCAGTGCTGAAAAGACCATGGGACCTGCTGGAGTTAACTTCTTAAGTTAACCAGCAGGTGATTGGTTGCCAGGTGGTCCTAGCAACCAATCATTAGCTTGTTAACATGAAAAATTAACTCCAGCAGTTCCCGCCCTCTGTTCAGTGCTGTGTGTGTCCCCCTCTGCATGAGCAAGGCAGGAACTAGGAAGGGGCAGAGCTATGGGGGTGGGGGTTCCTATGTAATATAGAGGGGGTCCAGGGCTTGGGGGGGTCTTCGTAACATGCTGGGGGGGGATCTGTGTAACATGCTGGGGGTGGGGGGACTGTGTAATATGCTGGGGGGGGGTCTTTGTAACATGCCAGGGTTCTGGGGGGGTCTGTGTAACATGCTGTGGGGGGGTGGGGTCTTTGTAACATGCAGGGGTCCAGTAGGCTTGTGCGATTCATTTCGTAACAAATCGAAATTCGTCCGAATTTTGTGACTTTCGGACATTCGAATATAACCAAATCCGAACAAAATGATATCGTAAATAGCGAATGGTTTGGGTATAATTCGTTGTTGCGTTAACACATTAACGAATTTGTCAATGCGTTAACGCATCAACGAATTTGTCTAGCGTCAACGAATTATGCCGAAACCAGTCATCAGGCTATAGGCCCCAGTGTCGAAAACAAAAGTAAAATACGATATTTCAAATCTTTACAAACAGCCGCGATGTATTTCCAAATGTACGAATCCATTCGAAGCACGTTAGGCAGCGCCGGTTTGAGAGAGTGTCGAAAACACAACTAAAGCTTTATAACAGTTATGAATAACAAGTAACCACTAT
>BLSH010262693.1:77262-87755 GCA_018402905.1 Glandirana rugosa
CCCCCCCCCCCCCCCCCCCCCCCCCCCCCCCCCCCCCCCCCCCCCCCCCCCCCCCCGGGTCTTTGTAACATGCAGGGGTCCAGTAGGCTTGTGCGATTCATTTCGTAACAAATCGAAATTCGTCCGAATTTTGTGACTTTCGGACATTCGAATATAACCAAATCCGAACAAAATGATATCGTAAATAGCGAATGGTTTGGGTATAATTCGTTGTTGCGTTAACACATTAACGAATTTGTCAATGCGTTAACGCATCAACGAATTTGTCTAGCGTCAACGAATTATGCCGAAACCAGTCATCAGGCTATAGGCCCCAGTGTCGAAAACAAAAGTAAAATACGATATTTCAAATCTTTACAAACAGCCGCGATGTATTTCCAAATGTACGAATCCATTCGAAGCACGTTAGGCAGCGCCGGTTTGAGAGAGTGTCGAAAACACAACTAAAGCTTTATAACAGTTATGAATAACAAGTAACCACTATGTATTTACGAAAGTACGAATACATTCAAATCACGTTAGCAATACGAAAAAGGTAATCTTACAAAAGGACGAATTACAAAATTACGAGTTGTATCCACCAGAATCAACGAAAGTACGAATTTGAAATCAACAAAAAATAAGGCTTTCAGGGGGCTGTGTAATGTAAAGGGGCCCAGAGGTGCAAGGGGTTGTGTAATGTAAAGGTGATGCAGAGGAGCAGGGGACTGTGTAATGTAAAGGGGTCCAGAGGTGCAGGGGGTTGTGTAATGTAAAGGGGATGTTGAGGAGCACGGGAGTGTACTCACTTTTGTTGCCAGCGGTTTAGACATTAATGGCTGTGTGTTGAGTTATTTTGAGGGGACAGCAAATTTACACTGTTATACAAGCTGTACACTCACTACTTTACATTGTAGCAAAGTGTAATTTCTTCAGTGTTGTCACATGAAAAGATATAATAAAATATTTACAAAAATGTGAGGGGTGTACTCACTTTTGTGAGATACTGTATATTAACCCCTCCAAATCCGCGCTATAGCCGAAGTACGGCTCCAGCGTGGATCTGAAATGCCGGGACGACGTACATGGACGTCGTCCCCTGTGCATGCTCCCGGTGGGCCCCCTGGCGGCAGCGGCGGCGTGCCCGTGGGTCGGGCAGACTTGGTGTCCGCTCGAGACCCACGATCGCCTGACAGAGCTGCAGAACGGGGAACCGCCGTTGTAAACAGCGGTTCCCCGTTCTGTGAAGGGGGACATAGCAGATCTACTGATCCCTGTCACTGGGATCAGTTAGATCTGTTATGTCCCGGCCAGCCCCGCCCCCCCCCCACAGTTAGAACACACCCAGGGAACATTTGTTAACCCCTTCACTGCCCCCTGCAGGTTAACCCCTTCAATGCCAATGACATTTACACAGTAATCAGTGGATATTTCAATTTCTGATCGCTGTATAAATGTCATTGGTCCCAAAAATGTGTAAAAAATGTCCGACATTTCTGCTGCAATATCGCAGTCCCGATAAAAATCGCAGATCGCCGCCATTACTAGTAAAAAAAAAAAAATAATAAAAACGCCATAAATCAATTCCCATAGTTTGTAGACACGATAACTTTTGCGCAAACCAATCAATATACGCCGATTGCGATTTTTTTTTAACCAAAAATATGTAGAAGAATATATATCGGCCTAAACTGATGAATAATTTTTTTTTATGGATTTGTACTTTAGCAAAAAGTAAAAAATATTGTTCTTTTTTGCAAAAGTGTCGCTCATTTTTTGTTTATAGCGGCGATCAGAAATGACGCAGAGGTGATCAAATACCACCAAAAGAAAGCTCTATTTGTGGGGGAAAAAAAGACACAAATTTTATTTGGGTAAAACGTTGCACGACCGCGCAATTGTCATTCAAAATGCGACAGCGTTAAGTTAAGTGCCCAGTAAGGAAGTGGTTAAAAAATAATAAAACTAATTAATGCTAATATGTGTTTTTTTTTTAACTGTGCTAGATAGAGATATTAGCAAATGTTATTTTTATGTGGTGTCCAAATTAGAGGAAAAGGCTAGTAAAACCTTCCCTCCTCACTGCTGGAAAACATGCTGGGTACCGTTTTCAAATATAGGTGTACATTTTTTTAAACATATTTGCCATTATTTGAGAAAGTGCTGTGTGGCACACAATATGTCAGAATATAATTCTGCATGTTGACATGTGGCATTACATTTGCTGATACAACAGTATGCAATCAGGAAAAAAGCATGCAGCATGTTTCAGTAGTGTGGGTAAAAAAGGTGTGGCAACTACTGTAGTCAGGCACAGGGCGAAACACACACGGTTATTATTATTTTTATTATACAGGATTTATATAGCGCCAACAGTTTGCACAGCGCTTTACAATAAAGAAGGCACACAGTACAATTACAATACAGTTCAATACAGAAGGAATAGGAGGGCCCTGCTCGTATAATTACTTACTCATGGCAGTTTGCTAAGGACCTGTTTGCTGTTCCCAGTTTATGAAGATTTCAATTGCTGTCTGTCTCCACACCGGGGCATTTTTTCCTGCTGTTCTTATGCTCTTTGTGCTGCTGGTTGTACAGAAACACGTGACCGCACATGGGCTACAAACGTATGCTGAGAAATCACTTTGGAAAACACTCCCTAGCATTTATGTCCATGGCCATCTTGAGTAAGGGTAGATGATTCATGTAGTATTTACTTCCTGGAATCCATCTGTACTTAGCTCAGGCGTGCAGACAGACAGGTGTGCTTAGCTAAGAAAGCCCCCTCCTCCTCTCCTCTCCTCCTGAATTTGTGTAGCACCCCCATAGTATAGGTGTGTTTTCTAGCAGGGTTTTTGGCTAGGAGAGGTAAATATAGTCAGGCCTGACTGTAATGCGCAGGCCTGATTGTTTTGATCTGGGCTGGGAGGAGAAGCTCAGGGAGGATCGGGTGGACTTAAGAGATGAGGTCACCAGAACCTCCCACTTCTTTCTAGAAACCTGGAGAAGGTTTTCTGGTCACCGTGGTCAGAGAGCTGGGATATGGGTGGAGCCATCTGGAGTGTTCTAAGGAACAAAGAAGTGTAAAGCTGTGAGTTCTGTGTAGTGAGAGATGGTCAGCAAGTGAAGTGCTGGAGGAGCAATAGTCTGCAGAGGGAGAGTCTGCAGTGAAGTATGCATATACAGGCTTGTATATGGAATCCTTGTAACATCATTCTTTGGGCATCCCACAGTTACCCCTTATCTCCATCCAAGTTATTTCCCCCAAATAAAACAAGAACTGGCCTGATCAGTGTCTCTGGATGTGTGATATATGGTGTGATTGAGGGCAGCTATCAGGTGAACCACTACTACCAGCCACTCTCGAGGGAGCACATGGCTACATTTGCCTGGGCTGGGAAACCAGAAAGTAACTAAAGAAATGTAAAAAAAAAAAAAGTTTAAAACAAGTAAATATGATATACTTTCTATTTACTAATGCTAGCAGAAGAAGGATTAAAAATGGTCAATATTTATTGAGAGAGTGAAGTACCGCTTTAAAAGGTTTATACTTGCCTTCCATTGAAGCAGGAGTACCTCATTTTTTTTTCTTTCAAATGGCGAGTATGTAAAACATTAATAGAGCCTAAGGCCACTGACAACATATTATACTTACAGTCAATGTAATTTAGAATCAGTTCACAACAGTGGCGGCCCGTCCGTGGGCACCGCCCCCCCCCCCCATCCATGCGTCCAGCCCCCTGATCTACATGCAGGGCGCCGGACGCATGAATTCCAATGGGAAGGGGGTGTGTGTGTTTTTTTTTAAGCACATGATTAGAGCCAGAGGCTCCAATAGGCTTCAAAAAAGGGTGGACTCATGGTGCAGAGCACTTCACCCGAAGCCCACCCAGTTGTGTGACAAGAGCGAATGAATATTCGTTATTGTAACACTGATTCTCCTCCTGGCCAATCAGGAAGCAGGCCATGAGACCAGTCACCCGATTGGCCGAAAGGAGATCCGATGGGATTGGCCGCCAGGAGGAGCAGGGAGGAGGCGCTGGGGAACCAGGACAGCAGCCGCTCAGTCTGGAGAGAAGCTGTCACTGCCTGGAGCGCTGCCCATGAGATAGGGTAAGACTGATTGACCAACGGGGGCGGCAGGTGGATTGTTTGCCACCCCCCCAAAAAATATTAGACTGGTTCACAACATACTGTATATTAAACCTGGCATTCAATAAAAATGGAATGTCCACTGTAGTTATTATGAATATTAAGAGAAGTAATACATACCTTTGCTTGGTTTCCAATGCTCCCAGGAGGTGCGTGTCAACGTCACCTTGCCTCGTCTCTGTCTCCTTGAAGGCTAACTGCTAGAAACTCCATGGGAAGACATGCCGACAATGGGCTGAATGTGCATTCTTACAGTATTTTGAGCAGGTAGCTTTCCAGTGAGGCAATAGGTTGTACTTCGGGAAGAGTTGGAGTCTGGGGCAAAGTTTTTTTCTAGCAACTTCACTTTTAAAGGCTTTGATAATAAAAGCCTCCTCTGCTTATGGTGTAGGGCAAGGGTCTCCAAACTTTCTAAACAAAGGGCTGGTTTACTGTTCTTCAGAGTTTAGGGGGGGCCGAACTGTGACCAGTGGGAGTAGAAAATGTCGTTGGGTCAGTGGGACAAAACAATTAAACAATGCCCCATCTTTGGTATTGTGCGGGGGAGGGGATTAGTGCAGCATCCTTGGTGTTGGTGGAAGGAATAGTACCTCATCATGGTGTCAGTGGGAGGAATAGTGCTCCATCATTGCTGTCAGTAGGATGAATAGTACCTCATCATGGTGTCAGTGGGAGGAATAGTGCTCCATAATTGTGGTCAGTGGGAGGAATAGTGTTCCATCATTGGTGTCAGTGGGAGGAATAGTGCCCCATCATTGCTGTGAGTCTGAGGAATAGCACCCCATCATTGCTGTCAGTGGAAGGAATAGTGCTCCATCATTGCTGTCAGTGGGAAGAATAGTGCTTCATCATTGCTGTCAGTGGGAGGAATAGTGCCCCATCATTGCTGTCAGTGGAAGGAATAGTGCCTCGTCATTGCTGTCAGTGGAAGGAATAGTGCCCCATCATTGCTGTCAGTGGGAGGAATAGTGCTCCATCATTGCTGTCAGTGGGAAGAATAGTGCCCCATCATTGCTGTCAGTGGGAGGAATAGTGCCCCATCATTGCTGTCAGTGGAAGGAATAGTGCCCCACCATTGCTGTCAGTGGGAGGAATAGTGCTTCATCATTGCTGTCAGTGGGAGGAATAGTGCCCCATCATTGCTGTCAGTGGAAGGAATAGTGCCCCATCATTGCTGTCAGTGGAAGGAATAGTGCCCCATCATTGCTGTCAGTGGGAGGAATAGTGCCCCATCATTGCTGTCAGTGGGAGGAATAATGCTCCATCATTGGTGTCAGTGGGAGGAATAGTGCCCCATCATTGCTGCCAGTGGGAGGAATAGTGCCCCATCATTGCTGTCAGTGGAAGGAATAGTGCCCCATCATTGCTGTCAGTGGAAAGAATAGTACTCCATCATTGGTCTCAGTGGGAGGAATAGTGATCCATCATTGGTGTCAGTGGGACAAATAGTGCTCCATCATTGGTATCCGTTGGAGGAATAGTGCTTCATCATTGCTGTCAGTGGGAGGAATGGTGTCCCATCATTGCTGTCAATGGCAGAAATTTTGCTCCACTGTTGGTGTCAGTAGCGAGGTGCCTTTTATCTGAGGGAAGAAAAGTGCCCTAAGGGCTGGATAGAGATAAGCAAAGGGCCACATCTGGTCCCCGGGTCGCAGTTTGGAGATCTCTGGTGTAGGGGATTAAAAGGTAGTGATCCTTTAACCACTTGCCGCTCCCACAATGCACTGTAGGCAAAGCGACATAACCGTATGTCACTGCCTACTTCCAGGTTTAGGGCATGCGTATCTGGGAGGCTCTCAATGATTCACAGATGGGACCTACTGATCAGCTGTGTACATTTACAGCCCAGAGCTTTGTGTTGGTAAACAACACAGAACTCTGTACAGAGGGAGCGATCTGTCAGTTGCCTATCCCTGCAAAGCAGAGGTGAAAAACTGAGAGATCTAGTAGCAAAAGCAGCACACTTTACACATAGTTAGGCACACATTCAACCCCTTGATTGTCCAAGATGTTAGTCCATTTACAGTGACAGTATATAATATTATCAATGATCTCTGCATTAGTTTCACTGGTGATGTCAGTGGCAGTTAGTCAGCTCCCCCCAGTGGCAGTTAGTGTCAGCTTGTCTGCCCCACTATTGCAATCACATTACTGTATAAATCGCCGCCATTAGTGGTATATAAAAAGAAAAAATCCAGCACATATACCATAATTTGTAGATGCTTTAACTTTCACGTAAACCAATCAATATACACTTATTGGGATATTTTTTTAATCAAAAACATGCAACAGAATACATTTTGGTCAAAATTTAGGAAGAAATTAGATTTTTTTGTTGTTTTTAACCACTTGCCGCAAAATCACGTGCCTGGACGTCATTTGGCTTCAAGTGGTTGTACTGGAGTAATGCCTGCAGCTGCAGGCATCACCACGGTACCGTTTTTCAGAGCCAACGGTTGGCTCTCTTGTAATAGCACCCAACATGGCTGAGCAGCCATTAGGCTATTACAAGCAGCAGGAGGGGACATCCCCCTCGCCTTCTGCCACTTGCCCGGGCTCTCCCGTACCACCAGGAGACCCGAGCAACCAGCCAGCATATACGCCAGCTGGCCGGAGAATGTGGTACCCCGGGGAATTTGTTGCCATTCCACAAGTGTACGCAATTGTTAAGCATGATATGTTAGGTATCTATTTACTCGGCGTAAGATCATCTTTTACATTATACAAAAAAAAATTAGGCTAACTTTAATGTTACATTTTTTTAAATTACTTAACCACTTTACCTCCGGAAGAATTTCCCAGTTTAGGAGCAGAGCACTTTTTGCGATTCGGCACTGCGTCGCTTTAACTGACAATTGCGCGGTCCTGCGACAATGTACCCAAACAAAATTTGTGTCCTTTTTTTCCCACAAATAGAGCTTTCTTTTGGTGGTATTTGATCACCTCTGCGTCATTTCTGATCACCGCTATAAACAAAAGAAGTGCGACCATTTTGCAAAAAAGCCCAAATTTCTTACTTTTTGCTAAAATTCAAATCCAAAAAAAAAATATAAAAAGACATCTTTTTTCACTGGTTTTGGCCGATTTATATTCGTCCTCACTCATATTTGTGATAAAAAAAAAAAAAAATCGCAATTGGCATTTATTGATTGGTTTGCGCAAAAATGGCCGCGTTTATGAATGGTGAGAATTCATTTCTGGGGTTTTTATTTATTTTATTTTTTTTTACTGCGATATTGCAGCGGACATGTCGGACATTTTTTGACACAATTTTTTGGGACCAATGACATTTATTCAGTGATCAGAAATTTAAATGTCCACTGATTACTGTATAAATGCCATTGGCAGTGAAGGGGTTAACCTGCAGGGGGAGATCTAGGGGTTAACTGTGTTCCCTGGGTGTGTTCTTACTGTGGGGGGGTTGGGCTACCATGGGCATGAGAGATCTAACTGATCCCAGTGACAGGGATCAGTAGATCTCCCATGCCTGCACTGTCAGAATGGGGAACCGCTGTGTTTACATCGGCGGTTCCCCGTTCTTTGCCTGTGGCCGCTCATCGCGGCTCGCCGGCGGACATCGGGTCCGCCCGAGCTGCGGACATACTCCTCAGGAGTGCGGCGGACACGCGCCCCCTATCGGCCATTCGCAGATCGCCGTCTTTTTACGGCAATTCGCGGCCAGCGTCCATACTGCCGCCGTAAATATGCGTTTTTTTAAAAAAAATTGCATTTCAAAGACTGTGGCGCAAATACAGTGTGACATTTTATTCCCTAGGTTCTCTGCTAAAAAAATATACAATGTTTGGGGGTTCTAAGTAATTTTCTAGCAAAAAAAACTGATTTTTAACACGTAAGCAACAAATGTCAGAATATGGCCTGGTCTTTAAAGCGGAGTTCCACCCTGTTAAAAGTCAGCAGCTATCAAAATGGTAGCTGCTGACTTTTAACAATCGGACACTCACCTATCCCTCGTTGCAGCGATGTGGCCGCCCGAGGGCTCGCTCGTCTCCCCTCCACTCGGCGGCACCGGCATCACAAGTGTGGGCACCCGGCTTTGGCTTCATGTGAGAGTCGCGCTGCGGCTTGTGAATGGCTCGGCTTATCTTCTGGGACCTGTGACGTGTCCCGGAAGATTGCCGAGAGGGAGGGGGGGAGGAGGTGAACTTCCTTCCGGCTCCTCGGTACCAGGAGAGGAAGTGAACCGTGGACCCTGTGAAACCAGGGTCCACGGTCCCCCCCAAAAAAAATGACATGCCAGTTATGGCATGTCAGGGGGTCACCTCCTCTTAAAGCGGAAGTTCCACTTTTGGGTGGTTCTCCGCTTTAAGTTGTTAAAGCGTTTGTTAACCCAAAGAAAAAAAAACAGATGTTCCCTTAAAGGATGTTATACAGCACAATGCTTGTGCTGTGTCATTTGGCCTCCCATATCACCTGAAATACCTGGCTGATCCTGCCTTGCTATACCCTTCCCCCTGTACGTTGACCACGATATATAGTTGTCAGCGTATGTGCCTCTGCCAGCCGCAGCTCTGCTCTCTGTCTCCTGTGTCCTCTCCTCCATCCTCTCCCCCCACCCCTCCTTGCCTGTCTGCTCATGTCCGCCCCCCCCCCCCCCCGCTGCTCTCATGTTTAACATTAAATGCTCCCATCCCCTTTGTGGAACCTTGGATTATGAGCATAATCCATTCCAAGAGAATGCTTGTAATCCAAATCACTCATATATCAAAGCATGTTTCCCCATAGGAAACAATGGAGACTCAGATAATTTGTTCCACAGTGACTGCAATTCTGTATGTGGCCAGAGGTCTGGGGACTCCTGGTGTATGCAACACCGTATGTGGCCAGAGGTGTGGTGGCACTGGTGAGCCTCTGAGACGTCGGAAACATTCGGAAATGCATGGGATTTGTTTACACTTTCGGTATTTTCAAATGCTTCCTCACTAGCGCCCCTGCACCTCTGGCCACATACGGTATTGTATGCACAGAGGCTCTGTTACGTACCTGGGAGGTGAGCCAGACGGTAGAGGGAGACCTCTTTTACAACTCCAGCTCACGGGCTGCTGGGAGTGATACAGCAGCCACGGGAGCACAGCGGGGTAAGAGTGCCTGATCAGTCCCGGGAACAGCGGAGCAGGAAGCTGGATCAACCGACTGGACAGCAGAGCAGGATGCTGGAACAGACTGGCTGGACAGCAGAGCAGGATGCTGGAACAGACTGGCTGGGCAGCAGAGCAGAATCAGGCAGGCCGGGTTGCTAACAACAGACAGAGGGAGTAGGCAAAGACAGGTCACAAGGCAAGCCGAGGTCAGGGCGGGCAGCGATCAGGCAGAGGTGAAGGACAATCCGGGTCAAGTTCACAAGGAACAGGTACTGGAGCGCAGGTTACAGGAATGCAGAAGCTGCAGACCAAACAGCAAAGTAACAGTGCAGAAGTCCAGCTTAAATAGGGCTTCTGGCGCCAACGTTCATATCAGGCGCGCGCATTGATGCGCGCGTGCGCCTCGGTGCTCCAGTGCGCATGCGTGTGCGCTGGAACGATCGGATCATTCCGTGGCCATCCTGACAGGCTCAATCTTGCTCGTTTTGCGAGACAGCACTCGCAAACCGAGTCAGGATCTTTTTTTAAAAAAATGCTTGTCTTTCAAAATGCTCGTTAACTACGTTACTCGTGATCCAAAGTTGCACTGTAATAATGTTCCCCTGTGTCTGTGTTATATAATAAATATGCTTATCTGTACCGATAACACAGCAGCTCCCTGCGATCATGTGACTCCTCGGCTCTGTCTCTCCTCTTTCACCTCATCCCCAGCTGACATCAATGGCAGTGCTCACCCCCCAACCCCCCGAACTCTCAGCTAGGCAGGGGACAGGGGAGAGGAGGCAACTGAGTGCCGGTGTTCTGCCCAAGTGCCAAACTCGACAGAATGCCAAACCCGTGTCACTTCCAGTTCTTTAAGCCACGATAATTTTCTAATTGTTGTAGCGCTACCCCCGCAAGGGCCGCTGTAATATACGGGTCTTCTGTCCCATGCCAGTGATGACTCACCCTCACCTGGATCCAAGTAACACCAATACACTGTTTAAACTTTTAGCTGGGCTTTATTAGAACTAGCAATAAGCCCCGGAAAGCAGCGGCGGCTGGTGTGGGAGGGGCGCTGGGGCGCCGCCTCCCCGCCGGCAAAAGACGAGAAAAAAAAAAAGTCAACCCCGCCCACCTACAGGTGGAGCCGGTACATTGACTTTCTTTTTTTTTTTTTCTTTTCGGCTCCTTGGCTGTCACATGACAGCCAAGTAAGTGAGCCTATTGGTCGGCCATTCAAGCCTATGCATGTGCGCTTCTTCCTGCGGCCATGCATAGGCT
>BLSH010262693.1:138553-154510 GCA_018402905.1 Glandirana rugosa
GGGGGTGTGTTCTGGTGGCTGCAGCCAGGTGGATCCATTTGGGTGGCTGCCCTGCTGCCTGATATCCTCCACACACCCAGTGTACTGGCAGCTCTCCCCTCCTGGGAAAAAAAGTAGCGCAAAAAAACATTTTTTTTTTTTTTTTTGGCAAAGAATTTTACACACAAAATCCCCCCTCCTGAACTATTTTGAGGCCCCTCCCCACATATACCAAAGGGTTAATTGGCCAAAACAGGAAGTGCGAATAAATCCCTCCACAGTGAGGGAATCCCCAGGTTACCAGAACTAGTGTCCCCATTGAAAGATTTCCCCTTTATTACTTTTCTGAGAACAACCCAAAATTTGGGTTTTTTTTTTTTTTCACTTTCAATAATAATGGTAAACAGGGCAAATAGAGAAGGCACGTGGCACGGAAACAAATAAAAACCTGACAGGTGTTCTAATCCCTCTCCACTGTATCCAAAACTTTTTAAAAAAAAAAAAAGTTTTATTTTTAGTAACACTTTGTTTTTGGTAAAAAAATCCCAATAAGCGTATATTGATTTGAGCAAAAGTTGTGTCTTCAAACTGTGATATTTTTTATTTATTCATTTATTTTACTAGTAATGGTGGCGATCAGCGGGACTGTGGCGGACAGATCGGACACTTAACTGACACTTTTGACACTTTTTGGGAACCAGTAACACTAATGCAGTGATTAGCGCTAAACAATATGCACTGTCACCGTACTAATGACCCTGGCAGGGAAGAGGTTAACATCAGGGGCGATCAAAGGGTTAAGTGTGTTCCCTAGGAGTGCTTTCTAACACTGGGGGATGTGCTTTTTACTAAAGGAAAACAGATCCATGTTTCTGCCTTGTTTACATAGGCATATAGCCGTTCTGCCTCTCCTCAGAACGATCGTGGGTGACTGGCGGACATCGCGTCCGCCAAACCCGCTGATTGACTCCCGCGGTGTCCTATCACAGCGGGAGAACAGGGCTCCGGTGGCACGCACCCTGGAGCCAAAGAAAATAATCACGTTCAGGTAAGTGATTTTGCGCTTAAGGGCCGCCCTGCCGCAGTAAATGTACATGGGGTGGTCCTTAAGCGGTTAAGATATACCCAGCTGAGGTGTAAGGTTAGGGATTGGTCGCCAGGAGCCACAAGATATGCAAATTAGTTAAATTAAAGCGGTAGTAAACCTTTGAATTAAAAAAAAAAAATTCTCCTGCAAGGTACTGTAATGTGCTAGTATGCATCACATACTAACACATTATGAAGGACTTACCTGGAAACGAAACCCTCTATCAGTGCGCTGTCACCGTTGACAGGGCTTCCATCTTCAGTCGTCTTTTCAGTTTCGTGGGCTCCAGCTGCTTGAATGGCCGAGCTACTATAACCTCATTCCTGCGGCGCAGCACTCTGAAGGAACAGCATGAGTATGCCATTCTTTCATAGTGCATACGCTTGGGACATCACTGGATACCAAACAGGTGAATATCTTTTAAACAGTGCAAGTTTAGAGGCTATTCATTTTACATACAGGTAAGCTTACCTGGAGTTAAAAATCACAAAATGGAGTTTACTACCACTTTAGTATCTAGGTAATAGATCAGAGCCCGACAATCCCCGGTCGCCAGGGCGACCAGAAATCACGTCCTGGCGAGCAGCAGCCGATACTTCTCTCCCCTCACTATCTAACCGCATCTTTGAGCCATTCTCTGCCTAAGCTGACAGCTATTAAAGAAAAACAAAAAAAAACGGGCCGTCTGCCAACACCGCTGATAACTATAAACACAAAATATACAATGTATCTCTTGGTTGTTTTAGATCAGCGGTTCTCAACACGTGGGTCGCGACCCCCTGTGGGGTTGATTGCCAATTTCCAGGGGGTCGTGACTTTGCACGTCTTGCTGCAAACGACAGACAGACCCGACTCCATAGTATGTCAGGTCTGTCTCGTCCAGCGGTACGTCACTTACGCGAAAGGAGAGACCACGCGGAAGTGACGTTCGGCTGCTGCCGCCACCATCTTGCTACACCCTGTACTCTGACTTCTAACTACCCTTAATGCGGACCAGTGTACCAAGATGGCGGCGACGGAACTTCCGTTTGCAAACTTGATGAGTCGCCGATTCCAATGATACACCGAGTAACAGGTAAGTCAGACACTGACTGGACTAAGGGACAAAGCATAATTTATTTACTGAGTAAACAGTACAAATGATTGAAAGACCCATGTTCTGATCAGGCCTTATTATACCGCATTCTGATGAGTGAACAATTCAGAAGGTGGGGGTGCATCACAGTTGTTTGGGTGCTATACACTTAGTATACCTAGCATTGGCATGTAATAACCACTGGGACGTTTATATATAAATTATATGTTTTGTTCCATAATAATTTTTTTCTAGCAGTCATGTTGGGATTTATAATATTTTACACATAGGTTAGTGCAGTCATTCTTGTGTACTAAAAAAAACATATACGGTGTCACTATTTTCACACTGGGGCGGGAGTGGTAAATCGCCACTACTTTCAGCGGCGTTTTGGCGCTGCTATGCAGGCGGGAGTGTGGCGCATTTAACACCTCACAAGGGGTTAAAAGTGCTGGCGCACGGGCGATGTGTGTTAGGGGTCCCCACAACTTGGGAAATTTTATCAAGGGGTCACGCCACTGGAAAGGTTGAGAACCACTGTTTTAGATCAAAGGAATTTAGTCCAGTCTCTAGATAAGGAAGTTTAACCACTTAAAAGACTAAACCTTTTCTGACATTTGTTGCTTACAAGTAAAAAAAAAAAAATGTATTTTCTGCTAGAAAATGACTTGGAACCCCCAAACATTATATATTTTTTTTTAGCAGAGACCCTAGAAAATTAAATGGCCGTTGTTGCAATATTTTATGTCACACACTATTTGCACAACGGTCTTTTTTGGAAACAATACACTTTTAATGATTTAAAAAAAAAAAAAACTTAACAGTAAAGTTACCCCAATTTTTTTTTTTTTTCTGTATAATGTGAAAGATGATGTTACACCGCGAGAAACGTGATCTTTATTCTAAGCAACAAAATCATGATTAAACCCTGTGTACCATCAACAATTAACACTCTTTATGTGCAGCTGGGCTCCAGTATTTCATGGTGACCGGTAACCCACCAGATCTATGATTAGTCACCGTGGGACATGTAGGCAGGAAGTGGCTGAAAAGAGGCAGCAGAAGATCAGCAGCACTGGAATTCTTTAACCTTTTTTTGTATTTTATTTAAAGTGTTTATTTAGATGTGCAGTAGAGACATTTTTGCTACACTTAAGCCGCATTAGGCAACAGATGAGGGAGTTTTACATGCCGCAGTCAAGATGCATTAGGCGAGTTTCCCCCCATATAACAGGTTTTTTAGTGTCACTCTTTCTGGCCAGCCTATAAACCTGATGTAACGGTGTTATGTTGGAGTTATTGACTGGCTGCTCTGCTGTGAGTAAGTTGTGGTTAGGGGGGCACAAATTACTTACCTTACCTCAGGAGGCACTGACAACCCACACTACGCTAAAAAAAACTGGCTCCTAACTTTTTTAGCTGGCTTTTAGATTCAAAGCAAATTTGTCAAGCCCTGTAATAGATGCATACTGACACTAAATTTGGCCTGGGCAGCTAGACAACACTGATCTCAAAAGGAATATGAAAGGGTTGATCAGCAGGTGGGGGAGTTCATGAATCAGTCTGCAGTCTTATTGGTAAATCTGTACATCCCTTTTTGCTCTTGTTTTGCATTACCTTGTCTTGCTGCAAAACTGATAAATCCTTCACTGTAGTTTCCTTGTAATAGATTTAATTGGTGAAAATTTATGCATTTTTAGGGTATGAAAAACACACCCTTAAAACTGTACATTTCTGTCAGGCTGATTAAAGCGGAGTTCCACCCAGAATTTTTTTTTACATCATTCAAGTCCTTTGCCTATATAGACTTACCTTTGAAGGAAAATACATTTTTATACTCATCCTAAGTCGCTTGTTGCTAGGTGCTCTCTGTAATCTGCCCCTTTTAGGCCCGAGGCTCTTCTCCTCACTTCCTGCTTCTCCTGGCCTCCTGGGAGACGTGACTCATCATTTCCCAGGAGTCAGTGGGCTTCCCTGTACTGTAAAATTGTGTTATTTCCGGACAGGAAATGACCCGATTTAAGGTGGACTGAGATCAAAAAGTGCATGATGGTTACCCACCATGCACTTCTTTCAGGAAAAGATGCCAGGAGACTACGGATGAGCTTCAGGTGCCCTCACCTAAAATGGAAAAGTCCAGCAGCGTGAGAAACGAAATTGTGAGTAAAAAATACATGTAATTACTAGGCGGTTTGAAAGTAAGGAAACAAAAGGTATTAAAAGAGTGGATGCCAAAAAAAAATAAAAATGTTTTTTTTCTGGGTGGAACTCCGCTTTAAACTTGATTTATAATATACCATCTGCTTGTTTGATGGCACTTTAAAATAATTAAAGAAAAAAATCATACTCGCCTAGATGGATGCAGCATCAGCCCCCTGCCGCCTCGAAAACCAAGAACCGAGTGATCAGGTCTCAGTCTTCATTGAGCAGAGTGGTGTCTGTCACCAGCTCTGTGCTGTGCCCCTCCAGCTCTCATTGGAGTGCCGGGCTGTGAGGGGAGGGTGGGAGCGGTTGGCTTGCTGAGAGGCTGAGCCAGTTGCCGGTCAGGCATCTGAGTGGATCCTGACTTTTTATGCTGGGATCCTTCCAGAGCCCAGGCTGGCTGAGTGACCTCGGCCAACATCAGACTTTCAGCTGTCGGCAGACTAAGGGTCACAGGAGTGCAGAACTAAGTGAACTCCTCTGACCTACAGGAGAATTATGACCAAAAGAGCTTTGGCCATAATACTTTAATGCAGTAAGGGCTCATGTAGACAGGCATCGTTGTTAAACCCTGTTTTTTTGAATGCTCCATAAGGTTGCCTGCCTCCAAAGGTTAACAATGCAAGTCTAGTGCAGCCCCAGATTTGTCATTTAGGACTGTCAGGCTCTGAGCAGAGCGACTTTCAGGTGTTTTCATTTGAGAGTTTTTGAGCGCTTTTGGAAGTGTATTACAAGCGTTTTAGAAGGGTATTCCAAACGTTTTAGACCTTCAAGTGTTTTTGTTTAGTCAATAGAAAGCACTAGGGGGAGGCGAGGGAGAGGAAATTAGGGTTGGAAAGCTGCTGTTTGAGCAGAAAACACATGTCAAAACGCTTGTAAAATGCTCAAGTCGCACGTTTTCAAGTGTTTCTATTGTCTAGCCTATGGGGCCAAAAACACTTGTAATCTGCCAAAAAGAAGCTGGCATACTTTTTTGTACGACAGGCGTTTTGATTCAGGTGACAGAAGGCTCATATGTCAACAGGGGCCATTTAAATGAATGGGATTTGCCTTGTT
The DNA here is from genome assembly GCA_018402905.1 of Glandirana rugosa. Lineage (NCBI taxonomy): Eukaryota > Metazoa > Chordata > Amphibia > Anura > Ranidae > Glandirana > Glandirana rugosa. The sequence goes on from BLSH010262693.1 coordinate 143,953, forward strand.
GAGTGTTTTAGAGCTTCAAACAGAAAATCGCTCAGGTGTGAACGGGGCCTAACCCAACATTCAAGTAAATGGGATCAAACAAACAAGGTTGTGGGACACCCCACATAATTGGGACGTTTCAAATGGGCACACCACAAGATAGCAGAGATTGATTTATAAAAAATATTTTATTTGTACATAAAGAAATACATATCCAACACAGTATATATACACAAGAAAAAAATGAAGTAAGAAAAAAGAAGCAACAGGTGGGGGGTCCTCGAAGTGCCACGTGATGCAGATCCCACATAGGGTCGCCTCCAGTGATACGTTGAGGGGCCCCAACCAAGACACACCATACAAATAGATAAAATACTCTAGCCATAGTATGTTATACACGAACAAGGAGTCAACGCGTTTCGCTATGAGCTTCCTCAGGACTCCAAAACTATGGCTGTCAGTTGCATGGACAACTAGTCAAAGAGAAATAGTATAATTAGCATAACACAAAAACAATAAAGATTGGTAAACTATATGTAATAAAGATTCATTTTAGCAATTTTCTATAATCCATATATCATTTATAATACATGTTCAGTATATAGGCGCTTACATATAACTCCACATGGCTCGGGATGGCAATCAGGGGGGCGAGCATAGGGGTCTGAAGAAAAGGACCGTGCCTTAGGCGGTGGTGTGCAGCCTATTGGCTGTTAACCATGTCACATGACCAGGTGGTTTAAATAGCCCACACCTTGGGATGACCCGGGGAGCTGAGTCGCATGCCATGCGATAGTCCCAAACAAAGACGAGAAAAAACGCCAAATGGATATTACTGAAAAAGTAAGGATAAAAGCCAAATTAGTTAAACACAAGGGCATATTGTTTGAGTAATGGCGCCAGCAGACCGCATGTCTCTTACCTTCCTGAATCACTTCCTGTAACATCCCACCGTCACTTCCGGGTCATCCCAAGGTGTGGGCTATTTAAACCCCCACCTGGTCATGTGACATGGTTAACAGCCAATAGGCTGCACACCACCGCCTGACTAAGGCAGGGTCCTTTTCTTCAGACCCCTATGCTCGCCCCCCTGATTGCCATCCCGAGCCATGTGGAGTTATATGTAAGCGCCTATATACTGAACATGTATTATAAATTATATATGGATTATAGAAAATTGCTAAAATGAATCTTTATTACATATAGTTTACCAATCTTTATTGTTTTTGTGTTATGCTAATTATACTATTTCTCTTTGACTAGTTGTCCATGCAACTGACAGCCATAGTTTTGGAGTCCTGAGGAAGCTAATAGCGAAATGCGTTGACTCCTTGTTCGTGTATAACATACTATGGCTAGAGTATTTTATCTATTTGTATGGTGTGTCTTGGTTGGGGCCCCTCAACGTATCACTGGAGGCGACCCTATGTGGGATCTGCATCACGTGGCACTTCGAGGACCCCCCACCTGTTGCTTCTTTTTTCTAATTATTTCATTTTTTTCTTGTGTATATATACTGTGTTGGATATGTTTTTCTTTATGTACAAATAAAATATAATTTTTTATAAATCAATCTCTGCTATCTTGTGGTGTGCCCATTTGAAACGTCCCAATTACGTGGGGTGTCCCACAACCTTGTTTGTTTGTTCTGAATTTATGGACGGTGGCACAATATTCAGGAAGTCCCCTTTGTATTCAAGTAAATGGGAATCTGCAAACTTGTGTTTTATATCCATTTATGTTTAGGAAAGCACCTGCGTTCTCCACTATGGGAAATGCGTTTATTTTAACATTTAAGGCAGCTCTTCAATGGATGTCTTTTGATGGGCACTGTGAGTAACAAATTGTGTCAATTGTGCCTGTTAAAGCAGAGTTCCACTCGTTTTTTTGTTTATTAAAAGTCAGCAGCTACAAAAAGTGTAGCTGCTGACTTTTAATAAACAGTAACTTACCTGTCTCCCGGTCCAGCGATGGCTGCGCCCCAAGCCTCGCTCGTCTCCCCCCTCCTCCTGACGGCCCCGCCATTCCTAGTGTGGGCACCCGGCCCGGCTTCACGTCCGGGCACCCACTGCGCATGCGCGAGTCACGCTGCGCATTCCTAGTGGCCAGGCAATCTTCTGGGACCTGTGACGTGTCCCAGAAGATTGAAAAAAAAATGACATGCCAAATGTGGCATGTAAGGGGGTGAGGAGTGCTTAAAGTTCCATTTTTGGGTGGAACTCTGCTTTAAGTAAGTCTGAGCACAGTTTGTGCTTTGTATATATTCCAACTTTAAGGCCCCTTTCACACGATTGGCCCACTCGGATCTGCCTGTCCATTTTTCAGGCAGATCCGAGCGGGCCACCCATTGACTTCTATGGGCAGGTGGATGTCAGCGGAGATGTGTCCGCTGACACCTGCCTGCCATCCAATCTGATCTAAGATCCGCTCAAAACAGACGGATGGACGATACTTTTGCCATCCGTCCAGCGGATCAGATGGGATCGGACATGCAGTCCATTTTCATCGATCCTCCCATAGAGAACAGTGGGGCTCTGACAGGCAGTGTTAATTTAGTTGACTAAAACAATTGAGATGACTAAAATGGGACTAAAACTAAAATGCAAGATTAGTCAAGACTGAAACTAAATTGGAATTTGACCTCAAAATTAACACTGGTCTGTAGTGCATGTTCATACCTCAATACCATAAATAATAACATATTAGATTTTTCACTCCAGCCATATATAATGAGTTTGGAAATTGTAGAGAAGTGCTTAAATAATGCATTACAATTTAACTACACCCATTAGATGTTAGACGACTAAAATGTCCTGGAGATTTAGTCGACTAAATATGACTAGAACTAAAACAATTGCAGAAGACTAAAATGGGACTAAAACTAAAATGCCGTTTTAGTCCCAAGACTAAAACGAAATCGAAATTTGCTGCCAAAATTAACACTGCTGACAGGTCCGTTCCCTGCACAGTGAGCAGAGACGGACCTGTCATCCGCCGGCTCAGCAGGGATCAATGGAGCGATCTCCTGCTGAGCTACCGGAGCCCGTCCAGCGGGTCCGTACGTGTGAAAGGGGCCTAAAATGTGTTTTCGTTGTTACCATGATTGTTTTTAAAAACAACAAAGGTGTATTAGGCATCTAGGACCCATAATAAATATGTTTAGTGTTGTAAAGGAATAGTTGAAGGTGATATAAAAGACACTAATTATGCAGCTCTGTGATTATTAAAGGAGAATAGCCAAAGCTATTTTGGCTATACTACTTCCATAGGTCACAGGAGTGCAGTTCGTTCTGCTCTTCTGTGACACGCTTTCAGCCGACGGTGGGCTGAAGTCAGCTGATGTCACTCAGCCTGTCCACGCTCTGAAAAGATTCCGATCATATGGTTGGGATCCACCCAGATGTCTGGACCTGTGCTTGACTCAGCCTCTCAGCAAGCCACTGAGAGCCTGGGCTAGTCCCTCCCGTCTCCTCCACAGCCTAGCGTTGCAGTGGGGGGGGGGGGGGGGGACGACAGAGAGCTGGTAACTGACTGTCACGAGACTCTGCTTAGAGTGGATGGGAGAACTGAGCGATCAGCGGTGTTTGATCGCTCAGTTCTCACTATAAAGCCAGAGAGGAACAGATGCATCATCGGATCGATTCTTCATCCAGCAAGGTGAGTTTCCATACTTCTCTTTTAAATGATAAATTCCCTTTTTTTTTTATAAAAAAATAAATGCACATTACAAAAAAGAGGGTACCTAATGCACCCTTAATCAGTGAGGTACACTACTCTGCGCTAAAGATAGATCAGACTTTGGTCCTCTACATAAGCCCTTTGCTCAAAAGGGTCAATGTGGCAGAGCTGCCGTTTAAAATATAAAATATATTTAAAACCACATAGATCTTCACTAGCTAATCTAGCATTAGACTTCAATGTACAGCGCTCTCAATAGCTATTACATAGAAATGAATAGCAATTAAATCACATCAGATCATGCAGACACTGAACATGCAAAAATTAAAGTCCATAAATCTGTTTCCAAGTGATAGAGGAACTGGTGTGCAGTAACTACTTAATGGTGTCACTCGTTCCAGCCACCTTGACCATGTCTAATCACCGCGTGAGACCCCCTCCCTTATGGGTATGCACTCACCAGAGTTAAAACTTTTTAGGCCTTTCTGTTAGTGAAAGTGAAGACATCAAAGCTCTCCTTTCATCCTCCGTAATATCACTACATTTAAGAAAAGCTCCACATATCGTAGTACAGTTTCAAACCCTTTATTTTCCGAAAGCTCCCATAAAATCTCACAAGATAAAAGCATGTCACAGCACACTATGGATCAACTCATCAGTTCAGGGATCTCTGGTTCGGTCTCACCCAGCCAGCCTGTCCGTGCCGGCAGAGTTCTCCCGTCCCCTGGTCCTCCAAACGAACCTTGCATCAACAATGTCACTTTCGGTCACCGTGTGAGCAAGCCCTTATGCGTTAGGTCATTCCGACTTCTACGGAGGGCATCACGTGATATTTTGTTGAGAACTACAAGCCGACAGCTGCTAAGGATTTCGGGGCTTGTAGTTCATTCAGACACATGGAGCTGTCCCTGTACTGCTGAATGGGTGAACTTATCCTTTAATACATCGTCAAATGTATCTTTTTATACAAGCAGTATAAGTACCTGAATCTGACCTGGTATCTGCCTCTTGCAATCCTGTACAGCAGAACTCAGACTGGTAAAGGGAAAAAGTGCCAGTCAGTTGTGCTGCAGTGCTCATGTGCTAACAGGGACATGCTGATGGGAGGAGAGAACAGATGATCTGCTTTTCCTCATCTGTTGCTTCTCCTCTCACTGTCCTGTCTCAAGATAGAGGAGAGACTGGACCTGGACATGTTTACATGTAGAAAAGAAAAATAAAGGCAGAGCTGCTCAAACCTCAGGACTGGATGTACAGAAATACCAATTGTTTGACAGGTAAAATAGCTCCATTACATGTGTTTCATCTGTTTATAAAGCAGTTTCTCTGGAGTTCAGCTATAACCTATATGAAGAAAAACTGGCTTATATAATATGATATAAAAGCACTGACACTTGATAAAGGTACTAACAGCCGTTGTCTCAAGTGAGCACTAATATCTTTTTTTTTTTTCTTGCACAATGCTAGGAACCTGCAGCTCCACAGTCAGCTTATCAACAACAGCAGACTCAGTACACACCATGCCAGTATGAGATGAAACAGTTCTTGGAGTGTGCGCAGAATCAATCTGACCTGAAGCTCTGTGAGGGCTTCAGCGAGGTACTCAAACAGTGTCGATTCGCAAATGGTATGTTCCCTACTTTTCTTGGAGATTTTAATTGCATGTTGTAATTTTCTATTGCTTGTGATTAAAGGTAAACTGTGGTTTTCTAAATATGTTGCATAGGCGTTGGAAGGAGATTTGAATGTAAATCGTAATATTAATGTGTTGGTACATGTGAAAATCATTAATTGTAGTTTTACAAACAACTAACATAAGTACTCGATCCTTACTTGATATCAGACTCTTGAAATCTCCTGCACAGCAGCATTTCGTCTGGGAGAGGGAGGGACAGTTATTGCTTATAGAAATAATGTTTACAGGAGATAAACGGGGGGAAACCTCATAAGTTTGGTGGTGGTCCGCAGGCTGTGATCAGGTAAGTGACTAAGCAGCATTGTTTGACTGCCCTAGAGGAAAAGTTCCCTCCCTGGCTGTCTATCGCAAAACTAACAAAAAGAAATCCAAAACTCTGAACTTTTTAAAGTGTTCATATATATGTATTCATATGCATTGAGCTGTTTGCCTGAAGCTCAGCTTTAACCATTTTGCTTCCACTGGCAAAAAGGCTTATGTTAGCCTCAGGAGGTATATACACACTTAGAGTAGCCAGGAGTTTGTGTATATTAAGCCATCTGTTGGCTTTCCATCCGAACCAGCACAGGAAAGTACCCTTACTCGTGTACCTGAAGAGTGGAGCAGTGACTAAACTTGGAAATAAGATTTATTTTTTTCATTTTATAGTTCAAATCTTCATAGGGGTCCATAGGTGGCATTAGGGATCCAGCAGCAGGCTATTGCCCCCTATGTGATGGCAATAAAAAAAAAAAATGTAAAGATCACCTATAAAAACTTTTGAAGCATCAGCTATGGACAATATTTGGTTGGAATTAAAGTTTGTTGCGATTTTATTGGCATGCACCGTTTTAAAGCTCCAGGTATTTGTTTTATTGCATAGTTACATTGGTGCATGTTAGATTAATGTAAGGTTACTCGCTCAGTATGGTTAGTCAGTAAGCAGAATGTCCAGACTACACGTGCTTTGGAAGTTTTTGGTTTTGAATGGCAAAAAAAGGTTATTTCCTGAATGTAGAGTACAGCAGAAAGGCTTCTTAAACCACTTGCTTACTGGGCACTTTCACCCGTTCCTGCCCAGGCCAATTTTCAGCTTTCAGCGCTGTGACACTGAATGCCAATTGGGTGGTCATGCAATGCAGTACCCAAATAAAATTTTTGTAATATTTTTTTTGAGACCGAGCTTTCTTTTGGTGGTATTTAGTCACCACTGTGTTTTTAATTATTTGCGAGCAAAAAAAGACAAAATTTTAAAAAAAGGTTTGTTATAAAATTTTCGAAATAAGTCATTTTTCACCTGTGTGCTGATAGGGTACGCTGACGTGTACTGACTGGCAGTGCTGATAGGCACTGTTGGGGCTATCAAGACACTGATGGTCAGTGGCCTGATTATCAGTGTATACAGTATCTCACAAAAGTGAGTACACCTCTCACATTTTTTAAATATTTTATTATATCTTTTCACGTGACAATACTGAAGAAATTGCACTTTGCTACAATGTAAAGTAGTGTGTACAGCTTGTATAACAGTGTAAATTTGCTGTCCCCTCAAAATAACTCAACACACAGCCATTAATGTCTAAACCGATGGCAACATAAGGGAGTACACCCCTAAGTGAAAATGTCCAAATTGGGCCCAAAGTGTCAATATTTTGACACTTTGCTTTGGTGAACTCCATGCCCAAGACGGTTAAGGCAGTGCTGGAAAATAATGCTGGCCACACAAAATATTGACACTTTGGGCCCAATTTGGACATTTTCACTTAGGGGTGTACTCACTTTTGTTGCCAGCGATTTAGACATTAATGGCTGTGTGTTGTTATTTTGAGGGGACAGCACATTTACACTGTTATACAAGCTGTACACTCACTACTTTACATTGTAGCAAAGTTTCATTTCTTCAGTGTTGTCACATGAAAAGATAGAATAAAATATTTACAAAAATGTGAGGGGTGTACTCACTTTTGTGAGATACTGTGTGTCCCCTGTGTGGATTTGCTGGTTATTGGCTCTCCTCTCCTCATGCGCTGCAAAGACTTTAAATATATCATCCTCAATTGTACATACTATCATCAGAAAATTCAGAGAATCTGGAGAATATCTGTGTGTAAGGGACAAAGCCGAAATGCAATATTGGATGCCTGTGATCTTCTGACCCTCAGATAGCACTGCATTAAGAACAGGCATGATTGTGTGATGGACATCACTGCATGGGCTCAGGAATATTTCCAGAAATCACTGTCTTATGAGATTTGCAGATCCTTGCATTCTGTTTTTACGTAGATTTTACACAGCGTCCTAACTTTTTTGGAATTGGGGTTGTAATTCCGACTGAGTTCTATGCAGCTACCTTTAGACGGTTGGACATTGGCAAAAAAGGCCACAAAAACATCCCCCTATAAAAACCTAACTCCTAAACAGAAGCCTACTTCCCTTCTGTGGAGGTTTTTCTCTATATGGATGATTTCTTTCCAAGGCGATTCCTTCATCACTTGGCTGCATCATAGCTACTGCTGCTATTCATGCAGCTTCCAAGTCGGTGGACTTCTCAGCAGAGCCTTAGGTCACCATACCTTAACCCCAACTGGTGGAAGAAGTGGAGGTGGCCTGTAAATATTGCGCTTACTGGATCCTGCCCGGTCTCTGCAGTTATGCTTATAGTGGATGACAAAGCCAGGAAGGCATAAAATCCACCTTATTTCTGCTTTTGACATGGTGAGTACAGCGCAAAAGTTCTTTAGGCCCTTTTCACACTTTTACGACCTGAAAGGGGAGCGACTTGAAGCAATGCCTGTGTAATCTTGAGGTCTGTGAACCTCAAGTCGGACCAAAGTAGTGCAGGAACTACTTTGAAGTCATGAATGGAATTATACTCTTAAGCCACGTACACACAATGCGGCGATCGTATGAAAACGGTCGTACGATCATCCAAACCTTGGTACGTGCGATTAGAACAGCCGACATACGGCGGTTGTACAACAGAAGTTGGATGAGCAGAGTAGAAAACTTTGGTAGTACCAACAAGCGGACGTACGACCGTTGTACGTGTGTACAGGGAAGTTGGTCTAACAAGTTGTACTGTGCAAAACACGCATGCTCAGAAGTCAGGAAAGGCCAGAAATGTCCGTTCGTTCCTAATTCACAAATTGCATGCACCTTAACTTTCTCTTTATAGGCTCGTAACACGTCACTACGTTCGGCTTGGTCGTACGATTGCTTAGTGCACGTCAGTACGCAAGATACAACAGCCAACATACGATTTGGGCCGTTCGGTCATACGATCGTCGCATCGTGTGTACGAGGCTTAAGTGACACTTCACTTTCTAAAGAATCCTGCAAAGGTCTTCCTGCATACATTTAAAGTGATTGTAAAGTCTAATTTTTTTTGTTGTTTAAATAACAAAGATGTCATACTTAACCTGTTCTGTGCAATGATTTTGCACAGAGCAGCTCTGATCCTCCTTTTCTCGGGTCCCCTGACGATGCTCATAGCTCCTCCCCCCGCCAAATGCCCCCAAACAAGCCACTTGCTCTGGGGGAACTCATGCATGCACACTCTGTGTCCATAAGCCACACAATGCGGGGGGCTCAATGCTGTCCTCTGCCTCTGTTGTTAAGCACATCGCTGTATCAAGATTGGAGTCAGGTATGTATTTAGGGGGGCTCCGAGGGGAGCTTGCAAATAAGGTAAAAAAGAACACAAACGCCTACTTTTACAACCACATTGCTTTATCGGGTGCACAGGTGCGCATTCCTCATTCTCTGCTGCAGCGTTAATATTCTCCTGGCAGAGGCCTCTGGTGCTACATGCTGCTCTGAGTCTGTGGAGCCTTATTGACTTGTTTGCTATGTGGGCTTGGTGAAGTTATTTGCTGTGTTGCCCACCCTTCAATTTGGCTGCTTTGGACGTTGCAGTCATAATGATTTGAAGAAGCCTGTTTTTTTTTTTATTTAGCCATAAAAGCTTTTCCTTGGATTACAGTACAGAACACAGGACCATCCTCTTTGTTCTCCACATTGCTTGCTACAAAACTGAGGCTGGTTGTAGGGTTTGATAGGGATATCAACTGGAACCGTTCTTTTTGCCAGTGTCCAGTGAACTGAAGGGAGCTGCATGCTCTCCCAATAATAATTTTAGTGTATTTGATTTTAGTTTGGGGCTTTTAAGACTTTAGTGTTATTCTAGCCCCATATGAATACTAATTGGAATAAACTGCCTTTCCTGGAACTCCAGGAAATCTGATATATACTGCTGAAATTTATTACTTCCAAAATATTATTAGCTCTATTCAGATGGTTGTGATTTCACAGCTCAGCCACATTACACAACCAGGGAATGCCCATCTGTGTCAATTGCACACTCATTAGACCGTAAATAAACAGTTTAAAGGGGTTGTAAAGTGAGAAGGTTTTTTTTTATCTTAATGCATGCTATGCAGCAGCCCCCTAATACTTAACTGAGCCCATCTCGATCCAGCGATGTTGCAGGAGAGTGTTGGCTGCCCAGGACTCTCCCTCATTATTGCCTCCCAACTGCTCCCCCTTTATCTGCAAAGGCTGTGGCCGGGGTTGTACACGTGCAGTGCCTGCAATGCTTTGCTTTGAGGCTGTAGCAGGAATTATACCCCTTGTCGCTTTTGGCAAGTGTGACCTCTTCAAGTGAATGGTGCTGCTCTGCAAGCATACATGATTGCAGCGAGCTAGTACAGCGTTTAAGGGGTTAATAAATGCTTACCAAATATTTTCTGGAGAGTGATCTAAACACTTATCCCTCTTCAGAGATAAAGGCTTTAGCAAAATATTAAATGTTACACCCATATTTGTGACCTTAACCACTTCCGTACCGCCGGACGTCATATGACGTCCTTGGGTTTGAGTGGTGATATCTGAATGGTGCCTGCAGCTGCAGGCACCATTCAGATACCGTTTTTTTCAGCAGGCGATTCCCTGCAAGATAAAAGTGATCTTAGCGGCGGATTCGCCGCAAGATCACTTTTATCAGCGGCGGGAGAGGTGCCCCCCCCCCCTCCCGCCGCTTTCCGGTCATCTCCGCCGCTTACCGGACCCGCCGGCAGCAGCGGAGATGATCCGATGCTGTCCCCCCAGTGTCTGTGAGCCGACTGAGCGGCTGAAGCCGCTCACTCGGCTCCATAACACAGCCGGCGGAAATGACGTCAGAAATGACGTCTTCCCAACGGTCTTAAAGGGCCCGATTTTTTTTTTCTT
>BLSH010262693.1:154743-176871 GCA_018402905.1 Glandirana rugosa
CACCGTAGTAATTGGTGAAGTTATGGTCCGGACAAAGAACTCAAGCCACGAATGGTCAATTTTTGTCAAAAAAAACGATATTTTAATGAATCTTGGGGGTTTGTAATATATATAAAAAAAAAGATTGTGGGATCTCTTATTTTACCGCCAGTAACTTTTTTACATACAGTGTGGCATAAACGCGTCGCCAGAATGTTCGCACGAAAAAAAACTTTTTTAAGTCAAAAAAATCAATTTTTTATTATTTTGTCATTTCAATCCGTTTAAAAAAAGGTATAACACTTTCTATTACAATGCGGCTCATTTTACTATGGGTTGTACAGTACGAAGTTTTAACGCAGAATATATATAATGTTTGGGGGTTCTAAGTAATTTTATAGCAAAAAAAACTGTTTTTAACTGGTAAGCACCGAACTCAAGAAACAGGCCTGGTATTGAAGTGGTTAATGATGCCACTTTCATTTCCCATAAGCAGGCTGGAGAGGGAAGATAATACTGGAGGCTGTTAAACTAAACCGGGTCAACAAGTGCCTAATGTCTAGAGGTGTTGCTTACAAAAGTGAACAGTTCTAGTAGAATGCCTTCTTTGTCCTATAGGGCTATTTTTCCCTTCAAAAGGAGTTTCAGGCTCCTACAGAAAAAATTAAGTCAGCAGCTACAAATACTGTAACTGCTGATTTTTAATATTCAGACACCTGTCCAGGAATTCAGCAGTGTCTTCAACTGAGCCGATTTTTCAATTGGATACTGCTGCCACCATCTCCACTAAGGGAAACCGGCTTCACAGCCAGTTCTCTACTGCGCATGCATGAACCGCACTGCACCCTCTGGGCCGGCTGCAGGGGCAGGAGGAGGGTGCCAAACTTCCAACAGAGTTTGCTGTGGCAAACTCAGCTGGAAGTGGGAGCGGTTACCTGTCAAAACCAGGTACCCGCTCCCCCCAAAAAGGTACGTAATGTGGCGGGGGGGGGGGGGGCAGATCAGCTCTGCTTTCACTTCCCACAGCCAAAAGAGAAACTGTGAGGAAATACTTCCAAAATTAAGGAATCCCAGGTGTGTCACCAGTGTCGCAAGAACTAGTGTCCCCTTTGGAAGATTAACCCTCTATTGCTGTTCTGGGAGCAACCCAATATTTGGGATTCTCTTTCAATGATGAGAGTAAACATGATAAATTGGCTGGCTGAACCTCTGTAACGTGAGGTGGAGCACTGACAGCAGTAAAAACTGACAGGTGTTCTAATCCCTCTATACACTATGCAAAACTAAAAATGTTTTGTCTTTTGTTACATTTTCATGTATAGGTTTCCCTTGAGTTCCATGCTGCAGAAAAGCATCTTATCAATCGCAATTTTTTTGGGAAAAAAATACCTTTTAATGAATTTAAAAAAAAAACCCTGTAAATTACGTTAGCCCAATTTTTTGTATAAAGTGAAAGATGTTACGCGAGCAAATAGATACCCAACATGTCGTGCTTTATAATTGCGCACACTCGTGGAATGGCAACAAACTATGGTACTTTATTTATAGGTGACACTTTAAAATCCTATGCAGGTAACCAGTTTAGATTTACATAGGTCTGGTGCTAGAATTATTGCTGTGATACCTCATGTGTGGTGCGATCACGGTTTACATATGTGTGCAGGACCAACGTGTACGTTTGCCATTGCGTGTGAGCATGGGGTGACGGAGGCGCTTTCAATTTTCTATTTTTACAGTGTTGTTTTTTTATCACTTTTATTTGCTAAACATCCCTTTTGATAGCAATGACAGGTACTCTTTATTGAGAGATTGAGGGTCTATTGGGCCCCCCATCTATCATTTTGGCTCCAATGCAGCCGATCAGACACAGATCAGTCTGATCGGATGTTTCACTGGACACTGTGCGGCCCATAAACAAAGAGCGGGAAGCGGAAGTGACGAAATAACCGTCGCCTGCCGGTTCTGACATCACACAGTGGGAGGAACAGCTTTGGTTCCTCCCTGTGAGGCTGGAGATGGTTGCCGCATTGATACTGAGCTTCCAGATCTCTCGGGAGAGCCCGGTAATGGCAACTGGAGGGGGGTGAGACCACCTTCTGCCACCTGTAAAAGTAATCAAGCGGCTGCCCAGCTGCTCTGATTTATTTTTACCTGAAATAGAATCACTGCCTGTAAAAAAAAAATGACACCGGGATCATGGTTGTAGCCTCAACCAAGATCTTGATATAACTGCTTCCGTGACGCATATATACTGTGGCCGGTAGGGAAGCGGTTAAAGGATTATAGGTGCTAGAGTTCTTTAACAATCTATCCATGTGATCCTCTTTATCTAGATACCATAAAACAATGTTTTTCATGGTTAAATTGTTATGACAATTTTGCAAGACTGAAAAAGGGCTGCTTTTATAAGGGAGTCATGGTACTGAGCGTAGTAAGCGCCATAGTGATTTTATTACTGGTTTTTCACTTATGAGGTATACGGGAGCCTCAGCTGCCCTTGACATTACCAAAGGGGTGTACATAATGTTCAGTATATGTAATAAGGAGGGCTGTCAGAGACTGCAGCCATACTAGATAAAATGGTTAGGTGTGGTTGGAGATTTTAGACATGCAGCAATAGCCAGAGACTGGGGACACTACATGAGGCAATTATGGATCGCTGTTTTAGAGGAATTACAGTCTGTTCACATAATTTGTAATAAAAATATATTTGCCATTCTGAAGCTTCCCTCCAACCCAACCACCTTCCTGGTAAACTCTCAGGAGAGTGAAAGAGAGCTGTGCATGATGTCATAAGCCTAGGCTAATGACCAGACAAGAAACATGAAGTGGGCTGTATAGGGTATTTACTAGCAGAAAAAAAATGTTTATCCAAAGTTAAAACAACAAGAGCAAGATTTAATAGATGTAAAGTTGAAACAATGACTGAAGGTCCGCTTTTAACCCATTTAACAGTTCATTTTCCCAGTATAGACTGCTGGGGTCCAAGGGCTGCCCAACACTGCATGTGGCCTCTAGGTAATGTGCAAATGACTGAGCTTAAATGCAGCATTATGTTTTTTAACAAATTTGTTAAGGTTTGGTCAAAGTGATGTGTTAGTTAAAAATTATAATTATTGCAATTGTTTTCATTTTACACTTACCTTTTTTTTGTTTTTCTGTAGGGTTTCAATGAGTGTTTGTTTCAACATGACCTCAAATTCCTGGGTTGAATGTGCTTCACTCGCAGATCTACAGAAACCATCATGAAACAGCTGATGATTTTTTAGAGGATTTACTCTTCTAGTGTGTCATTAGTCATGCCTTTCTAAAACAAAACAAAAAATAAAGGTGACGAAGAAATGACTCCTTGTGAACCATGTCCAGTTCTCGCCATGAGAGGATATTTAGTCTGCTAATAGATTTCATTTTTTTATTTAAATAAATGATTTACAAATATGGAATATTTTTTGTTATTATGGAGAAGGTTTTTATTTCAAGCATCACAAGCAGCATATTTTAACACAAGCGTGGCAGCGCTGAAAATTGGCCTGGGCAGGAAGGGGGTGAAAGTGCTCAGTATTGAAGTGGTCAACATTGTATGACAAAGAATTTACAAAAATGATTAAAAGGATACCTGTTAAGTTGGAGAAATCCAGTAAGCTGCCATTACTGACCTTGTTTTAGAAGATAACTCTTCCAGACTTGTCATCCTTAAAGTGTTACTAAACCCACAACAGTAAAATCTGTCTGTATATGCAGAATAGCATGCTTGTTATACTCACTGTGGAACTTGGTGTTACTAAACCCAGTAATATGAAAATAGTTCATCTGCCCCCCCCAGTGCCCACAGCTTATAAATCATCTTTTTACATTAAAATACTTCAACTATATACCTTTTTGGAGGGGATTTCCACTATAGCCTGTATACACGCCCACATGTGTGATGTCAATATCGTGACCTGGCTATCTCTGAGAACAAGGAAATGTTTTGTCCAGCAATATAGCTAAAACTGAGCATGTGCAAGAGGACTACCCTCACAGTGTATTATATGGCCTTACCAAGAGAGACAGTGCAGGAGGGAAGGATCTGTCCATACAGGATAAAAGAGCCTTTTTACGCAATTGCAGAGGATTAACCCCTTAAGTGTGCCGCTGCATGATATTTTTGGATATTGGGGAAATGTGGATTGGCAGTGATGTAAGCCTGTATAGAAACTTTGAGAGTATTGGTATTTTAAGTATGTTACACTGGCCCATCCTCAAAAAGAGGCTTGTGCCCCATTTATGGTCATTGGCTTTAATAATTAAGCATGGCTGTTGAAGCCCAGATATTGAGCGACGGGCATTTCTGAATCAGTGATTCCCACAATGCTGAAGGCAAGGAATTCCACTTCCCGCAAGGTCTCTCATTTCATGTTGAAGGCATACTTTGATGCGGGAAGAGAAACTGTCATCTGAAAATTTTCAATGGCACAAATCCAGGCCTTTCTGAAGTTGGGTCTGGATCAACAATTGTCCCTGAGTAAAAGAAAAATTTTAGCAGTGAAGCGCTACTTATATCCTGATATTGATCTGTAATTCTGGCACTAAAATGCTGCTATTTGGAATATATGGCAGCTAGTTGCTCTGAAACAAAGTGCATAGTGCTAAAAATGTAAATGCAATAATATATAACATGTGACTACAATAATAATTGGAAAAAAAAAAATACCACTCAAAATACATAAGCTCATTGATTCATATTGTCATTGATTCATAATGTGCATATAAAACACATCCATACTCCATAAAGTGCCTGGTGCTTAAGGTAAACAATATGAGCATAAGCTTCAGTAATAAAGTGCTGTGCAGTGAGAAAGTCCATGGGGTGATTTCACTCCAGCAGAAGAAGAGCGATTCCCAATCCTGCAACACTGCAGTCTTGCTGTGAATATCCCTCCAACCATCCAATCTATGCTCTCACCTCCATCAGCAAACTTTATTGTAATAAAAAAATATAGATCAACTCACAAAGCAGGTGTACAGACTTCGGTAGACATGGGCAGTAAGCATGACACAGCTGGTCAAAGTCCTCCGTTCACTGTGCTAATATCCCTTCTTTCCCAGCTGCAAAACACCTCTCTATGGAGTATACAGGCTTCCAATGGTGTGTGCTGACGTCATAGGCCACGCCCCAACATGTTTCATCATAGGTAATGTGACTTTATCAAGGGGTAAAGGCATAGGTTTGTGTCTTTATATAGTGGGAGCCACGGCCGGCATTTTGTTGTAGCCCTAGAACATTCATGAGCGGCTCCCCAGTTCAGGGCATTGTAGCAACTTCGCTGTCCACGCCTGGGACTTATACTAATAGAGGTACCGAAGGCACTAAAAATGTATTAAAAACGCAATACATACCAAATAAAAAGGCAGCCAGAAAACACAAAAAAATGGCTATTAGAGCCATCTTGTGGGTAAACAATATATTGCACCCTAATCTAATTACAGTCGCTTCATTGCATATAAAAGAGGACTTCCTCATATTAAATCCATATTATAGGTAAGTGTCCTGCATGCTGGAAAATGTTTACTAAATACAAAAAAGTCAAAAAAAAAAAAAAAGGAAGAGAAAAACGGGGGTAAGAACCTTAATATAACAAAAGGTAAATGCTATGATGATGATGGGTACATTTCTATAACCAGAACCCTATACTATATTCAATTACAATTTGTATGTGTCTGAGATAAAGCAATTAAGATCAAAATCCACATTCAAGCCTTTCGGCTTGAGGGATTTTAATTCGAAAAATCCACCAGGATTCTCTCTGACTTATACATTTAATTTTATCAGAACCTCTCCACTGTTTTTGATATCTCTAAATACCCCAGAACCTCATGCCCCTACTTCCATGTACATCCCTAAAATGCCTCGATAAACGATTTTCTTATAACCAATTGAAATGTTATAAACGTGCTCTAGTATCCATTTTGCTAGCTTTCGTTTGGTACGGCCAATATATTGTAGCCGGCATGGGCACTCTATGCAGTATACTACCCCTTCTGTCTCGCATGTGATGAGATCCCTGATTGTATATTCTTTCTGGGTTACTGTAGACCTGAAACTCTTCCTTCTTCTTTGGTTACCTATGGTACTCGTGCAGCCAGCACATGCTCCACAACCTCAGAAGCCCTTATGGTCCATGAATGTGGGAATCTGAGTCCTGGGTGGATCCAACACATTTTTCACTAGTCTGTCACGTAAATTAGGAGCTCGTTTATAAATAAATTGTGGTCAAACTGGAAGAACTTGTTTGAGCTCATTGTTCTTTAATAATATTGACCAATGTTTTTTAATAATACTTTCCACTTGTCGGAATTGTTTATTGAAGTCCAGCAATACAGCTGTAGAGAAGTCTTTCAATGGTCCTGTATAAGTGAAGTCTTGAATTAGGGTTGTCCTGTCAATCTTCTCCACCTCCTGGATTAATTCCTTTATTGCACTAGCATCATACCCTTTATCTACAAATCTTTGTTCCAATATACTGGCTTGTTCCTTGTATGAATCACGTTGGGTACAGTTTCTCCTAACCCTAAGAAACTGCCCCTTGGGGATGTTTTCTAACCAAGGGCGGTGGTGGCAGCTGTCCCTGGGGATATAACAATTATGATCTGTCGATTTAAAATGAGTTTTGGTCTTAATAGCATCATCTTGTACCTCCTAATTCTAAATCCAAAAAGGATATAGAATGGGTACTTACATGCCAGGTAAGTTCTATCCCCTTATTTTCATTTAGCTTTTGTTGGAATTCGGATAGACTGTTTTGATCACATTGCCAGATAAAGAAGATGTCACCTATGAAATGACAATAAAATAATAGTTCTGGTGGCCTGGAACAAAAAATCTCCTCTGTTTCCCACAGGACCATAAAAAGGTTTGCTACACTTGGAGCGAACCGAGCCCCCATGGCAATTCCCTTGATTTGCTGGTAATAGCTGTTATTGTACCAGAAGTAGTTGTGGCCAAGGCAATAATCCAGGCTTTTTCTAATGTACTTTTTCTGTTTTCTGCACAAGATGTTATCTCTATCTCAGGCATGTCAAACCGCTTCTTGGGCATCTTCATGGTTGATGATAGTATAAAGAGATCCAACATCGGCAGTCACCAATATGCTGGGTTGGGTGATCCTGATTTGATGCAACATTTGTAAAAGGTGCTTGGTGTCTTTCAAAAAGGCACGTGTTTGTTTCACCAAGGGTTGTAAAAACCCATCCACCTACTGACCCAATCTAGCTGAAAATGCCTCAATTCGGATTCGCTAGAGGATCGATCATTAAGCGCCAGGCCAATGATATTGCACCTTTGCCTCTGTAATATAAACAGAGACAGAGGAAATTAGCTCATCTCTCTCCCTGAAGCCCTTTTTGGTTCCGGCGAGGAAGAGAGAGCTTCTAACCGTGAGTTGCACAACACTACACTGACACCAGTACACATTAGGCACACTTTTAACCCTTGGATCACCCCCCAGTTAACCCCTCCATTGCTGTCACCCCCTGTCACTGTGTCACTTAGTGCAGTG
Source organism: Glandirana rugosa (assembly GCA_018402905.1). Classification (NCBI taxonomy): domain Eukaryota; kingdom Metazoa; phylum Chordata; class Amphibia; order Anura; family Ranidae; genus Glandirana; species Glandirana rugosa. Next base: position 162,261 of record BLSH010262693.1, read on the forward strand.
ATCTGATTTTTACTGATCGCTATACTTGTGACACTAGATCAGTGTTAGGGTAGGTTAGTAGTAGGCCCAGGTAGGTATAAATACCCCCCAATACAGTTTTTAACCCCTTGATCCCCCACCCCCGTCACCTGTGATCACTGTATAAGTGTCACAGGAGACGCTTGTTAGATAGTTAGTTTTTTTTTTTTAATCAGGGCACCCACCGTGTATGTATATATATATATACACATACATACATATATGTATACACCTAATAAAGGTTTTAACCCCTGATTGCCCGGCAGTGACATCAGTTAGGTGTTAGCATGCATTAGGGTCAGCGTAAATACCAGGCAGTGCCAGTTAGTTAGGTACTCTGGCACACACACATTAGATAGGTGTTAGATACTATTGTAGTATCTGATCAGATCAATATCTGTGATCTGATCAGATATATATTAGCGTCCCCAGTACAATAGTGTTATAAAAAAAACGCAGTGTTAGGGGGATCAGCCCAGATAGCTGCTAGCACCTGCGTTTAGCCCCTCCGCCCAGCCCACCAAAGTGCAAGATCAATAGAACGCTGACACTTACCAAACACAATACACATATCTGCAGCATTCGCAGAGATCATGCCCAATCCCTGCAAAATCTGACAGTGAATTTGGTAGCGTTTGAAACAGGCTCTGACAACCAGGTGCGCTTTTTGGCCTGTGAGTCACACTAGTGTACGTATCAAATTTAGAGGCCAAAACACCCAATCGCAAGTACACTAGTGAAGAGGCCTACGTGTTGCTGAGTATGACAGACGAGAGCGATGGGGAAGCTCCACTGTCAAATTCAGGCTCAGCATACGATCCCGTAGACAGCAGCTGCACCCTGTCACATAGCTCTGACGACAGAGTGGTCCCTGCTAAGGTCAAGCGTACCAGATCCCGTTGTGCTGTTGCTGAGGTGCATATCGAGCAGAGAGCCAGTACTAGTGCCGCTACTCCTTCTGGTGGACTGGCAAGCAACAGCGGCCTAGTACACCCTGGTCATACAACCAGCATTGCAGTAACACTTGGTGACGTGGCGAGTCCCATAAGTGCAGTTCAAGCTGGTGTGGTTAGCACAAGTCCCACAGCCCTGAAGAAGAAGATAAACACAGGCCCCCAGAAACCATAGTGCCCTTCCCGCTGAATATGCTAACCCTGATTGGCAACCTGCCACTGATTCAGCGCTCGTACTTCCCCCATTCACTGGCCAACCCGGAATTCAGGTTAATACAGTTGACTTTATGGCCATCAATTTTTATTCATTGTTTTTCACCGAAGATCTCTATAGATCTATAATGGACCAAAGCAATTTATATGCTGGTCAATACATTGCCGCTAATCCCCATTTCTCTTACGTTCATTGACAGACGCAGCATCTATTCATGAGGGTTATGTACCTTTTACTAGGAGTAGACTAGGCAGAACGAAAGTTCAGAAAGCAAAGCTGGCCCCTCCCAGGGGGCTGTCCTCACTCAGCACATAACCCCTCAGCCCTGCATAGCATATCAGTTTTCTTCTGCCTAGTGCAAGGAGTTAGACCCGCTTCCCTGCTGGGAACTGCGGTTCCCCTGAAGTTTTTTTCTTTTTCTCTTCTTCTTTTTGAGCAAGCCTTCTGATGAAGCCTGCAATCAAGTAGCCGGCTGGGGACCACGCGGATATTCATTGTCCTGCCATCTCCCCAGCACGGCCGACGGATGCGAGCCACCCTTTGCTTTGGCGGGGTCCGCCGTATCCTGCCCGTTCCGTGTGGGCGGCCGGTGGGTTAAATGCCCCAGCTGCATACACAATGTCCGGACTATGGCCTGCTCCAGGGGTCGCTTGGCCTGCAGCATCCCTCCCCGCATGGGGGGAGGAAGGTCTGCACCGGGTGGCTATGCCCGTCTGGATGGGTGAGTGACACCCCCCTCCTCACTGAGGCGGAGGGGGGGTGACTAGCAGTGCCCGTTCTGGTGGGGGCGCACAGGTCCACTGGTCCCTGTTCTTACTCCCCCCCCTCACGCCCGCCCAATGACCCGTCCGATCAGCCGCTAACCGCCGCTCTACCGCTCGTCTGGCCGCTCGTGCCGCTCCGTTCGCATGCCATGCGGCGTCGGCTGCCATTTTCCCGGAGCCGCGGTCGCTGCCATTTTGCCGTGGCCATGGCCATTTTGGAGGTGTTTTGACCTCTCGTGTTTGTTGGCGGCCATTTTTGGTTGGTCTCCCTGTATGGGAGTTTTTTCCACGTGCTTTTGGCGCCATTCTTCCCGGGAACGCAGCGGCTGCAGCAGTGGCAGTTTTCTTTCAGCAGGGGTGGCATTGGTGGACAGGGCGGCCTCTTTTCATACACACAGGGTTCCGCAAGTATTGCTGGCTTCTCTCCCTGGGGTGCAGGAGCGGCGGGCGTATGGCTGGTAGGCCTCACAAGTGTCCTGGCGGTGGCGCAATGGCACAGGCAGTTGCTTTTCCGGAGGGGTCCGCGGAGGCACAGGCCGCGCTGGGACCTCTGGTTCCCCTGGACCAATTAACCTCTATCTTGAAAGAGTTTTTCGCCCGGGGGAATCAGATCGGTGTAGGGGGGCCCCAAGAAGCGTCCCCCTCCCTTGCAATCCTCTGAGGAGGACTCGAAACCGGAAGGGGGGCTCTGGGGTCACTGGGACCCCCGTGGAGCTCTCAGACGGAGAGCTGGAGCCTTCGGATGGGGAGGAGGACCAGGGGGCCTCGGTGGCACGCGAAAGGGCGCTGGTGGGCGTCCTGGTCGCGGCTGTCCTTAATTCACTACACCTGGATCAGGCTGGAGTGTCACAGGCGTCTGCCTATACGTTTGGGTCCAAGAAGCCCTCTCGTGCTCCTAAGGTGTTTCCCTACCTCCAGTATTTTGACCAGTATGTGTATAAGGAATGGCAACGTCCGCTAAAATTCCTTTACCCTGCCAAAAAGTTTTTCTGTGCGCTATCCCTTTGAGGACAGCCTGTTAAGTCCTCCTCCGCATGATGGGTTGCCCCCGCCCGTCTCTCGGGTGGGGGGCCGGCTTCTGGGGTTCGAGGACCGGTGGGCTGCTCGCATCTCCGACTGGTGGGTGCGGGAGGTGGTGTCCTCCGGGTACAAGGTAGAGTTCAGCACTCGGCCCCCGGACAGCTTCTTCCCGTCCAATATGAGACTTCCTCCGGAGCGTCGGCTAGCTCTGTTAGGGGCTGTGCGGTCGATGTCCGATGATGCGTGATGGCACGCAACTTCAGGATGGAGTCAGTCCGTTCGATCGTGGCCGCCCTGCACCAGGGGGATTGGCTGGCATCCCTGGACATCAAGGTTGCATATCTGCCTGTTCCCATTTGTGTCCGGCACCAGCACTTCCTGCGCTTTGCTGTAGGGGACTTTCATTACCAGTTTGTGGCTCTACCCTTCGGCCTGGCCTCAGCTCTGTGGGTCTTCATCAAGTTGCTGGCCCCGGTGCTGGCTCTGCTGAGACAGAGGGGCATTGCTGTGGTAGCCTACCTGGACGATCTTCTCCTGTGAGCGGAGTTGGCTCCGACTCTGGAGGACAATGTTGCTATCACCCTGTCCTCACTGAGGGACTTCGGTTGGCTAATCAACCTGCAGAAGTCGACATTGACCCCGTCCTGTCGCCTCGAATATCTGGGTCTGACATTGGACACAGTGCAGGCGAAGGTATTCCTACCTCTGGACAAGTTACTGACGCTGCAAGCAGCGGTGCGAACCCTGTTGTCACAATGGTGGTCCTCCTTACGTTTCAGCATGCGGGTGTTGGGGCACATGGTCTCGACCTTCGAGGCGATACCGTACGCCCAGAGTCACACCCGGCTCCTGCAGCGAGCAATACTCCTGCAGTGGGACAGATCCCCTTCGTCTCTGGATCGACTGATCTGGCTGGATCATCAGACCATTGACTTGGTGGCTTCGGGCCCCGGCAATGACCATGGGGAAGTCGTTCCTTCCCCTGGAATGGTCGATAGTCACGACGGAGGTGTCCTTGGGCACCTGTCAGCCCAGGGCCGTTGGTCGGCGCAAGAGTCTCGACTTCCAATCGATGTGTTGGAACTGAGGGCGATCAGGCTCTGTCTCTCCCACTGGTCGGCAAGGCTGCGCGGCCTTCCGGTTCGCGTTCAGTCGGTCAACGCCACGGCGGTGGCGTACGTGAACCACCAAGGCGGAATGGGAAGCTCAGCTCGGCAGAGGCAGCCCTCATTCTAAAGTGGGCAGAGCTTCACGTGCCAGCACTCTCTGCCATCTACATTCCGGGTGTAGAAAATTGGCAGGCGGACTTCCTCAGTCGCCAGAAGCTGGACCAAGGAGAGTGGTCCTTGCACCCGGAGGTGTTTCGCCAGATTTGCGAGAGGTGGGGCACGCCAGATGTAGATCTCCCGGCGTCCAGATTCAATCACAAGGTGAAGAACTTTGTGTGCAGGTCAAGGGACCCGTTGGCGGCAGCCACGGATGCCCTGGTGGCCCCATGGTCCCGGTACAGGCTCCTGTACGCCTTTCCTCCTCTCAAGCTTCTACCGCGGTTATTGCGCAGGATAGAAGTGGAGGGAATCCCGACAATCCTGGTGGCCCCGGATTGGCCTCGGCGTCCTTGGTACGCCGACATGGTGCGGATGGTAACAGACGTTCCCTGGCGACTCCCGCTTCGCAAAGATCTTCTGTCGCAGGGTCCCATCTTGCACCCTGCTTTACCATCGCTGGCTTTGACGGCATGGCTATTGAGTCCCAGGTACTGAGGGACAGGGGGGTCTCTGAGTCAGTGATCCCCACCATGCTTAAGGCGCGCAAGTGTACTTTGCGCAAGATCTATCATCACACCTGGAAAGCCTATATTGCCTGGTGCGAGGCGGGGGGTTTGAACCCCCGTTCTTTTGCAGTTGCTCGGGTGCTTGCCTTTCTTGAACAAGGCCTGGACCAAAAGTTGGCTTTGAGCACCCTCAAGGGTCAGATTTCCGCTCTGGCGATTCTGTTCCAGCGTCCTTTAGCGACGCATTCTTTGATCCGTACATTTGTACAGTGTGTACGTCATGTGGCTCCTCAGGTACGGTCGCCCCTGGCGCCGTGGGATCTGAACTTGGTACTTTCTGAACTGCAGAAGCCACCCTATGAGAAGATCAGGGATATTCCCTTACAATTGCTGTCTCAGAAGGTCGCTTTCTTGGTGGCTATCACATCCGCTAGGCGGGTGTCTGAATTGGCACCTTTATCGTGTAGGTCTCCTTATCTGGTCCTACATAAGGATAAGGCGGTGCTGCGTCCGTCTCCTTCGTTCCTTCCGAAGGTAGTCTCCTCTTTTCACATTAATGAGGACATTGTCCTCCCTTCTTTGTGTCCGCACCCGTCTCACCCTAAGGAGATTGCTTTGCATTCCTTGGATGTGGTGAGAGCATTGCGGGTGTATTTGGCAGCTACGGCTCCTTTTAGGAAGTCAGATGCGCTGTTTGTGCTGACGGATGGGCCGCACAAAGGGTTGGCGGCTTCGTCGGCCACTGTTTCACGTTGGATCAGGCAGACTGTGACCCATGCGTATACTGTGCGGGGCCAAGTACCCCCTTTTCTGGTCACGGCTCATTCCACCAGGGCGATTAGCACTTCCTGGGCGTTTAGACACCAAGCTTCGGTGTCTCAGGTGTGCAAGGTGGCTACTTGGGCCTCGGTGCACACTTTTGTTAAGTTTTACAAAGTTGATGTTTCAGCATCTGCGGATGCTGCTTTTGGCCGCAAAGTTTTGCAGGCGGTGGTGTAGGCGCGGTTGGCGCCTCCCAAAATCATTCTGTTGGCTACAGATGTCATTGTTTACCCACCCCTCTTGTTTGACACTGCTTTGGGACGTCCCCACATGTCATGAATAGAGGCTGCGTCTGTCAATGAACGTAAGAGAAAATGGGATTTTATTAAGAACTTACCGTAAAATCCTTTTCTCTGAGTTCATTGACAGACGCAGCACCCACCCCTCGGTGTTGTGTTTGTACAGCTTGATATGCTATGCAGGGCTTAGGGGTTATGTGCTGAGTGAGGAGTGGCCAGCTTTGCTTTCTGAACTTTCGTTCTGCCTAGTCTACTCCTAGTAAAAGGTACATAACCCACGTGTCATGAATAAAGGCTGCGTCTGTCAATGAACTCAGAGGAAAGGATTCTGAGGTAAGTTCTTAATAAAATCCCATTTTGACACTTGCCAGAGACTGGAAACCAATTACGGTTCCAGAATTTAAAACCTTTCTGAGCCTTTTCTTCCTCATGGGCATAACAAAAAAATGGAGTTGCGGTCATATTGGTCCACTGACCCAATTCACCATACTCCAAAGACATGCTGGTAGGTTAATTGGCTCCTGTCTAAATTGGCCCTAGTATATGTATGAATGTGAGTTAGGGACCTTAGATTGTAAGCTCCTTGAGGGTAGGGACTGATGTGAATGTACAATATATTTGTAAAGCGCTGCGTAAATTGACAGCGCTATATAAGTACCTGAAATAAAATAAATAAAAAATAAAATATCCCCGTGTTCTCTGTTTGCATGGCCAGGACATGATACAAGCAGATCCTGCGATTCATGCATTTCAATGACAATGAACTCTGTTGCCCATGGGGTGACCTTGAATATGATCGGCTCTACAAAATTCGGCCCCTCATAAACCACTTCAACCAACAGTTCGCAGAACTTTTTATTCCCAACCAAGTTGTGTGCGTGGATGAGTCCCTGATTAAATTTTCTGTCTGTCCTGCTTTCAAACAATTCATCCCCAGCAAGCGTGCCAGATACGTGGTCAAGATGTATAAGCTCTGTGACAGGGCCACAGGCTATACATATAGTTTTATGGTTTATGAGGGCAAAGACAGTCACGTAGAGCCGGAAGGATGCCCAGACTATCTAGTGAGCATTGGCAAGATTGTGTGGGACTTGGTGTCACCCTTATTCGGAAAGGGGTACCACTTGTACGTGCACAATTATTAAACGAGCGTGACACTTTTTAGCAAGTTGTTTGATCATCAAATTTGCGCATGTGGCACTGTGCGACCGAATCACCAGGGCTTCCTCCAACGACTTGTAGATTCCCGTCTTAGACAGGGGGAGAGAGCCTGCTTGAAGTGCAATAATTTGCTTGCATTGAAGTGAAGGGACAATCAGAATGTTTTCGTTCTGACCTCCCTTCATGCAGATAAAACTGTCCAAATTCCTCCGACGACTGGTGTTTTGGAGAAACCCCTCTGTGTCCACGATTATAACCTAAATATGGGAGGGGTGGACCTTAACAACCAGTTATTGGCGCCCTACCTAACTGCCTGTGAGGCCAGACGCTGGTACAAAAAAGTGTCTGCATATTTATTTCAATTGGCTTTGCTGAATGCTCATGTGCTATACAGAGCTTCAGGACGGACGGGATCCTTCCTCAAATTCCAGGAAGAGATCATCACTGCCCTTCTGTTTCCAGATGGTGCTGCACCCCAACATCACAATCTAAATGCAGTGAGCCGGCTGCATGAGAGGCACTTTCCACAAGTCCCCCATGGTACCACAGGCCAAAGAACACCCCAAAAGAGGTGTCGTGTCTGCAGACGATGCGGATACAGGCGTGACACCCGCACTTTTTTGTACCAGCGTCTGGCCTCACAGGCAGTTAGGTAGGGCGCCAATAACTGGTTGTTAAGGTCCACCCCTCCCATATTTAGGTTATAATCGTGGACACAGAGGGGTTTCTCCAAAACACCAGTCGTCGGAGGAATTTGGACAGTTTTATCTGCATGAAGGGAGGTCAGAACGAAAACATTCTGATTGTCCCTTCACTTCAATGCAAGCAAATTATTGCACTTCAAGCAGGCTCTCTCCCCCTGTCTAAGACGGGAATCTACAAGTCCCACCTGTCCTAACCATCCTGGTCTCTGCTTCGGAGAATGTTTTGATCGTTACCACACATTAGTGGATTATTAGCATAGGGTACAGCAGACACAGTGATTAGGCACACTTACATAAGGTTTCCAAAGATGCCAGTGCATTTTAGAGAGACCCAAACCTGGAACTAGTTACAGTTTTTAGTTACAAAAAAAAAGGTGTACCAAAAAAAAATAAAAAATGTTTTAAACCACAAAAAAAAATGTTAAAGAAACAAAAAAATAAAAAAAAAGCGCTCAGGAGGCGACACATCCAGCCCCACTAGCTGCAGTGTCAGCTGAGGGGCCCACGCGCGCTGTGGAGGGGGCAACTAGGGAAACCCCAGCCACAACAAAGACACACCACCATCCTAGGTGGCGAGCAAGGGGCTTGGCGCCTTGTTTGTGCTCCAGCCCCAACCATCGGCCAGGTTGTGACGTCAGTGTGCGCCGGCGCCGTGGTGACATTGGACACGGTCGCGCACGGCATCTGTCGGCGCGGCCACGCTGGACTCCATCCCAGCGGGGATCCCCTCGAGGATGGGATCTCTCTTCTCTCTCCCCAGGGATTAGGCAAGGCGGACCCGAATCCTCCATGGATCCGGTCTGTTCCCCACCACTCCCCTCTTCACCACACACACAGGTGGAATATAAATAGGGAATTGGGTGCAATATGGAGTTGGCTTTCCATTGATGTGGTGGATGTTCCTGGCCGCTCCTCTGCACCTTAAAATTTCAACACATAAGGTACGTACTTGATCTATCCCCTATATACCATGGACTCTCTCCCTAGGTCGACCTATACTTTATCTACTCCCAGACCCCAGCTATTTACTGATAGTGCTTATCTTTTTTACAATTTCTAGGGGCTCTCTTGTCCTATAATCCTTTCCCCCCTTGATGGTGGGGGTATTTGGTCTGGCCTGGGATTCGAATTATCCTTTACCCTATACCAAAAAAGTAAGTGCATCCTTGCCCATTTAGCATTGAAAAAATCCCCTTTATGTATAGTAAACCATATTATAAACACTTTCTTTGCCATACTTATCCATACATTTTTTAGGGGACTTGGGTATCAGGAATCTCCTCCTCTTTCCTTTGCTGGGTTCTTGAGAGAGGACAGCTGGCGGCCCTGGCTTAATCAGTTTGACACCCTCTGCATCCCACTTCATCATTGAATGATTGGCTGAGCATCTATTATATTACGTTTTTTATTGGGGTAAGTGTTACCGGTTTCCAATATTTGGCACTATTCAAGCAGATACTGCTTTGATTTCCTGTGTATTTATACATGTCTATATTGTAACATATTTGTGATCTCCTATACCCTTTAGTGGTTGAGGAACACAACCACATTGATTATTTACTATTTGTACAATCCTTTATTCAACTCTCTATATTTACTCAATGTTATTCGTTATTCTTCTAGAACCACTTCTTGCAGTGTTTTTAAATTTCCCTGAGGAAGAAGTCTACTTTATCAAAACTTTAAAACATGTTGGAATCACAGATGTTCATATACCCAGGTGTCTCATATTAGGCCTGGTAGGCATTCTGTGCTACACTGTATAATTGTTCAATGGTTCATTGTTTATGTCTTCATTTATCAAGTGAATTTTAACCTTGATCTAATAAATTTTGTAATATTTTATACTACTATACTATCTCTCTATTTTCTGGGAAACTGGTGCCTTCAAAATCCCTTGGGGCCTTGATCTCTTGGTTGGTTCACACATTTGGGGATGTGGCGCTTTGTTCCCTTTTCCTTGGGATCTAGAGGAAGGTCCATCTCTCTGTTTCCTGTGATGTAAGGAGGGACTCCGCTAGGGGCACCTGATTGAAGGAGGAACTCCGCTGGGGTTGCACCTAATGAGAGGAGGGTCTCCACTGGGGGCACTTGTGATGTAAGGAGGGACTCCGCTGGGGGCACCTGATGGAAGGAGGAACTCCGCTGGGGGCACCTGATGGAAGGAGGGACTCTGCTGGGGGCATCTGTTGGAAGGAGGGACTCTGCTGGGGGGCACCTGATGGTAGGAGGAACTCCGCTGGGGACACCTGATGGAAGGAGGGACTCCCCTGAGGACACCTGATGGCATCTGGTAGCAGGGCTCCCACTGATTCTGCATTATGGTGAGTTGAACTATTTAATTTTATATTACAATGTAATGATAGAAATAATGCACTTCAATCATCCTGACACCATACCAACCATGGTGCCGGGATGATTGAAGCGCCAACACCAGGTGTTTGGAGTATCTTTATCTGCTGATTGTTAAGCTTTCTGGAATACACATATTGCTATTGTGGTGTAGGATCTGGCCCTGCTGTCCCTCCATCCCACTTTCTTTCCTTACTTCCTTCTCTTCTCTCCCTCTTTCTTTCTTTCTTCCTCCATCCCTCGTTCATCTCAGACGCGCGCCACATCCCTTAAGGCACACCCATTTAAGCCACACCCACTATTTGGTTTAGATCACACCCATTTTTCGGGCTGCAGCCCCTGGTCTTTTTCCCGCCTAGCAATGCCCCTGATCTACACATTAGCGGTTTCTGTTGGGAGGGGGTTAGCATCCGCCCAACAGAAATAAGAAGAGAGATACCACTTAGCACGTTTTTTCCTGTTGGTTCTGTCAGGAGGGGGTTATGACCTGCTGACAGAGACAAGGGGGGGGACACATAAAGGTAAAATGAAAGGTCCTTCTTTGGAGTTCCTGATGGGAGGGGCCCCTCCCCGAACAGATAGGCTCCTAAAGAGTTGCTTTAGGAACAGACCTCACCCCAGTGTCCTTGCAATAGGAAAGGTCCATCAATTGAGCACACAGGGAGGCAGGCTGGCCTGTTCCTGCAAAGTCAGGGAGGAAAAGAAACACACAACTCTGCAACTCCCCTGCAGTCCATGTGGCTACTTCCATCATCGCTGTACAACGCCACAGTCCTCTCACGCATAGAAACAGGGATCGGGTAGTCTCTGACTCCTCCTTTCACCCTAATGGAGACCGAGTGGCTCTTCATTGGCCGTCCCGCCTTCATGATGATCACTCGGTCCTTGTATATTGCTCACCAGCCTCCATTCTAAACGAATGTCCACAAAATGGGCCCAGGCTTCACTCTCCGGTACCTGCAGGGGCTTGGGGACCTGCAAAAACTCCCAGACCATGTCATCCTCCCACTCTCCCCGGGAGTTCTCTATGATGTTCATGATCTGGGGAGGGACATATGGGTGGTCCAGACCCCACTCCAAAGCAACTTTCCTCTGCACCCCCCTACTGGAATCGGGAAAACCTGGGAAACTCCTTAGGTCCTCACAACCTACTGATGGTATGCAGGTGCTCTGGTCTGGGTGGTGGAGGTTCTGTTCAAAAAAAGCGGACTGCTGCAGATGGGGGTTCCTACGGCTTCATCTGTTCCCAGCGCCGATTCTGGTCCATCTCCTCCCTCTGTGCATGAGAACCTCCTGTCGCCCATTCTTCCTCATCTGAGCTTTCATCAGGGGATGACCACTCCACCAGTCTCTCCAGGGATCCAAATTCTGCCAGTAGTCTGGGGGAAACCCAATCAATGACCCTGTCCTCACACTCCCTATCCAGCTCATCTGAGGGCGTGCACCCTCCTCCTGCACTGGCTCTGCTGGGATTAGGATGGCAAGGGACGTGGAAGCGGGCGGCATTTCAGGGACTTCTGGTTCCTGCTGGGCAGTACTCCACAGTTACCAGGTCCCCAACCAGGCCGCAGGTCATGACAGTCCTCTCTAATCCGATGTCCTATCTCTTCACGGGGGGAGTCACCAGGCCGCAACTCCACTCCGCCTTTAGGGGATGATGCAAGGCCCTCTCCTGCCTCCCGGGACTTCTGTGGCTGTAGATGGCAGAGTCCTGAGAGCAGGTCCACATTATAGTATTGTGGCTCCTGCTGGGCAGATGCTAGCCATGTTAGCGCTTTGCCGCAATGTTCACACCGGATCCATGCTCTGACCAACCGCAGTCGGTATCTGGCACTCGGGACACAATTGACAAAGCTGCTCCGTCACATCGACTATTCCCAAGGCAAATTCCCCGTGGTGCTCCAGTCGGACACCAGTGTCTACTAGTGCAAGCTGCAATTCCGGCAACCAGGTCAATGCTGGTAGTAGGTGACCACCCTCTGTCATCTCCATTCGCCTCGTGGTGTCTGATGCTAGCAGGGAACGCTGGGTCTCCTCCAGGGCATAGCACCGCCCCCTCGATTCCAGATAGGCTGGCGCTGGCCAAACGCATAGGCAGATCCCACCCTGGTTAGACAAACTGAAGTTTGCAGGCATGCTGACACTAGCAGGACTTGTCCAGTCATGTTGCTCAGCACCGACTGTGCCCAAGCAACAGTAGGTAGATGGCCATTGACATCTCCGGTAGTTGCCGGTATCAACAATGAAGTTAGTAGGCTTTGTCTACCTGATGGGAACATTTCTAGCACAGTCCCACCCACAGGCTTACCCCGATCACCCCGGGCAACAGTAGACAGTTCCAGGCACACTTTACTGTTTAAAGCAGGAGTTTGGAGCAAAAGTTCAGAATGTCCAGCATTAGCAGAACGCTGGACATATTTGTAATCCATGGGTGCGGTTGCCTGCCATGGTTGCCACAGGTGACAGCACATGTCACAAAGTCACTGAATAGCAGGCAGAGCACATACGTCCTCCCCCTTGGTTCAATTCAAGTGGCAACTGGCAGGATACCCGTGAAGAGGTGATCCCAGAAATGAGCCCCCAAATGTAGCGGTACCCCCATAGGGGCTTCTGAAAGTTGTGGTCCACCTGTCACCCTGCACAGCCCGGCATTCACTTTCTCAGACACTCAGAATAGTCCATGTACTTGGTTTTGTGTTTTTTTATTCAGGCATTAAGTTGGATGGGGTAAAGGAATTTATGAGATGCACAGAAAATTCAACTTGGTTAGGACAAATTAACTACACTCCCTGTACAAACCACTACTCCTTCAGTCTCCTCCAGCACAACACTTGCTTGCAGACTGTTACACTTCCTCTCTCCAGCACAACACTTACAGTTCAGGCACAGCTAGCATATGTGATTAAGCCTGACACTGGCTTCAACCAGGCCTTAGTGATTGGGTGATTGGCACTTTTATTCACCTATTCAATTAAATTGGATACATACCAGGAGATTTTTAGGTTTTTTTTTAGCATGAACTGCTTTACTTTATGGACTTTTCTTTCACTGCATTTCAGTTTAAGGCTGGGTTCACACTTAGGCGAATTGGATGCATTTTATGCACCTATGCAATTAGCATAGCAGGAGATTGTGACCGGCTCTCTATGGAGCCGGTTCACATATCCCCGCAGCAGGTCTGGCGTGGTTTGCACAAAGATGCTGTGCGTCTTTTGGACCTTTTTCAGGTCCGAATTCAGCCCAAAATTCGGGCTGAAATTGGACCTGAAATCCTGCACCGGACCCCTGCTGGGAGCCGCTGCAGGTTCCAGTGTGCCCCCAGCCTAAATGTTTAGCGTGGCAATTCTCTGTGTTTATTCTGCCCATTTTAGTTCTCCATGGTCCCGCTGTAAATGTGAGCATAGCCGCCTCCTCTTTTTCACCACTGAGATAGGCTATGGGCTAGTAGTGCACATAGAACAGTGCGTATGACCGCAACTAATTTCAAACAAACAGAAGTGAGGTGGGCGGGGAATGTTTAGAAGCTCACAGAGGATGTTACAAAGAGGCAGAAAAACACAGTAAGAAAACATTTCATGGGCAGAGGGGCGGCGGGGCTTCGCGAATTGTGGAGATGGAAGCACCCAACTGTTAGACAGTATTCCCACTTATCCCATGTATTTCATTCTTCCTCTAGATTAGATCTGGCATTTGCCGACTCAGACCTGTTACCCTCAGTGTCTGATGTAGCATATTTAGCTGAGGGCATTTCAGACCCCACTGCAGGTTGTATTGACTTTGCCTTCCACCAGGGGTGTCCGTTCCTGACGGCTACATTCAGACTGGGTGAGAGAGCCCACGGTGGAACAGATGGTTACAGAACAATTTGTTACTTTCTGGCCTTCTAATGTGGAATCTTCCACTTCTCGGACGGTATGGGACTCCTTTAAGGCAGTCATTAGAGGTGAATACGACGCACATCCTGGTAGGCGCTAACTTTCTTGTGGTTGGCGGTATGAAGTCTACAAAATGACGACCTGTCAGGCGTTCTGGATTGCCAACGTCAACAGCGCGTCGTCTGGGTCTGTTAGAAGATACTGATGGCGTCGGGTGGTTGACAAAAATCTGCTCAGCCACCTTCCAGATAAAGTCAGAATGAACAAGAGGTATGTTCGTGTTTGCTTTATAAAGGATATAGGAGTTCCAAAGGCATTGTTCAAGGAGATGCCTGAAAATCTTTTTGTAATACTTCTTCTGTTGTTTCCGCATCGCCGGGTAAAATATCATTGCCTGATCGGCTCGGTCGACACCTCCCATTGTGTGATTATAGTCGATCACGACTTGCGGCTTCAGCACATCTTTTCCGTGTTTTGTGCGGACCATGGCAGTGGAGGTGCTGTGCACGGTGCTCATGAGACACGCGTCCTTTTTGTCTCGCCATCGCATTGCCATCATTTTACCCTTTTGAAAGGCAACCATCTCTCCTTTTTTTAGTTTTTTCTTGCCAAACATTGATGGCATGTCACGCCGGTTTGGCCTAACGGTACCATACCCATCAGTTTTGTTTAGGAGCAAAACCTCATAAAGTTCCGGAGATGTGTAAAAATTGTC
>BLSH010262693.1:187567-225987 GCA_018402905.1 Glandirana rugosa
TTAACAGTAAGTGTAACAGTCTCTCGACTTTCAATTTTTAATCGGACTCGTCCTTCCCCTATCTTCACAGACCGTGACTTCACCAATGTTGTGTTCTCTGGGATCACAAGGGAAGACAATATTTACAGGGGACACGGACGGTCGCTACACTAAACTCGGTACGTACACGTCGAGTGTAGTGTAAATCTCGGGTGAGACACACGACGCCGTTACACTCAGGATACGCGTACGCGTCCTTATTACAGTGGCACCGGACAGGTAAGTTCGAAAGTTTCGACGACACTCCCAAACTCAAACGTCCATTGCTCAGGCTAATTTTTAACTTTCAGCTCTCTGACAATGTGAATGACAATTTTGGTCAAACAAATAGAGATTTCTTTCAATGGTATTAAATCATCGCCTGTTTTTTTTTTTTAACGCTAACAAAAATGTCTGACAATTTTTAAAAAATGTGTTTTTATTCATTTCTGCTTAGAATTAATGCACTCTATATGCTCCAGTGAATAACATTTCTTGAACTGAAATTAACATTTTAATGGTTCAGCAGGTTCATGAAACATATATATATATATGGAGTGATGTGTTGTGGGACATGTGAGGGTTTTCTGGAGATGTGGAAGAGAAGGAAGATTCTTCAGAAGAGTATGTGATTGTGGATGGAGAGCAATATATGGAGTGATGTGTTGTGGGACATGTGAGGCTTTTCTGGAGATCTCATTAAAGCTCCCTGCTTGCTCCATGTCCCCCTCTGTGGCCCTGCCTGGACTGGTGCTCTTTTTTTCCGGCAGCTGCCACTGGCTTTTTAGTTGAGACTTTAATGTATGGGGGACCCTGATATAAGGGGGCCCAGGGCTGTGATGTATGGGGGGACTCTCATGGGGACCCAGAATCAAGGTCCCCATGAGTCCCCCCATACATCACAGCCCCTTATATCAGGGTCCCCATGAGAGCCCCCCATACATCCCAGTGTAATGTATGGGGACTCTCATGGAGACCCTGATTTAATTTGCTGTGATGTATGGGGGATTCTCATTTGGAACCCTGATTTAATTTGCTGTGATGTATGGGGGAATCTAATTTGGCACCCTGATTTAATTTGCTGTGATGTATGGGGGACTCTCATTTGGAACCCTGATTTAATTTGCTGTGATGTATGGGGGACTCTCATTTAGGACCATGATTTAATTTGCTGTGACATATGGGGGACTCTCATTTGGAACCCCAATTTAATTTGCTGTGATGTATAAGGGACTCTCATTTGGAACCCTGATTTAATTTGCTGTGATGTATGGGGGATTCTCATGGGGACCCTAATATAAGGTGATGTTCTGAATTCACTGAATTCATTAGGTTTCTTGCACAATTTTTTGCTATGAAATATTTTGCTGTTTGCACAAATTAATTCCCTCATTAGACTTTATTCAGCAGCAGCACATTAATGTGACCACTAGTGACATCTAGTGGCAGATTTTGATATTGTTTTATTCACGACTTGCTACATTTCATTATATTGGCTAGTAGTAGTAATTATTCATTTATCGCACGTGTACTTTATGATCAATAATATTTATTAACATCGGGACAGTGTGATACTTGGAAGAATTTTTACAACTAGCGTGATGCGCCTTAGTTACTTTACACCCCCCTTTTTATCTACGTTTAGAGACAGCATGGCTCCCACTGCCTTTAAATGTATACTTTACAGGCTCATGGCCACATCTTGAGGAAAAAGGCACTTGCATTTGCCTGCACCTTACCTATCTCTCTTTTAAACTTTTTAAAACCCAGATTGTCATTTCACTCATAGGTACTGAATTTATCGTTGCACAGAGACAACACAATTTCTCTGCATCATGAGGGAAAATTCAGTTGCATCATTAAAACAATCACCCTTCACAAGACGCACTGATGAAGAGAAAAAGAGGATAAAGGAGCTTGGACCAGATAGACCCAAGATGCAGATTGAGCAACAGTCACATGATCGTGGTCGAGTTTACACTCGGAGATTTTCCGCCACAACTTACCAGACACGGAGTTGGCTAGCTGGATGTGATGTGACTAATGCCTATTATTGCATTCCCTGTTTGCTATTTCAAAATCCTGGCACAGAAAAGTGGACAACAACAGGGGTTTGCGACTTGCATCATCTAAGTGAAAAGTGCAAGAAGCATGAAAGTACCCAAAACCACCTTGACAATACTATGATGCTTGAGTTTTTTGGGAAGCTTAGCATTGCTACTCAGCTAGATGAAGGCTATAGACGTGGAATTGTAAAGCACAAGGAAGAGGTCACAAAAAACCAACACATCCTATCTAGAATAATAGACTGTGTGAAATTTTGTGGTGCATTTGAGCTGGCTTTGCGTGGCCATGACGAGAGCGAGACATCAGATAATCCAGGGATATTCCGTGGCCTGGTCGATTTTAGGTCTTCTCTTGATGGAGTTTTGAAAGAGCACCTCGAGAATGCCACTGTGTTTAAGGGAACTTCAAAAAAACATGCAGAATGAGCTGTTGGACTGCATGTTATCTGTTCTGAAGGAGCACATTGTCCAAGAAGCATGGAGCAGCGATTTTCTATCAATCCAAGCCGATGAGACCACAGATGTTACCACTCATTCCCAACTTGTGCTCGTACTGCCCTACATTGATGCCAAAAACAATGTACAGGGGAGGTTTTTTGAGTTTATTCCTCTGCAATTGACAACAGCGGGTTCCATTGCTACAGCACTACAAGAACGCCTTGCTGTCATCCTTCCAAGAGATCAGAGGCCTAAACTCATATCCCAAGCCTATGATGGAACCAGCGTGATGAGGGGTGCCACTTCAGGCGTTCAAAAGAAGATACAAGATGTGTACCCAAATGCCCATTACATCCACTGCTATGCACATCAGCTAAATTTGATAATGCAACAGGCAGCTTCTCAAATACCCAAAGTGAGAGTTTTTTTTCTGACCTTGGAGGATATGCCAGGTTTTTTGCAAGGTCATCTAAGCGCACACAGGTTCTTGATAAAATTGTTGCCCATAGACTACCAACATCAAGTAGTGTAAGATGGATCTTCAAAAGTCGTGCTGTCAAAACAGTGTTTGAGCACAGAGAGGACCTCCTCAACTGTTTTCAAAATATACGAGAATCAGGTGAAGTTGACCCTCTTACCGTCAGAGAGGTAGGAGCCTTTGCCTCGCAGCTGGAAAATCCTGATTTTAAGTTTTTGCTGACACTTTTCCACAACATAATGCCGCATGTGGACTTCCTCTATGCCAAACTCCAGAAGAAGGACATCGATTCTGTGCAAATTAAGGGAAGCATCCAGACATTCCAGCAGGAAATACAGAAGATCAGGTAGCAGCTGTATTCCTCCTTTTCCATGTGCTGTTATAATAATAATAATAATAATATAATTACTCATATATTTTGCAGAAATTCTATCCAATCCCTGGTCGACCAAAGCAGCGAAGGTGGTTCTCAAGTTCAACCGACAAGGCGGCATTTGCTCAATCCAGATGGCCAGAAACGCATTGCATCCAAGGTAAATTTTTGCTATATATGTCTTTTTGATAGCTCCCTGTTATTGATATGAAGATTGTAAAGAAGAGAATTTTCTTGCAATATTCATCTAATAATTATATCTCTTACCTCCCTGAGCATCATAAATGCATGGAAATTGACATTTACTCCATACACATGGACAAGACATTCAGAGTAAATATGTAAATTTTCATGCATTTATGATGCTCAGAGAGCCAACAGAGATGAAATTGACTTTTTGTCATGATGACTAAATTTTTGTTTTTATCCTTCACTCCCTAGGTCTGCGATACCATACTATTGCACACCCGGGAACGTTTTGCATTCACAAACCACCTTGTTAGTGCCACCTTGTTTCAAGCGGACAGGTTTGAACAATACACTGGGGCATTTCCTGAGGATGCACTGAGTAAGACTTTGCAGGCCTATCCATTGCTCAATAAAGCAAAGTTGAAGACTGAGCTTAGTCTCATCTACAGCAAAGATGAATTCAGGAATTGTCGTGGTGCTGTGCACCTATTCCAGGTGTTTATGGAGAACAATTTTGTAAAAGTCTTTAAAGAGACTGTCGCCTTGCTGAAGATCCTCATCACCGCCCCCATGACCACAGCAGAAGCTGAGAGGTGTTTCTCCACACTGAAGAGGATTAAGAATTTTCTAAGAAATAGCATGACCCAGGACAGGCTGAATGCATTGGCCATGCTGTCCATGGAAAAGAGACTGATCAGTGAAATAACTGACTTCAACCAGAAGGTCATTGAGAAATTTGCAAGCCAGAAGGAAAGGAGAGCAAAGTTTCTTTACAAATAGTTTTACAGGCATCAATGATACCATTTGGATTTATTCACTCTTTACTCTGAATCTGAGTTTTTTTTTTTGTTTGAACAATAAAGTTTGTTTAAAAAAAATAGTTTGATTCATGGTATATTTATTGCATTCTTTAACAGTTGACCTAAACATTCCCATTTTCAATATTTAATCCACCAGTAATAATCACCTGATAGAAGGCTATTTACAGTGCTACATTACTAACAGTTTAACTTTTCTATTTGATTGCGCAACCCAAAAATTTTGAGCACCAGCCGCCACTGTCAGGAGTCCTAACACAATGAGTAGAATCTATAAGGGGCGGAACTTACACAAAGTGGGAGGGGTCCACAAAGATGGGCGGGGTCTGGCGCCCCCCCCCCCACATCCAAAAATTTCACCAGCCGCCACTGCTTTTAAGAATTGCATCACAAAACGGTTAAGGGCTCCTTAAACCCCTGTAAGTGCGGACAAGGCTGAACTTTGAACTGTAAACATATTTGAACCTAGGCCTCTGTCCAGCCCCAGTTGTAATAACTGCAGAACCTTGCCTGGTTTTGGTGATAGGGGATCTGGGCTTTTGCTGTGTGAGATCTGCAAATTTTACCCATATTCTCTGGTAAGTCTGATTTATGGAGACCTCTCTGGCTTGACACACGGTAGCTACTACCTGCGGAGGCAGAGGCAGTGGTGACTCAATGCTCAACTGTAGGAGAGACAGTCACCGCAGCATCTCCTCTGGGCATTTGGAACCTTCACAATTGCTTGCTTTTTTATTTAATTAGGCAACAAACTGGACCGGAATTTTTTACTTTTCCTTCAAATCCAGTAACCTGGCTGGCTGGAAGAGATCGGAAGGTGGACATCCCTTAAACTTCCACCAATGTCACACCAGTATAGCTGATATGGCTCACTGATCCTGAATATTTTCCATCCAGGTGTGTGCGCAAAGCTTTATCTGGCTCCCACAGGCACCCCCTGGATGAGCGCACCCTTAAAATGACTTCCTCTGTTCTCCCAAGACAGGTGCCTTCGATTTTTAAGGCTTCAACAATGAAGATTGGGTACTTCTCCAGTTTCTTTAGTAATCTTTTCCCCGTCCATAGGGTTTTACTTCCTCGTATTTATTTGGGAGTTGCCAACTGTATGCTGGACTTGATTTTTCTGTTTTTTGTCAGATGATATCCGCCCTGACCTGCCAGTGGTCACCCTTGAAATGGCTGGTATCTTGCACCAGTTTTCTTTTTAAGGCAGGATTCATGGCATTAGCCATAATGCGCTTCTTGCCGTGACCATGGGCAACATCGTTTTTGAAGATCAATTAACGTCTACCGATGCCTCCACCACAGATTCTTCCGCCAATTTCAGTTCTTACAAAGCTGTTACCACCCTGTCTCTCTCTGCTTCCTCCAGAAGGGCTTCTTTAATATTATTTTAACAGAAGAGTTTTTATTGTACATTAACCACTTCCGTACTGCCGGACATCATAGGACGTCCTTGGGATTGTGTGGTGATATCTGAATGGTGCCTGCAGCTGCAGGCACCATTCAGGTACCGTTTTTTTCTGCCGGCGATTCCCTGTCAGATAAAAGTGGTCTTAGCTGTGGATTCACCGCGAGATCACTTTTATCAGCGGAGGGAGAGGTGCCCCCCCCCCACCGCTTTCCCGTTATCTCCGCCGCTTACCGCCTCGCCGGCAGCGGCGGAGATGATCGGGTCCTCTCCCCCAGTATCCGTGAGCCGAGTGAGCGGCTTCAGCTCCATAGTACGGCAGGGCGGAAATTACGTCAGAAGTCATGTCCGCCCAACGGTCTTAAAGGGCCCATTTTTTTTTGGGGGGCTGTCATTTTTTCAAATATTTTTTTTTTTTTTGCATTTTAATGTAAATATGAGATATGAGGTCTTTTTGACCCCAGATCTCATATTTAGGAGGTCCTGGCACGCTTTTTTATATTATAAGGAATGTTTACATTTCTTGTAATAGGACTAAAAGTGATCAATTTTTTTTAAAAAAAGAACTGTGTAAAAATAAAAAGTAAAAAGCAAAGTAAATAATTAAAAAAAAAAAATTTAAAGCGCCCCGTCCCCGCGAGCTCGCATGCAGAAGCGAACGCATATGTAAGTCCCGCCCACATATGAAAACGGTGTTCAAAACCACACGTCAGGTATCGCCACGATCGATAGAGCGAGAGCAATAATTCTAGCACTAGACCTCCTCTGTAACTCAAAACAAAACTGATAACCTGTAGAATTTTTTAAACGTCGCCAATGGTGATTTTTAAGTTGCAAAGTTTGTCACCATTCCGCGAGTGGACACAATTTTGAAGCATGACATGTTGGGTATCATTTTACTCGGTGTAACATTATCTTTCACAATACGGAAAAAAATTGGCCTAACTTTACTGTCTTCTTATTTTTTAACTAAAAAACTGAATTTATTTTAAAAAAAGCACGTTCGAAAGACCGCTGCGCAAATACGGTGTGACAAAGTTTTGCAATGACCGCCATTTTATTCTCTAGGGTGTTAGAAAAAAATATATATAATGTTTGGGGGTTCTAAGTAATTTTATAGCAAAAAAACCTGTTTTTAACTCGTAACCACCGAACCCAAAAAACAGGCTTGGTTTGGAAGTGGTTAAGGAGATTACCATACACAATTAACTTGAAGCATCTTTTGACACGACAGTAATAGTTCAGGTTTGTTAACATTACAGAATTTGCATTGAAGACATCAAGTCATACACAGTAGTTTTTACAGTCACAATGTTGCAAAGGGAACCGGGATCTGTAGAACCTTAGGATAAAATGTGTATTATAGTGGTTACTGCTAACCCGTGGTCTACCCATCTCTCATATGAAGAGGGAGGGTGGCCCCACGTCGAGATCGACAGGTGCGGACGGGTAGGCTCCCACTTATGGATAATATTATCTAACTGCATGTATCTATCCAGGTCCCCCAAAACCTTATCAAATATCTTGGGGCAGTTCCTACTTTCATAGGCTATTCTATAAAGTGGTAGTAAATTGTTAATGGTCTTTATCCAGGAGGCTCTGGTAGGAACCTCTGTGGATTTCCACCTCGAGAGTATTTCCTGCCTAACATAGAAAAGGACAAACTTAAAGCGGTTGTCAACTCATGACAACCACTTTCACCTACAGGTAAGCCTATAATAAGGCTTACCTGTAGGTGCCCTGCATATCTCCTAAGCCTGCACGGTTCAGGAGATATGCAGAGTACTAGTTGTGCCGACTTCATTTCGGCACATGCGCAGTGAAGAGATCGTGCCGTGACTGGCGGCTCGCGCATGGATGCGTGGGAGTGATGTCACACGACTCTGGCCAGTCACAGAGCCGGAGATCGCGGCCCCGGAAGGAAGAGGGGCAGGAGATGGACGCGGCCAGCTCAGGGGACATCGCAGGCTTCGTTTGCAGGTAAGTGGCACATAATGGGCTACTATGCGATGCATAGTAGCCCATTATGCATCTACTTTACAGGGAAATACAGAGGAAGTAAACCCAAGCTTGACATATCTGTCACTCTCAATATCTTCCAAGTAGCTTAAAAGTAAGATCAGGGGGTCTTGGGAGATTTCCAAACCCCAGACGTCACTCAGGGTGGCCACAACCTCTAATCAGAATGGCCGTATGCGAGGGCAAGACCAAACCATATGCCAAAAAGCCCCCGTTGCTGTGGAGCACCTAGTACACGTAGTGCTATGGTGTGGATATATACCAGCTAGTCTCTGTGGGGTGTAGTATGCCCTATGCAAGAATTTTACTTGAATAAATCTATCTTTGGCCGAAATCATAGACAGTATGAAGGTAGACAAACAGTCTTCCCACTCTTCCTCCCCCAGCTCTGGGATATCTACCTGCCATCTATCCCTTGTTTTTGTGGGCTTGTCATTATACAGTACAGTAAGGTATAGATAAAGTGATGACGGGTTTTCCCACCCGAAGTTAGGAGCCGTTCAATGGGGTCAGATTTGGGAATTGAGCACTATAAACATGTCTCAACTGCCAGTACCTAAATTAGAAGGACTGGGGGAGTGAATAAGTTCTTTTCATCTCTGGGAATGACATGAGCCTGCCCTCTAATACAATGTGCTTTAACGTGACAATTCCCTTACTCGCCCATAGCGCTGGGTCGGGGGTTAGAGAGAAATGTGGCAATAACGGATTTCCCCATAGCGGTGTGTGCGGGGAGCCAGAGCTAGGCTTCTTACAAACTGTTCTAGATTGTTGCCAGATCCGTATGGTCAGTTTCATAGCACCCGTCACTTGGGGATGAGCCCCTATATCCCTGAATGCTAAATTGGATAAGGCTGCATAGGATCCTAGAAGGGCTGCCTCAAGGTTTACTGCTGGATTCTGTTTCGGCTGAGAGAACCACCAGCGGACAGTGACCAGAACCATGGCCCAATAATATATTAGGAAGTTTGGCAGTGCCAACCCTCCCCCAGATAGTGGGAGGTATAGGGTACGCTTTGCCACTGTCGGGGCCCTCCCAGCCCAAACAAAGGACACGACCAGACTCTCCAGCCTCTGGAAGAAGGAAATAGGGATGTGAATCGGAGTGTCTCTAAAAAAATATAAGAATTTTGGAAGGTAAATCATTTTTGTAGGTTTCCTCTGCCCACCGGTGACAGTGAAAGAGAGCGCCAAGTGCTACATTTCTGAGTAAGCTGCGTGAGTACCAGATAAACGTTTTTATTCAGAAATTCAGTTGCCTTGTTAGTGACTTTGATCCCCAAATACATAAATTCATCTACCCATTGTAGGGGCATTTGTGTGTCTGTGCAGGGTACCGACGGGTGTAATGGGAACAAAACCGATTTATCCCAATTTATCCAGATGCTGGAGTACCCGGCAAATTGGTCAGAAATTTTTAACGTCGACTGTAGAGAGGAAGAAGCGTCCGCCAAATAGAGGAGAGAATCGTTGCCATAGAAGGAGAATTTTTCTTCCAGAGGACCCATTTTAATACCTGTAACCGACGCATCCGAATGGATTAAGATGGCCAGGAGCTCTAGAGCAAGGGCAAAGAGTCCCGGCGAAAGTGGGCATCCCTGACGTGTACCCCTCTCCAGTGCACAGGCCTCCGACAAATTCCTGTTTGTGCGTATGCACGCTTTGGGGTGAGCATACAGTAGGCGTACCCAACTAAAAAACCGGGGACCAAATCCAAACTTAGCCATCACAGCCCATAGGTACTCCCACTCAACGGAGTCAAAGGCCTTCTCTGCGTCCAGAGAGGCCACCACTCCAGAGTTTACTGAGTTTGCCATATCTATGTGCGTGTAAAGGTGCCTGATATTGATATCCATACCCCGACCGGGCATAAATCCTGCTTGGTCTGGATGTATTAGGGCTGTGACGACTGTTTTTAATTGTTTATTGGCAAGTATCTTAGCTATTATTTTGGCATCCAAAAAAAAAGAGAGATGGGCCTGTACGAAGAGCACTTTGAAGGGTCCTTCCCTAGTTTGGGGATGACCACTATCACAGCTTCACTCATGGATTCTGGGAGACTCTCCAGCTCCAACGAGTTAGCCAATAAGGTTTGAAGTCTGGGGGCAAGGTCTTCTGCATATGATTTATAAAATTTGACCGGTATGCCGTCAGGCCCGGGCTTCTTTAATATTAGCATCCAACTCAATATTGCTCTGCCTACTGCTGCAAACTAGAGCATCCTTGAACATAACCACAAGGTGACGTGTCTTGCCAGTCACATTACTGATGCATTTACCATCGGAGGAGACAGCAGCAGTTTGAACTTTCGCGCTTTCAAGGAATACGGTTTTGGGGCCTTTTCTCTGGCCCCTGCCATTCTTCCCGGATTAACTCCTCCAGTCGTTCAATGAAGGGAAATTTGTACTTTCTAACCTTGTGGTGAGTTACCTCCACTTCACTCCAGGCAATTGCCTCTTTAACTGCCCTTGCAAAAGGCTCTATTGGCCAAAAGTCAAAGCCTGTGGCCCTCTTTAATGTCTTCGTCCTCCAACATGCTTTCCAATTTGGACACCACCTACTGGCTCTGGTTGGAAGTACTAGGCAATGCAGCTGCCGAATGAGGAGTACAGGCTTCATGTATCGACTCCATGGCCGATTCTTTAATTAAGTCAGTTACTTTTCTGACGTCCCCCTCTTTATCAGTCCCCGCTTCCTCCAAGCGGACTTGACATACTCGCTTATCAGGCAATGACTTTCCACTACAAATGCAGGAACCATTAGGGCTGTTAACTTGTGGTGTTTGTAGACAGGGAGCAATAATAATGAGATGGGAGATGATGACCTTCATCGATGTTGCCTGGGTGTCTGTGCCTGAATGGCGACTGTTCTGGCCTTTAGAGTGCTCCCTTCATATTGAGGTCCTTGCAGGGCTGTTTTCTGCTTGCTCGTGGCAGACTTGACATGCTAGCTTGTCAGGCAATGACTTTGCACCACAAATGCAGCAGCTATTAAGGCTGGTAACCTGTGATGTTTGAAGATGGGGAGCAATGATAATGAGAGGTGAGATAATGACCTTGATCAACATTGGATGTCTGCTCTTAGATGGAAACTTGTCTTGACCTTTAGAGGGCTCCCTCCATCTTGAGTTCCTTACAGGGCTGTATATATTACAACAGTATTGGCTCTCTTTTTCACAATATCTTCACTACTTACCTAATCCCTTTACCTTAAAAGCAATGGGTGGTCTGACTGAGCAGCGTTTCCCATAGAAACAGAGCAAAGCAGCAGAATAAAATCAAAAACAGCATCACAGAGTGATCCCAGAGCAAGCTTTGAGAAGGAGATAGGAAGAACCAAGAGACGGCACATCCCCTCTGGATGAGCAAGTGCCGTGCCATGGGGGGATTGCTGGTTGTTTGCCGCCCCCCCCTCCCAAAACACCCACCAGCCGCCACTGAAAAGGGCAAGCCAGAGAACTGACCACAGTTGCTGCATCATTTCCTGCCTTTCATGCTCAGAATGTACTTGCACTGCTGCAGCCATCTTGGAACTGGCCACAACACAGACAGGTGCAGGAAAACACAGACAAACAGAAAAAAGAAGTGGAAAGCAAAGGGAAAATGCTGCTACTTACATCAAAGCTTGTGTAAAGCTTTCTTTGACCAGCCTGCACCACCAGAATGGGGCTCCAACCATATAGCTTATTTAGAGGCTGTACAGGAAGGACTTCCACCCAGGAGAGGCTAAACCTGGCTGGGGTGACAAGTGGTAAGGGATCCCTCGCAACTCCAGTCCTGATCAGGTGAGGACAAAAAGGAAAATGCTGGCTAAAGCATACAAGAAACCTAATCCTACTAGCACAGACATACTAGACACTTTTACGACATAACTTATCAGCATGTTTATGCTAAGGGGAAAATGTTTTAGCTATAATAAAACATATTAAACCAAAAAAATCCTCTATATTTTATTCTTTAAATCCACCACCAGAGGTGTAACTAGAACCTTCAGGGCCCCGGTGCAAGAAATCATGAAGAGCCCCCTGACCCCTGAAGTAACCCAGCCCCATGTGTCACCCCTGTACACCTGTATAAGAGGAGGGGCAGGGGTGGCATATGGAGGAACCGATCCCCCTCCATTTACTTCCTGCAGCCGCTGAATGCCGGTGGGAGTTAGAGGAGAAATAGGCTTTCAGTGAGGGAATTGGTTCTTCCATATGCCACCCTTCCTCCTATTCAGGTGTACAGGGGTGAAGCATGGACTTCCTGGAACATGGGGCTGGGATGAGTGGCAGTGAGTGGTGGAGAGGATGGGATCAGTGGCAGCGGGGGTGGCGATGAGGGGGGCGGGATCAGTGGCAGCGGTGGTGGGGGGGATGGGATCAGTGGCAGCGGTGAGGGTGGTGGGATCAGTGACAGCAGTGGTGGGGGCATAGGATCAGTGGCAGTGGTGATGAGGTGGGTGGGATCAGTGGCAGTGTTGAGGGGGGTGGGATCAGTGGTGTTGAGGGGGGGTGGCATCCGTGGCAGTGCCATCCTCTCCCACCACCACTTCTACCTTTTGCTGATCCCATCCCCCCACCACCACAGATCTCATCCCTATCTCCATCACCTTTGTAACAGAGGTGATGGGGGGGGGGGGATAGGGATGAGATCTGTGGTGGTGAGGGGATGGGATCAGCAAAGAGGCTGCTGGAGGATGGGATTGATAATTTGTACTGCTGGTGATTTGTCAACTCACTTTTTGACTCTTCACTCAGTCCCAAGTCCCGGCTCTCTCAGAACTCCATGCCAGGCGTGCCTTCAGAATGCCTTTCAGTATCATGGGGTCTCCATCTCCTCGTAGAGGGGAGTGCTCCTCCCCCTCCACTCAACTGATGTCAGCTGGTCAGCTGACTTTGCTTTCTTTTTCAGTGTCCACTCCAGACTCGCAGCGGCCAGCAGGCAAAAGCCCCCTCCCGTGGCGGAACGAGCCAGTCAGCCAGAATGCACAGACAGGCGGAGCGAGCCCCTCATCATACTAGCGGGCAACTGGCCCCTCATACTAGTGGGCCCCTGATACTGGTAGACAGACGGGCGGCGGGCCCCCCTGCAATGGCAGAACTCTAGGCCAAGTCGCAGGTGCGACTGCTGCAACCCTGATCGTTCCGCCACTGTCCACCACTATTGACAATAATCGATGAGGTTCTCTCATATTTTCTTGGTGCAAACATTAAACTGAGGCTCTCATCCAGAAACCTTCAGATGTCTGATTTAGCCCTTCTTTTTTTAATCTTAATGTGTATTTACACTTTTGCAGTCAAATTTGAGAAAACCTCACTTTCTTACATTTTAGATATTTCTTAGGGGAAGGCCTCATGGCTTACTGCAAGGATTTTTGAGTGAGTCTGTCCTAGGGACAGTTTGAATTTCCTCAAGGAGCACAACTTCAAAACCTTTTACCCTTTGTTAGGAGAGGTAGTATTCAAATTTAGGTTGCAACAGATAATGAGATTTGCCTGCATAGTACAGGCAATCTTAGTGTTACTAAACACAGAACTCTGCATTCGCTATGTCTGGTCTCCCACAGCACACAGAACATGGAAATGCAATTATTTTAGTGAATATAAACTGCTAAATACCTTTTCTCATCAGCAGTATATAGCAGTCTTGAGACTTCTATCAGTATCCAGCTGAGCACTGGTTAAAGTCCTCTGATTGTCCTATGAGTCTGCATGACTCCTGACCATCTGCCTGGACAGTGGTGATTGGTCCTGTGCTGATCACATACATACACCCCCCCCCCCAAAAAAGAAAAAAACTCTCTAGCAATACACACCAAACTGAGCATGTGCAGAGTGACTCCAAGGCTCTGTACTATCAGGAGATGGATTGGGAACTGTGGAAGAAGGGGCGGATCAGAGAAGATAGAATCAAACATCCTTTTTACACAATGCCCAAGATTAACCCCTTAGGTTCCACAGTGAGTATGACAAGCATGCTTGGAAAACACATAACAAAAGGAACTAATAGGATTTTACAGTACTGGAGGTTCCAGAAAAGTGAATAGAGAAAAAGCTAAGCTGCAAGTTTTAAAAATATTCTTAAGTTGTGCCATGTGACTGGGAACATGTAGGTACAGTTTTTTAGAGCTGGCGGTCGACTATCAAGTGATAATGGGCGTTAGCCCAGGCAGCGGGGGGCGCCCCTCCCATCGCTCTACCCGTGTCTTACGTCCTACCGTGAGACCCATTCGACCAGCCGACATGGCCGGCTGGCCCGAGACCCAAACAAAGCCGGATTTGGCTTCGATGAGGTCTCCGGTGTAGTAACCCGGAAGCGACATCACTTCCAGTTTACTCGGCTGCCAATGGCGCAGATTTTTAAATCGACAGTATTCACAAACGCCGATTTTGGGGTTTTGATTACTTTTAAGTGCAAAGGAGGGATTGGGGGTCTAATAGAGTACCTGTCACCACCTATTACTGTCACAAGGGATGTTTACATTCCTTCTGGCAGCAACAGAAGTGATCAGATTATATATTTTTTGACAGTGTCAAAAATATAATAAATAATAATAAAAACGTTTTAAAGCGCCCCGTCCCCACATGCTCATGCACCAAAGAAAAAGCATACGTAAGTCGCGCCTGCAAATGTAAACAGCGTTCAAATCACACATGCGAAAGTATTGCTGCGATCGTCAGAGTGAGGAAAATAATTCTAGCAAAAGACCTCCTCTGTAACTCTAAACTGGTAACCATTAAACATTTTTAAAGCGTCGCCTATGGAGATTTTTAAGTACTGTAGTTTGTTGTTATTCCACGAGTGTGTGCAGTTTTAAACCGTAACATGTTAGGTATCTAATTAGTCGGCGTAACATCATCTTTCACAATATACAAAAAAATTGGACTAACTTTACTGTTTGGTTTTTTTAAATTCAGTGAAGTGTATTTTTTCCAAAAAAATTTTGTTTGAAAGACCGCTGCGCAAATACCGTGTGACATAAAATATTGCAACGATGGCCATTTTATTCTCCAGAGTCTTTGCTAAATATATATATATATATATATGTATATGTAAACAACAAGTGTCAAAAATAGGCTTGGCCCTTAAGTAGTTAAAGCAGGTCTTATCTCAATTTGGCTGCAAAAGCGGTTGTCTATCCTTTAGGGGCATTTTTACCTGTAGGTAAAATGAATATCTCCTAAACCTTTACGGTTAAGGAGATATTACCCCTCCATGCAGCTGCGGCGTCACTGTGCAAGCGCCGTGATGTCCCGGCAAAGGCCCGGTGCATAGCGCCGGACCCTGCTGGAAAGACACATTCGCGGGAGTGACGTCTTGTGGCTCCAGCCAGTCACAGCGCTGGAGCCACGTACCCAAAAGCAAGATCCGAGGGAAGATGTCCGCTCCCTCAGAGGGGACCGAGCAGCCCGGTCGGATTTTCATTTCAAGGTGAGTAATTGATAATGAGCTAGTATGCGCTGCATACTAGCTCGTTATGCTATTGTCTTGCAGTTTTTTTTGTTTTTTTCACAGGGTAGACAACCGCTTTAAGAGATTTTAATCTAGAGAGTTGCACAGCAAAATGGAAAAGATCGAATGCAAGCACATAACTGGTATATGAGGGGAACAAGAATAAAGCGGTTCACTGACCTCATGGACCCTGGAGCAGTTTCTCCTGTAGTCTACCCTAGTTTTGCAATCTACCTTCTATGTATACAATAGCATACATTTGGTATTTGGATACCTAATGGATTATATGGTCATAAGATGACCGCATGGGATTTTTGTGCCTACATTTGCAGTCCAGAACATTGCTATTTTTCTATATGGGTAAATAACCAATCTGTAGGACATCAGAAATTTTAAGCAAACTGCTGCCATTGCTGACCTCTTTCTATGAATACTAGTTTGAAATGGAAAAAAAATCTTGTATTCAGTAAAAGCCATTTGATTGGTTGCTACTGAGTACTGAGCTTTGGACCTTGCACTGTTTATTGAATTAGCTCCTGTGTCAGCACAGCCAAGTTAATTAAATTCAGATTCACAGTTGTATAAATTGCAAGGCAATTTCCAGTTACGTTCGGTATGTTGCTACATAACACAATCAAGAAAGCCTTTATTTTGTTGCAGCAAAATAAATCTATGTGTGCTAAAAATTGATTTTCAACGTGAGAAAAACTGGAGGTGTAAAACTACGTGCCTTGGTGTGAGTTCCGCCACATCCTACTGGTTATGGAAAACATCACTGATTAAAATCATATCCTTGACGTTAGAGCAGTTTGATTTTGCTTGTTCTGTAACATCTTGGTCTTTTTGGTGACTGCCTAATACAAGCATGGCCCTGCTGTATCTATGCCAAATGTTCATGGGCTTTATTTTTATTTATGGCATGATTGTGCTGCCAAATGAGCTGTGTTACAGAAGTCACTTTGCAAAGATCCTAGAAACATTCCCTATACCTTCCTCTACACAATGATAACTGATTGGCATCAACATTCTGAAACATCTACAAGGTAGCCATTATTCCTATGGGTATGGAAGCCTCCATTATGACTTCTAGGTCAGATTTGTAGGCAAGACTGTGAAAACTGTATTTTTATAAAGTAGTAATGACTCATTAAAAGTGTTACTAAACCCACAACAGTAAAATCTGTCTGTATATGCAGCATAGCATGCTTGTTATACTCACTGTGGAACTTAAGGGGTTAATCCTTTGCATTGTGTATAAAGGCTCTTTGATCTTGTATGGACAGATCCTTCCCTCACTGTCCCTCTTGGCAAGGCCAGATAATACACAGTCAGTGTAGTAAAGCTGCACATGCTCAGTTTAGTCTCTATTGCTGGAGAGAACATTTCCTTGTTCTCAGAGCTAGCCATGTCACATGATATTGACATCACACATGTGGGCGTGTATACAGGCTATAGAGGAAATCTCCTCCTAACTGAACACTCAGCACTTGGGCAGACCCTGCAGTTTATCCGTGACCGTGGCATACAGATCAACCAAAAAGGTACATAGTGGCAGTATTTTAATGTAAAAAGAAGATGTATAAGCTGTGGGCACTGTAGGGGGGTTAGATTAACTATTTTCATATTACTGGGTTTAATAACACTTTAAGAGATATTTTAATTTCCTAAACTTTTAATTTCACCAACTAGGTTTATGACTAATTACAATTAGTTTTCTTCTTTGTTAATAGACCTCAGTTATATAGTTTAGACTGGTTCTTCCTTAATTCACTCACATGTTTACTTAAGGGCCAGTTCAAACCTAAGCGATCTGACTTCACAGGTGACTTTGCTAGGCCATTTGAACGCTACTTCAAGGCGACTTCAGCACGACTTTGGGCGACTTACAACGCAACCTGAAGTGACCTCCATGCCAGGCGACTTTGCCTGTGGCCAATCAGAGAAGAGAGGGAGGGGGTTGCCTTAAAAAATTATTTTCTTTTTCTTGTAAAGTTGCTTCTTCATAGACGGTGATCCGACTTGGAAGCGACTTCCATTAACTTCTATGGGCTCAAATCGCCTAGAAGTCGCCTTGAAATAGTACAAGAACCTTTTCAGAAGTCGCCCTGAAGTCGGAGCGAGTAAATGGATAAAAAATATATATATAAATATTTTAATATTCAACCCTATATACTTCAATTATAATAATTTGGTGTTTAAGATCGGGTTTTGGGGTAGCACTGATTTCATATATTTATATATATATTTTTTATCCATTTACTCATACACACTTGAATGCGATATATGCATCTCTAAATTTATTGTAACACCATGACTAAAACATCTTCAAAAACACCCCTAATATTATGTCACTTTTCAATGTTTTTAGACACTTATTTTCAATCATCCAGCTATTTATTACCCCTTATTCCTTTTTTTCCCTTACGTTTCCACGGCGATTACGCCATGGTGTCCAATCACGGTTTTAAAACCTCTTACACACCTTGCATACAGTTAAAATGGAAGACATGTGTATCATATCGCGTCATTTCCGGGACGCAGTAAAGGCATCGCGTCACTTCCGGCGGGGCTTAGATAACATATTTCTTCCTAATAAACCTGGATTAGTCTGCTCTCTCCACCCGGAAGCAATTCCCTCCTTACATACACGTGTCACTTCCGGGGAGGCTCGGATGACTCATCAGCCCCATTGCATCCTGGTAATGGTCGGTCTCTCCACCCGGATGTGATTTCCCATGCATCCTCATCAAGGATATTATCTAGTTTACCATTTAAGTTTTCATCGCACATTTGCACTTTAAATCACATTTTCTTGGTTCCTTCACATAATGATCCTGGTTTTTTAATCTTATATTTTTTCCTGAAGTTTTGTATATTTTTCTATATAGAGGCGTGGAACGCACGCCGCCGGCGCCATTTTGAGGCCCGAAATGTGACTTCTGTTTTTGCGGCCCCCTACAGGGGGCTAATTGTTATCATAAGCATACTTTATAAATAGGCATGTCAGGCAGGAGGGGGAAAACCCCAGATGACGGCCTGTAGAGCCGAAACGTGTCGGTTTCCTTTATCTCCTGCCTATTCTAAGAGCTCTTTTTTATTGTGAATATGTGAGTATTTTTAATCCTTCATTCCTAATAAACCCTTGTCCAAACGGTATCACACGATTGTGGATGTTTTTTCTCTTGCCCTGATACACACACTGCGGATTGGATTCCCCCTGGGTGTGAGTCGAGAGAAGTCGGAGACGGATTCCCCCTCACCATCATCCACCTAGGTCCAAAGGCATCCAGACCCATCAGGATCATCCCCCACTGGCATCAGAGGTCCATAGGCATCCAGACCCATCAGGATCATCCCCCTACTGGCATCAGAGGTCCCCCACTGGCATCAGAAGCTCCTCCGGGATTTGTCACATGGATTCCAACTGGTCTGATGAGCAACTGCCCGTCTAGGATTTAAAACACCCGCGTATATACTACTACCTTCTGGTAAGCCTCCATCTATTTATTTCATATTGGAGATACCCCAGAGAAATGTTGTCATAAGGTTGAACGGATATCACTTCCATCATACATTGAAAGACTATCTAATTGAATTTATCTTCATGATATAGGCGCTGCATATGAGTTATAGCATTATAAACAGCAGTCTTTTCAAACAAAGGAGCAAACGAAAAGGAGGGATAGTTAAAAAGCTCAACCTAATGGCTAAATGTATACCATTTACATATATATATATATACATGATACAAAAAGGGATTTTATTAAAACTTACTGTAAAATCCTTTTCTCCGAGTTCACTGACAGACGCAGCTATTCATTACGTGTGGGGTTTATGCTTGTCTCACTAGGAGTTAACTAGGCAGGGAAAAGAAACAGCTGGCCCCTCCCATGGGGCCATCCTCTCTTCCCACCCCCTCTATAGCATAGCTCATCAGTTCGTACACAAGCCATACATAGAACAGAGCACAGAGGGGTGGGTGCTGCGTCTGTCAGTGAACTCGGAGAAAAGGATTTTACGGTAAGTTTTAATAAAATCCCTTTTTCTCCTACGTTCACTGACAGACGCAGCTCTTCATTACGTGTGGGGATGTCCCCAATATGTGTAAAAAAGAGGGGTGGGTAAACAATAACAACTGTACCCAACAGAACCTCTAAGGAGGCGCCAGACGCGCCTACACTGCCGCCTGCAACATTTTGCGGCCAGAGGCAGCATCCGAAGATGCTAGTACATAACCTATAAAGAACATAGAGTAATTGTGTGCCGAGGCCCAAGAGGCTGCCTTGCACACCTGTGACACCGAGGCCTGGTGTCTAAAAGCCCAGGAAGTACTAACAGCCCGGGTAAAATGAGCTGTGACCGGAAAAGGGGGACCTTGCCCCGCAGCATATGCGCGGGTCACGGTTTGTCTAATCCAACGAAGTAGTAGACGACGAGGCCGCCAAACCTTTGCACCGACCCTCTGTCAGCACAAATAAGGCATCAGCCTTCCGAAAAAAGGCTGTAGCAGCTAAATACATTCGTAAGGCCCTCACTACGTCCAAGGCATGCAACTCAATTTCATTTGAGTGTGATGGATGAGGGCACAATGAATGAAGAACAATAATATCTTCATTAATGTGAAAAGAAGAAACCACCTTCAGAAGGAAGGAAGGAAAGGGTCGCAAGACCGCCTTGTCCTTATGCAGGACCAGGCAGGAAGCACAATCTGATTGCTCTCAGTTCCAGCACATTGATGGGGAGGCGAGCCTCCTGTGCTGACCAACGGCCCTGGGCAGACAGCTGCCCCAGGATCCCTCCCCAGCCTGAAGACTGGCATCCGTGGTGATGATCACCCACTGAGGGGGCAGGAATGACTTCCCCTGAATCAATGGCGAGTCCCGAAGCCACCAGGTCAGAGACGCCCTGGTCTGGGAGCTCCAACGGATCAGAAGGTCCAAGGACCGAGGGGACCTGTCCCACCGAGCCAGGATTGCTCGCTGAGGGAGACAAGTGTGACTCTGGGCGTATGGTATTGCCTCGAAAGTCGAGACCATGAGCCCCAGCACCCGCATACAGAATCGTAATGAAGACCGACTGTGCGACAGGAGATGGCCTAGGCTATAAAAAGATTGCCAAGACCCTGAAACTGGGCTGAAGCACGGTGGCCAAGACCGTACAGCGGTTTAACAGAACAGGTTCCACTCAGAACAGGCCTCCCCATGGTCATCCAAAGGAGGCAAGTGCACTTGCTCAGCGTCATATCCAGAGGTTGTGTTTGGTAAATAGATGTATGAGTGCTGCCAGCATTGCTGCAGAGGTTGAAGGGGTGGGGGATCAGCCTGTCAGTGCTCAGACCATACGTCGCACACTACATCAAATTGGTCTGCATGACTGTCGTCCCAGAAGGAAGCCTCTTCTAAAGATGATGCACAAGAAAGCCTGAAAACAGTTTGCTGAAGACAAGCAGACTAAGGACATGGATTACTGGAACCATGTCCTGTGGTCTGATGAGCCCAAGATGAACTTATTTGGTTCAGATAGTGTCAAGCATGTGTGGTGGCAACCAGGTGAGGAGCACAAAGACAAGTGTGTCTTGCCTACAGTCAAGCATGGTGGTGGGAGTGTCATGGTTTGGGGCTGCATGAGTGCTGGCGGCACTGGGGAGCTACAGTTCATTGAGGGAACCATGAATGCCAGCATGTACTGTGACATACTGAAGCAGAGCATAATCCCCTCCCTTTGGATACTGGGCCGCAGGGCAGTATTCCAACAAGATAACAACCCCAAACACACCTCAAAGACAACCACTGCCTAGCTAAAGAAGCTGAGGGTAAAGGTGATGGACTGGCCAACCATGTCACCAGAACTAAACCCTATTAAGCATCTGTGGGGCATCCTCAAATGGAAGTTGGAAGAGCGCAAGCTCTCTAACATCCACCATCTCCGTGATGTCGTCATGGAGGAGTAGAAGAGGTCTCCAGTGGCAACCTGTGAAGCTCTGGTGAACTCCATGCCCAAGAGGGTTAAGGCAGTGCTGGAAAATAATGGTAGCCACGCAAAATATTGACACTTTGCGCCCAATTTGGACATTTTCACTAAGGGGTTTACTCCATTTTGTTGCCAGAGGTTTAGACATTAATGGCTGTGTGTTGAGATATTTTGAAGGTACAGCAAATTTACACTGTTATACAAGCTGTACACCTACTTTACATTGTAGTAAAGTGTCAATTCTTCAATGTTGTCACATGAAAAGATAGAATAAAATATTTACAAAAATGTGAGGGGTGTACTCACTTTTGTGAGATACTATGTGTGTGTGTATGTATGTGTATATATATATATATATATATATATATATATATATATATATATTAAATCCTTAAAAAAATCCATATAAAATTCTTATCTTCTATCTGGCTCTGTACCTTTAGGTACCATGTATACTCACGGTCATATGTGAATACTCACTGCCACCAAATGTCATGCTGGAGTAAGCCAAAATCCAGGGTAAATAGGTTGTCTAGGTGGGGGGCCACGCTGATGGTTGCCAGATGGAGGGGCTAAAAGGCACTACCCACAATGAAAAGAAACATTTAATTTAAATTATGCCATATACCCGCTGGAACGCACGCCAGCCAAAACAAGGAAGTGTGGCTGCGCTGTGTGTTCCAGATATTGGCCCTGTGACATGCAAATGTCACTTCTGGTGACGCGGGATTACATCATATCCGGTCGTCAGTGACGGGAAGCTGGAACTCCGGCTGCGGAGGCTCGTCACTCCCGGGCCCCTAGAAAACAGTGACACATCCAGAAGCTGTGTATAGTGTCACTGTCCAAGGACGTCCACGGCTCGGCACATCCATAGACAGCTGGGACGGACGGCTTTCCGTTGAAAGAATAATATGCTAATATATCTAGTAAAATGTAAGGGCTAGTTTACACTTGCTTCTTAACGCCAGTCAAAGCTTAATGTCACTAAATAAAATGGTTAGCTTACAGTCCTGTTCACAAATTGTGTTTGCTTTGCCTTCACTTCAAAGAGTATACCCCATGTAGCTTTAGTGGTGCTTCAAAGCGTCTTCAAAGCCCCCATAGACGTCTTTTACAAAGCTTGTTTGAAGCTCGCTTGTAGCACCTGCAGCTTTTGAGAGGCTTTATTTCAGCTTTAGCTTCGCTTTGTTTTGGAAAAATTGCAGGTGTGAGATATCAACACACAGGGCATCTGCCAAGCTTCAACAAAAATTGCAGGTGCCAGTGCTGTCTCCCTGTCAGTCCGGAGCAGGGCCTTCCCTGTGCCTGAGACCCTGTAAAAAGAGGAGATTCCCATGACAACCTGTGACCTCATGAAATCATCGACCTCCCCAAGTGACAGGCAGGATGAACACACTGTAGTCTGAAATATGCTGCTTCCTACCCCACACGTGCAGCTGCATGGTCCCCCCGCCAGTTTGTCCCCCCTTGTGATGCTTATGCCATAGTGAGGCTTGCTGCGAGACCCCGGCTGTGCCTGCGCAACATGGGCTTGTGCCCTGTGCAGGAGACTGAGAGTGCCATAAAAATAGATGCTTTTTAGAACACCGGGCACCCAGCCCGACTTACCCAGCTCGGTGATCGGAACCCCACAAGCTCCGTATGGCTGCCGGGCCTGCACCCTTCGCCTTGCAGGTTTGGCGATCCGAAATGCCGAAAACGGAAGTGACGACATGCCAGTACACTCAAACTTCCCAGGAAATGCAGAGAATGCCAGTAGGAGGAGGCTGGGTTATATGTGATCCAGACTCCTTCTACAAATACAGGCTGACCTGCGGTCAGCCTTATCATTTATGGATATAAGATTTACCCATAGTCCCATGTTTTTCTCACACAGTTAAGAGGCAGAATCTTCTGCTGCTGAAAAGGTAATTTTCAAATCAAGCTAAATAATATATTAGTATACTATATGTTATAACATAATTTATTATTTATCTATTTCCTGTGAAATTACTAGCTTGAAGTTATAACTTCAAACTTCAATAATTTGTCCATTAAGCCACCTGCTTTAGTACAGTTTTTGAAAATATAGTAAATTACCTTAAAAACAATATATAATTATTTGTATATTACTTATGGTAATTAACCACTTGCCACCCAGAAGAATTGTGACACTTCTCTCCTACGTGTAAAAATATTTTTTTTTGCTAGAAAATTACTCAGAACCCCCAAACATATATATTGATATATGGGAAAGACTTTATATGAGGCATGGCTTAATGTTGTCCCATGCTTCCATCCCTATCAATTGTATACAAAAGGGGGGCAGGAGGTGGGACTTTGAGGTGGGACAATAATAAAGGAGAATAAAAATATATTGTATAAAATCAAAGTGATCAATTGTGATTCAAAACTCATGAAAAAACAGACAGCAAGTATCCCCACAGGATAAGTTCTATTCTGTGGGGATACTTGCCATCTGTTTTTTGATGAGTTTTGAATCACAATTGATCACTTTGATTTTATACAATATTTAATCTCTATTCTAGATAGGCTTGCTCCTGAAGAGTGAAAGTAAATCATGAAACGCATAGAGCTATGAACGTTTCTATCATTTCTGTATTAAGATTATATGGCTTTTTATTTGATCTAATATGAACATTTCTGCTGGCATGTTCAATATTCCATCATTGATGTTGTGTGTACATATATGAAATTTTACTGTAATATAAACTGGTACAGTGTTATATATATTTTTATTCTCCTGTATTATTGTAGAGCATGGTCTCACATTAATATATATATATACACATGTATGAATTGAAAAATAAATAACACTATTTTCATATTTGAGTATTTTTTTATTCTCTATTGCCCGCCTCACTCAAAGAACCACCTCCTGCCCCCCTTTTGTAAAATGGCGGTCGTTGCAACTTTTAATGTTACACTGTATTTACGCAGCATTATTTTTTTTGTAAAAAACTCATGAGTAAAATAAAAACCCCTAAAGTTAGCCTGATTTTTTTTGTATAATATGAAAGATGATGTTACACCGAGTAAATAGATACCTAACATGTCACGCTTTAAAATTGCACACACTTGTGGAATTGTGCCAAACTTCAGTACTTAAAGATTTCCATAGGCGACGCTTTAAAAATGTTTACAGGTTACATGTTTAGCGTTACAGAGGAGGTCTAGTGCTAGAATTATTGCTCTCGCTCTAACGTTCGTAGCGTATGTAAGCTGTGTGTATCGGGCTCCGATACTAGCCAGTGCCTCGCCAGCCATTGACCTCACCGCACATCCCTGTGTAAATGCAGTGCCCCCTCTTCATTTGGTACTGGTAGTAGTAACGAGGAGTAACAAGTATCAATGGAAACACTGGCTATGTGTGGAAGGAAAAGGGAATGGCTGGCACTAGTGAAATCACACATGATGATACTAGCAGATGTAGATAAGCCAAAACACAGGTATGGGAAGAAGGATGAACCCCCTTTACTATATCTAACAAATATCATGTGATCTACAAAAACCCATATGTAATAAGCACATATTATTGTCTGACCTAGAGCCTATATATTTACAGACGTGCAAGATAACTGGAAGCACAGACCCACAGAGAGTCTGGTTCATGTGTGTTAAATTTGTTATGGGTATGTCCAGATGAAGAAGGAGCGTTAAACTTAAATAATCATGCAATATTTAGCCCTGGGTATATGGCAATATTTCAAAAACATAATGTTACTACACTAGGTTATGGACTTTGAGATCTTTGTTTAGTCCTTTGGGGGGTCAGGCTACCAAGCGGTCTATGACAGCTCAGTCATTGTGCTGGGGGTGTGCAGTGAGCATTCTCTCAGTACAGAAACTTCAGCCACCCATGGTCGTGTATATGCAGTGCGTAGATATTAAAGCCCACTCGCTGTGCTGCCGCACATATGCATGACATGGGTAGCAAGAAGTTAACATTAGGGCCTCATGCTAACTCTCCTAGACTCCCTTTCTCTGGGCAGCAGCGTTTCGGCAGAAAAAAATGTTTGCTCTTGTCAACGCCTGTAACATCTTTACGCGCATTGAGTGTGTGGGCTTTAATTCATTTAATTTGCCAGAATAATAATTTATTCTGGCTACTGAAATGAATTAACACTCAAGCGCATTTACACGCATTTAGGCACATAAAACATTATTTCGCCCAAAACTCTGCTGCTCCTGGACACACTGGCTGTTTTTTTTTTCATTTCTGACTCTAAATGCTTATGTATGCATGGAAACATAGGTTTATATGCAGGGGCATTTAGAGGCAGGAAATAAAACACCAACAACTCTAGGAGCAGCAGAAAAAAAAGGTCCAGTGTGCATGAGGCCTACATTTTCAAAATGGATTGCATAGGTAGCAATTATAGGTTTCATTTTTTTGAGGAGCGAAAAAGTGATGTTTTGCTTTTATGAAGTAATGCAATATTATGTGTGCATGGACATAACATTTTAAACTTCATATACAGTAAGTTCTAGAGAGGACACTCTGTAAATGGCATACATGACCTCTGTGAGTTGACGTGCATTCCATTACCATTGCAGAATATTGCAAATTGCTCAAGTGTTTTCATGTTAGAGTTGGCAACGGTTTCAAAGAACTGTCTGAAGCGATCATGGAATATACAACAACTGTGGACTTAAGCAGCTGACTATACAGTTGACTCAAGTGATTGAACAGCTGCCAGCATTTCTAGTGTCCGATCAGTGAACTTTTATCATGTTGCAAGAAAAGGTCCCCTATTGTCAATAAGGAGTGGCAGCTCAATAAAGAGGACATGTCACAAGTCGTGTCAATGGAAGGTTAAGTTGACTCTCCAAATTTTGTTTTAAAACTAATATTGCTTCTAACTTTGTACCAGACTATATTCTTTGCATGATCATACCAGCCTGTAAAGTGCAATCTGAAAAAAAAGGAGACAACAGTTTAAAAAAACACTTCAAAAAGTTAAGGTACCAGAAGACGCATTGCTTTAAATTTTTCAGTAAGCGGTTTTACAAAAATCATGGCAATAAAAAGATATTTTAAATCTCAATGCTCAAGAAAAAAATATTACTTTAACCACCTCAATACCGGGTACTTTCACTCCCCTTCCTGCCCAGGCCAAATTTTAGCTTTCAGCGCTGTTGCACTTTGAATGACCAATGTGCAGACATGCAACTATATAAAAGAGAATGGTGCGCTGTTCAACAAAAGTAATAAACTCTTACCAATAACCAAATTCTAATAAATACCATGTGCAGACAACACAAACATAATCCCATATAATATTCCGTGAAAGTATGTGCTCAGTGATAACATACACAAATACAGTAAAAGTACTATTGATAAAAATCCACAACAAAACTTCTATAGTTGTAAAGTACACTTCAAAAACTGAATGAAACAGTATCAATATTCAAAGGATGAAATGCAAAAATGTGGTGTCCATCCATAGAAAGACAGCTGTGTGTCAAAATGCCATCAACATTACAGGTCATACTGCACCTTTAAGATCTTATAACATTGGCCTAGTATGCCTCCAGGCAATAGACCTCCTCTTGAGATGCACCTTTTAGACTGGACAGGCTCCGCTTGAGACAGAGTGCTCAGGGTATCTAAAAGAATATTCGCAGTCTATTATGCCTTATAAGCTATGTATTTTTAAGGCCTCATTTACACTGCTGCTGGTAAACGGGCATTTTTTTCAGCTGCCCCTGAACTCTCCTCTATGTTACCTCTATGTTATCTTATCAGTACATGTACACAGGGTGGTTTAAGGTAGTTTCCAGGCAGTTGAGCTTAGAGGCTTTTTTTGGAAAAAATGGGTTCAGACGCCAGTTGAGAGGAATTTGAAATGCCAAACCGCTTATAAACGTGCCTAAATGCGGTAACTCGCGCCTAGGAGCATTTAGTTTACAGGCGTTTCCATTAAGAAAAAAAAAAAAAAATAGATGAACGAGGCTAAACGTGGCATGCAAAATGGACATTTTAGACGCCGGTTTCTAGCTGTAAGGCTGCATTCACACCTGAGCGTCACGTCTGAGCTTTTTCCCGCATTTTGACGTGCGACTTTGGATTGTTTTTGCGCGTTTGTAGGCATCGTGTTTGTATTAGCCAATAGAGAATACTATATCTATTGCATCATTTGTTGCTAGGTAGTTCAGCTTTTTTTAGCTTTTATTTCAGCTGAAAATCACCCAAACATGCGCGACAAAACGCCCGAATCGCACGTTTCCATTCATTTCTATGGGATACAAACGCCCAAATCTGCCCGATTCTCGCAACAAAAATACCTCCGGAACTGGTTTGAGCTTCAGGCGTTTTTTAGTGGAGATGTGAACCATCTCCATAGAGAATCATTGATTTTTTTTTTCCCCTCCAGCATTTTGTAGCTTCATGCTTCAATCATATTCAAGCTACAAAACGCTCAGGTGTGAATGGGCCCTAAAATAAAACGTTCAGGGGAAGTTATAACAGTGTCCCATGTAAATGGAGCCTAATAGGTTAAAAACACTTACGCAAACGCTTCTTGTCATAAACATGTAGGTAGATTACAATCCAAAACTGCAGATCGCCTCCTCACCACGACTTCTGGGTCCCGGGGACACCGGAAGTGATGTCACTGCCTCTGCCCGACGTGACCTGAGGAAGTCACCATTCCCTTTTGTACATTTCATTTTGAGTGGTTGGAGGTTTACCATTTATAGTGGTGCAGCAGTTCCTTTTATTGCTTATTCAGTTTTTTTCACATAGCACATAAGTGATGCAATATTAGCATTTAATCACCACAGTTTTTTTTTTTTTTGCTAAACAAATAAGAGACCGAAAATTAAAAAAAAAAAAAAAAAAAAAAAAAAAAAAAGGCTGCACTGAAGATCAGTGTAAATAATGTGCTGACAGGCTTGCTGGTTAACAGCTCTCCTTTCCTGACGCACACACAGCATGTGAGAAAAGGACTGCCGATAGCTGGCAAGTCTGCTTACATTTGATCAGATGTG
Source organism: Glandirana rugosa (assembly GCA_018402905.1). NCBI lineage: Eukaryota > Metazoa > Chordata > Amphibia > Anura > Ranidae > Glandirana > Glandirana rugosa. The sequence continues at coordinate 215,780 of BLSH010262693.1, forward strand.
ATTGGACATAGCTGATCACATGGTAAAGCACCATTTACTGCGATAAGCTACAGTATCTCACAAAAGTGAGTACACCCTTCACATTTTTGAAAATATTTTATCATATCTTTTCATGTGACAACGCTGAAGAAATTACACTTTGCTACAATGTAAAGTAGTGAGTGTACAGCTGGTATAACAGTGTAAATTTGCTGTCCCTCAAAATAACTCAACACACAGCCATTAATGTCTAAACTGCTTGCAACAAAAGTGAGTACACCCCTAAGAGAAAATGTCCAAATTGAGCCCAAAGTGTCAATATTTTGTGTGGCCACCATTATTTTCCAGCACTGCCTTAACCCTCTTGGACATGGCGTTCACCAGAGCTTCACAGGTTGCCACTGGAGTCCTCTTCCACTCCTCCATGACCACATCACGGTGGATGTTAGAGACCTTGCGCTCCTCCACCTTCTGTTTGAGGATGCCCCACAGATGCTCAATAGGGTCTAGGTCTGGAGACATGCTTAGCCATTCCAATACCTTTACCCTCAGCTTCTTTAGCAAGGCAGTGATCACCTTGGAGGTGTGTTTGCGGTCGTTATGTTGGAATACTGCCCTGTGGCCCAGTCTCCGACAGTAGAGGTTCATGCTCTACTTTAGTATACCACAGTACATGTTGGCATTCATGGTTCCCTCAGTGAACTGTAGCTATCCAGTGCCAGCAGCACTCATGCTGCCACAGACCATGACACTCTCACCACCATGCTTGACTGTAGGCAAGACACACTTGTCTTTGTTCTCCTCACCTGGTTGTCGCCACACATGCTTGACACCATCTGAATCAAATAAGTTTATCTTGATCTCATCATACTGGTTCCAGTAATCCATGTCCTTAGTCTGCTTGTCTTCAGCAAACTGTTTGTGGGCTTTCTTGTGCATCATCTTTAAAAGAGGCTACCTTCTGGGACGACAGCTATGCAGACCAATTTGATGCAGTGTGCGGCGTATGGTCTGAGCACTGACAGGCTGACCCCCACCCCTTTAACCTCTGCAGCAATGCTGGCAGCGCTCATACGTCTATTTACCAAACACAACCTCTGGATAGGACGCTAAGTATGTGTACTCAATTTCTTTGGTCAACCATGGCAAAGCCTGTTCTGAGTGTAACCTGTCCTGTTAAACTGCTGTATGGTCTTGGCCACTGTGTTACAGCTCAGATTCAGGATCTTGGCAATCTTCTTATAGCCTAGGGCCCTATGCCATCTTTATGTAGAACAATTCTTTTTTTCAGATCCTCAGAGAGTTCTTTTCCATGAGGTGCCATGTTGAACTTCCAGCGATCAGTATGAGAGAGTGAGAGCAATAACACCAAATTTAACACACCTGCTCCCCATTCACACCTAAGCCCTTGTAACAGTCACATGACTCTGGTAAGTGAAAATGGCTAATTGGGCCCACTTTGGACATTTTCACTTAGGGGTTTACTAACTTTTGTTGCCAGCAGTTCAGACATTAATGGCTGTGTTTAGAGTTATTTTGAGGGGACAGCAAATTTACACTGTTATACAAGCTGTACACTCACTACTTTACATTGTAGCAAAGTGTAATTTCTTCAGTGTTGTCACAAGAAAAGCTATAATAAAGTATTTTAAAAAATGTGAGGGGTGTACTCACTTTTCTGAGATACTGTATGTCCAAAGGACACAGCGATCACAGAGCCTGCTGGATGAGTGCCCCAGGGTGCACGGGAGCTAAGAGGACGTCCATGGACCCCCTCCCAGAAATGGAAACCTGCACTGTAGCCATCTTTTGATTATTGCATGGGTGAGAAGTAACAAGGGCTGGTTCACACCAGGAATTTCACAGAGGCACATTACGCGTTCCTGTGCAATTCACATGCAGTTGTGTGCAGTGTGGTTTTAGCCCATTCATTTTGAATGGTCTGAAATCACAACGCACCAAAAGGAGTGCATGCACTCCTTTTGGAAACTCACTGCAAATGCATTAGAACCATGAGATCTGGTGTGGGCAAACACACTGCATTTGTGACCTGTGTTTGGGGTATCATTTAACTTAATATTGACATCCACTGCATATTGCAACTGCAGTGTTTTTAATGTGGTGTAGGAAGCGCTCACAGAATCTGGGTTTCCAGCACCACATCCAGGTGTGAACAGGCCCTAAAATAGGTTTGTGGTCAAAAGCTCCACTTTTTAAATCTGTCTGCACTCTTGTAGCATTAGTTACCCCAAAGCTTCATATCCCTGACATGTACCTGCTTTACTTGTATGAGAAAGTATCCTGTTCTCCTTTGTATTGCTTCCTTTGTGTGAAATCCCTGGTGTTCCTGTTAGTCTCTCTGCTTTCTTAGTAAAAACTGACCACACTAAGCAGGAGAGCACACCGTGGTGATTTCTCTAGCTATGCTGGGAACTCAGTGTGCTCTCCTCTGCTAATGTACAGTAAACTGTAGATATACTGTAGTTATTAGCAGGGGGTCCCCTGAGACTAAAAAGTAAGGGTTTCTCCAATTTTGAAAAGGTTGATTTGTACATACAAAATTGCACAAGTGTCTGACTCTAACCGAAGATTAGCCTACTATCATTTCCCTCCCCTGGCAGTATACTTTTACCCACTCAGTCCATTGATGCTATAGACAGAAAATGGCTGGAATAGGTTCAAACACACATTAACATATCTCACCAGACCTTTGGGTTGCCAGTGGGCAGGGAAACCACCATATGTACTGTACGCTGCTATGGATGTGCCAGGAAATAAAAAAATGGTAGGTATGTAGCACTGTAGCTTATAGTAATCAGTCAGAATAATAGAAGCACTAACGATATTGGCAACAGCTGGTGTGCAATTAGTAAAGTTAAATTTGCTTGTCTAAATAACCTGATATTATAAGTGAAAAACAGTTTTCTGTGCAGTAATCCACAACTTCCAATCAGAGTTTGGTTTCATCAGATGAGAGTAGCCAGAGAACATTTGAAATGTATTGCTATGCAATATTGAAGTACTCGTGTAGTTGTCATATGGATCCAGGTGTTTGTTTTTTTACATTGTGTCACTTATTCAAATCAAAATCAGAAATGACTTCACTTGCTGCAGACTTGGTCAGTTAAGTGACAATTAGAATCAGAGACAGCCAGAGATCCAGTATTTTCTGGAAATCAGCAATGACAGCTTATTTCTTTTTTATTATGACCGTTTTCCTCAAAATTAAGCAGCCTTGTAAAGAAAATTGGTCTTGTGATAAATATGGAGGCTACCAATGCTAACGTTCTGAAACTTTGATTTGCTTAGATGCCATGTTGATCTTCTAACTAAAGTAGATAATTAATCCAGGTCAAATGTGTGGCAAGTGAAGGCATAACTTCTGATGTACATGCTTGTTTATATCAGTGGTCTAAAGTAGTGAATCAATTTAGATTTACAAGACAGCCAAACAACAATTAAAACAATGGCTTAAGCAGGCCATAAACAGTTTGAACCATGCATAAGCAGGCTGAACGTCCTCAAGTTGATCGATAGGTTTGGGTACAACCAGTCTGTTGGATTTTACATGTGATTATTGCTAGCGGCTGTTATAGCCGCTAGCTATAATCATTGTGTTTTCCCACGGAGAACAATTGCTCCACAGGAGGGGTACCCCCATCAGCACTGTCTATGTTGGTGGGGGAATCAAGTGATTTTCTTTTTGCAGGAAAGAAAACCACTCCATCTATGGCTGGCTTTACTCAATTTTCTCAGTACAGGTTTTCTCCAATTACAGATAGTGAATAATGAAGGCTATTTCTTCCTAACCAGAAATGAAGGCATGAAATGGTTTCAGCATTTAGACTTAATATTTTACATATGGGGATCACTTCACAAACCTAACATACCAGGATAAATATTCTTATTTTCAAAATAGTGAGATTTATCAGTAGTAGTAAATAGGATTTGAAAATTCCACAGTTACATGGGTGAACATAAAGATTCTGGTAATGCTTTGTGAATTGTGCCTATGATCAGTAGTATATGTATGAGTGACACTGGTGTGAAAAAAGAACAACAGGACACAAAAATATGGTCTTTCAAACAAAGTAAAATAGTTTTTATCTATTCATTCACAAATCCTACACAATGAGACTAAGTCCAAGGGTATAATCATCAATAAAAAAACACAATTTCAAAATACAGGTATGAGAAAGGCACTGATACTAAGAGAATGAGCAAAATAATGAGAAAAGACTCACTTTTCTTTTATTATAAAAGTAATACTTCTTTTCTTTGGATGACTTGTGCCTTGTGCAAATTAACACCAAAGTAATGTTTTTAAAGGTAACCATTTGACATGGAGTGTGAAAATTATCTGCAAAATGTACAAAGAGAAAGAATTTGGTATTAACACCCAACTTACATGAAGATTTTAATATTGCCTGTCTTTTTTTGGGGCAAAACTGCATTTTATAATCCTGTGATTATCCTTGACAATTATTTTGTATTATTGGAATATGCAATCATTATTGGAATATGCAATCCTTCAAGCTACTGTTCAGGGCCAGTCAGTTAATTTGTGAATGGATTTTTAGTGAGCCAAACGGTCTACTGGCTTCTTATCTCCTAAGGATTTTCTGTGTTAAGTGTGATTCACAACCTTCCAGTTCACCACCCCACCTGAGGCTATCATCTTCCAAATTCTTTTTTTTTCTTGGCAGATGAAACACCAGCAGGCAGAGTGAGACCCACTCGTAAAAGCCATTCTTGTAGGCCGAATTTGGTACTAACATGTAGGGATCTACAAAAACATGGTATAAGCTGTGTTGTCACTCGGCCTGCTAGAATCTACACAAAATTGAAAAGTCAGTTTTGTTTGTATCTACCCTTTAAAGAGGGCCCATCACTTACACAGATGTCTAAAGTCATTAGTAAGGTCACGAGTTCCTTGTGATCTGATAGACTCTCATGAGTTCACAAAACTCACTTCATCACTATGTACCTGTTGGGTTTCTTCCTCAACTAAGATCAGAACTTATAACTATATGATTGTTAGCACCCACTCTTAAGGGTTCAATAGAAACCGGCTGAAATTCGCCCTTTGTGTACAGCAGCTGGTCTGACAGAAGCTGGCCAAACGGCTTCTTTGACCGGCTTCTGTCAAAGGGGCAGCATGACCGAAAATGGTATGCTGATCGGCACCCAATCAGCTCTCTCAGCCAATGGTTGAGAGCGTTGGCCATCGTGTTCTGGAGGGGGCCATCCCCCTGTCAGAACACAGTACCTTGGCAGATGAGATTGATGTACTAACATCAGATTTTTAGTACAGCAGCTCCTCCTGAGCTCTTGAGTTTTATTTTTTGTTCAGCCCGCTGGGTTGAACGAAAAAAAAAAAAAAAAAACAAAGATAGTGTGTGTGCCAGGCTTTAAAGTCTCAAAATTAATTTACTGCAGAAACATTTAGTACTAGTAATTATAGTAGCGCAGACACAATAAGCCAATGGACCAATGCCCACTTTTCCCTCAGTGTTTACAACCACAGTGGTGTGTGTATTCTTGATATTCATAGTATGTAAAACTTATTGAAATGCAAGAAATATGTGGACAGCCTAGAATAGTAAACATCAGTTGACATTTGAAGAACAATAAATGATTCGAACTCTAGAAGCTCCTGTATGAGAGATCAAGAGGGCCAGTTTAAAAATACTGTTCGGTGGCCACAAGGGTGTAAACTGTAACAATCAATTGAGCTTTCATTACTATAAACTCTAAAGCATGTTTTGCCAACAGCACCATATTTTAAAATGAACCGATCGTTTTACCATCACCTAGTTTTTACCATGTATTGCCAACCTACTAGAAATTTAGGGTTTCAATTTTAAACAAGAAGTGACAGCAATCATATGAAATAATTTACTGCAAGTAGTAACAAAGCCATTTTTCTTTCCACAGTAGACCTGAGCTCAGAGCAAGTTTGGCGTGGCTAAAGAAATCTGATCTGATATGGGTTGTTATAGGTACCTAAGAATTGAAGCTCTGTACTGTGGTTTTTTAACCTTTTGGATGGTTCCCACTGCTTTAACATTTGCTAGACAAATACAGAAATCTGGTAGTTGTGGGAAACCTCAACTTCTCCTTTCTATCACTTGCTGGGAATCATCCTTTTTTACTTCTCGCAATCAATAGACAAGAGCCTACGATAAGTAAAGGAGCCTGTAGAGATATTAAATAGTCAATTGATTCAGTGGCAGATGAGTTATTTGTGGCCAAGTCCGATGGAGGAGGCATTTTCGGCCAAAAGACTGCAGTTTTCCCAGTTACTGAAAATATATTCAAGTGTGTTCTGGCTTTTAGTAAATAAATTTAGTATCTGAAGAAAGACAACCTGATATTTTCTTAACATAAGACTTGTTCACACCAGATGTATTTTCCAGTAGCACCTGTTTACACCAACATGTTGCAATGAGGTGCGTTAGAAAAATTGCACTGATCAGTAATGGTCAACATGAGTCAATAGAATGAGATCCCTTGAAAACAAACCTTTTGGAAACACGCGTCAATAGGAACACATTGATGCAACATGTATGCTTTTTCAAGCACATATGGTGAAATGCATCCTAGGGCATTGTATAGGGCACCCAACATGAAAAGAAATGAAAACACAATAAAATGACCTTACAGCTTAGAATAATCCACAACTGTAAATACTGGGTCTCAGTATTGTAATTAGGAACATATATGTAACTCAAGGTCTACATAGGTTCAGATTTAACTAAAACGTCTTAAACCTTAGTCCCTATCTATGGGAGGGTTAGCAGATAATTTAACAATTCACTTAGTTTTTTATTTCATTAAAATTGTCTAAAAGGCAACGACTATGAGCATCATTGTGTAGTTATATATAGCAACCAATTAGAATTTCTTTTTTTTTTTTACGGTCCAACTATAGTAAATTGGGATCTGGTTTCTGGTATTTCATATCTGTGATTGAACTAGGCACTTCCTTATTGAATAAGCCAAACTGAGAATAGAAAACATTAGGGTCCAAATACACATACCTACATTAAGGCAGCCTATTCATCTTAACTGTGCTGACACCTCAATAAATGAAAAAGAAACCTATGCTATTTTTGCCAAAGCAGCACACCGCAACGCAGAGTTTTCATATCTGTGCGTTATTGTGTGCTATAACGCAGGTGTATTTTAAATTACTGTATATGTGTTAGGTGTCATTTACAATGAATAGCTAGCAGCGCACTGCACATATACAAATGTGTTGAATTTTACTACAGTACTGTAAATGCAGCCCAAGTGTGCCCAAAGTTATTAAAGATGGAAGGAGTTCCATCATTGTTTGTTTCTAAACCATTACATTTTTTTTACAATTTCCATGTTGCATGAAACCTGCAGAACCTTTTCACATAAGTGAAGAAGCCAGCCAGCAGTGCTTATTAAACCAAACCGTGCAAGGAACCATGTGCAGTACCTATTGCAAATGAATCAGAATCAAACTAGTACTAATCTATCTTCAGCAGAGTGACTTTTGATTGCCTAAATTGGGATACAGCACTTCAATCTGAGCATTATCTATTCAATAAGTACAAAAGAGTTCAGTGAATAACTTTCCAAAATATGTACAATATATATTGTATAAAGACTAGTAAACGGACTAGAGTGTAATAGCATTAGCTTTACTTGACTTCAGTGGATGAGTTCAGCTGGCCATAGGTGGACTGAAATTTGGCTCGTTAAGTAGATACTGGTTGAATTTGTCTCGTGTGCCCGCTCCTGATTGACTTTTGTTGAATGGGAAAGCTGAAATTTTTCTCTCGATTGCCAACTGCAGCTGTTAATCAGTGTATTCTGAAAGTGGAGAGTCCCCACTATCAGAATACAATGCTTCAGTGGGGAGGATTCCTCTATCCACTTTGATTGCATGGCTGGAGGAATCAGTTTCTAGTAATCCATTATTCAACTTAAGCAGAGAAATTAGTAAAAGTAATGCATCTCATTAGATTTAGTAGTTCAGGCAGTCAAGTCCATGATGTGACTTAATATTAAAACCAAAAATATGTAGTGCAGATGCTTCCTACAGAGAGGAAACAGCTCCCAATAACACTAACTCCTTATACAAGTTACATCTAAATCCCTATTCTCAACCTGCCCAAGGTGGATAGCTCCAATTTACACCATCTAAACCCTTACTCTCAACCCATCCCAAACCTGGGGTTATTTCCACTGCTAAAAACGTGATGCATGTTTCTCAACAATAAGATAAACTGTAATTTCTCCAATAAAGGAGACCATATCAGAAGTAAAGCACTGACAATAAACACAGCTCTGGGTAAGAGGTGTCATAAATTGACTGACCATACTTTTTGTAGTTGAAATTCCCCTGCCAGCAAAGTTCTCTATACAAATACCAACTTTGTAGCGTATTTGTATAGGCTTAAGCCCCCCACCCCATAAATGTCATCAAACGTGTCACAAGGCCTAGGGGTGGGGGAAGATGGTTTCTTTTTTTCTGTTTCCAACAGGCATAAGTATTTGCAGAAACTCTTGCAGCACAGACAATGGTATTTCTGTTACAAAAATACAACAAGGTGCCTTATGGTGCACCTCTTACCCAGCACTGAGTTCATGATTGTTTTTTTTGTCCCAGATGCAGGTTTGCTTGAAGACATTTTGGCGCAGATATATTAAGGAACACCAAAGTGAAACTCAAGTGTTAAATCCAAGTGGCAATACATAATTTATCACATAACAGTACCTTCTTGCAAGCTATCCACTAAAACATTGTTTCCGAAGCCTGTACTCGGGCTCCACCAGCATGCTTGTGTCACAGATAACCAAACATATGTATAGATGGACAATTTGTTTTCCATCTAAGTGTTTTAGTTTACTGTGGGGGCAACCAAAAAACAGGAACTGTTGGTACAACATGACTACAGGTTTGCGAAACATTGCCCTAAAACTTCAAACGGATGATATAGTATTCACTGTGGTGTGATTATTTATTGCATGGATTATGATCTATGAATTGAATCCAGAAAACAAGAGATTAACTATAATAGGGCAAGTGCTTATATCACCTGAGCACATTACTTAAGTCACCTACACCTCCATCACAATGTAATCTATTCAATGATTAACTTATTGTACATCCAATCTGTATTGTTATACATGCACTGTGTATACAAAATTCTTCGAATACTTACTCTCTTAAAATAGCTAACGCAGCAATGCAAATTTGTACTATACTAAACAAATGGAAACTATAGCCAAATTGATAACTCCACTTTGCTGGTGTGAAGGGGAAAATGTTTCTAAACTGATGGCCAGCCTCTCATGGGACATAGAAAAAAAATCACTTTATGGAAAAAGCACACACCACACATTCTGTTTGACAAATGGCCTGAGTGCAATGTTTACAAAAATAAAATCTTTTTTTTTTCAAATTTTTCAATCCTTTAAGGCTCAGAAGAGTTGCTGCAAGATTCAAGTAATCCATTATTTTGTGGTCCTTCAAGGCAGCAACAAGATTACACTACTTGCTGGTGTAAAGATTCTAATAGTAATTCATCCACAAAAAAAAAAAACCTATGCAACTTTTCTATGAGCAAGTCTTTGGCAAAGCAAGAAACTATGCAATGATAAAATGCTGCGGCTTCATGCATCTCACAGAATGTTTCACAACTGAATGTAAATGTGTTACTTTAACCACTTCAGCCCCGGAAGGATTTCCAGCTTTAGGACCGGAGCCCTTTTTGCGATTCGGCGCTGCGTCGCTTTAACTGACAATTGCGCGGTCGTGCGACGTTGCACCCAAACGAAATTTGCGTCCTTTTTTTCCCACAAACAGAGCTTTCTTTTGGTGGTATTTGATCACCTCTGCGTCATTTCTGATCGCCGCTATAAACAAAAGAAGAGCGACAATTTTGCAAAAAAACCCAAATTTCTTACTTTTTGCTAAAATACAAATCCAAAAAAAAAATATAAAAAAACATTTTTTTTCACCGTTTTTGGCCGATTTATATTCTTCCTCATATTTGCGATAAAAAAAATCGCAATCGGCGTTTATTGATTGGTTTGCGCAAAAGTGGTCGCGTTTACGGATGATGAGAATTCATTTTTGGGGTTTTTATTTTTTTTTTATTTTTTACTAAAAATGGCGGCGATCTGCGATTTTTTGCGGTACTGCGATATTGGGGCGGACATGTCGGAATGTTTTGACACTTTTTTGG
>BLSH010262693.1:234315-250620 GCA_018402905.1 Glandirana rugosa
TTCTGAGTGAAATGCGTCTACTTGTCTTATACCCTGTATGGCTGAATCCTGTAAATAAATACAGCACCAGCATTACCCGTGGAGTGCCGCCTATTGTTTTTTCCTGTGACTGCATATTGAATTACCAATGGTTTGGTGACTATGGTCCCAACTGCCATGAAATCATTCACAAGCTCCTGTGTAGTTCTGGGCTGATCCCTTACTTTTCTCAAGATCATCCTTACCCCATGAGGCAAAACCTTGCGAGCTCCAGACCGAGGGTGATTGATGCTTATTTTGTATTTCTTCGATTTGCGAATAATCTCTCCAACAGTTGTCTCCTTCTCAAAAAAGCTTTTTGCTGATGGTCTTGTAGCCCATTCAAACCTTGTGCAGGTCTAAAATCTTGTCCCTGACATCCTTTGACGGCTCTTTGGTCTTGCCCATGATGGTAAGTTTTGAATGGAAGGAAGAGATTCTGTGGACAGGTGCCTTTTATACACATAACGAGTTGTAGTTAGGAGCACTTTCTTAAATTGACAGGACTAATCTGTGCACATACTGTAGCCAGTTTGTGGGAGCCAGATTTATTGTTGGTTGGTAGAGGATCAAATACTGATTTTACTCACTGAACTGCAACTAAATTTATGAAATTTGGATCACGTGTTTTTTTCTGGATTTTTGGTTGATAATCTGTCTCTACCATTTAAAATACACCTATGTTAAAATCTATAGACCCTTCATTTCTTTGGAAGTGGACAAACTTACAAAATCTGCAGGGTAACAAATAATTATTTTCCCCACTGTGTGTTTATATATATATATATGCATTTATCAGCATAATTGTGTGCAACAACAGTAAATAGGCAAGTCAAATAACGCCAGCATATACCACTGTATAGGACTGTAAAAAAGGGAAAAATGGGCCTACAAAACAGTAGGAGTATTTTACACAAGCCCGACTGGTGAAGCTATTTCGGTGATCACCTTGCAAGTAGAACTCTAAAACATACATTTTCTACACACTTTCTGCGCTGCACACCAAATATTGAGAGGAAATTCCACTTAAAAATGGCTATGATTAAGCACAGTATCTGTGAAACGTGTCAACCATTAGCAGCCTGTCAGTTGTGTCACGTTTGGAGATATTTAACAAAAGGACTCAGGACCAGCCATGGTGTGCAGTCATTTCTTCTTGTACTCCACTTGAAAAAACCAAGGGTTCCCGGCCTACATCTCTGACAAACAAAGCTGTGTCATTTCCCACTTGTGTGTAGGTTGCACACAGCTTTTTAACTCTGTATATTCTTGTTTGTCCATCACTGTTATGGACAGACTCACTGCCCAATAGGATAATGCAGGAAAACATTTTTATTCAAGTTTTTCTTGTCAGAAAGGCCCGGATTCAGGCAAAGCAAAGGCTCAGATTGGCTCACTATACAGTCAGAACATTTCATCATTTACTTTGATTTTTAATTCTGCCATACCTCCAAACCTCCTCTTCGTGAAAACCTAATGAAACCCTTTCAATAATCTAATTTTCCAGTTAGCCACTAAAGAGGAACTCCAGGCTCCCTCAAAAAAAAAAAAAGTGAGAAGCTACACATACTTTAGCTGCTGACTTTTAAAATAAGGACACTTACCTGTCCAGGGATCCAGCGAAGTCCACACCCAAGCCAATTCTTCAATCGGCTTCAGGTGCAGGAGCTGACATCGTAAGTAAGGGAAACCAGCTGTAAAGCCTTGCGGATATACAGTCGGTTTCCTAATGCTCATGCGCAAGTCACACTGCGTGAATGGCCCCGTAGTCTTCTGGGACCTGTAATATGTTCCAGAAGGCTGCGGGGGAAAGGGGGGGGGGCGAACTTCTGGCTCAGATTGCTGCGCCAATCTGAGCCGGAAGTGGGAGGGGGTAAGTGTTGGAACTAGGTAACAACCCCCCCCCCAAAATGTGCCAAATATGACAGTGGAGGGGGGAGGATGAAGTTCTGCTTTATGTCTGAGATTCATCATTTACAACAAGATAATGCAGAGGACACTACTGCTCTCTCCATGAAATGAGAAGCCCTAAAGAGTTCCCTTTGTGGCACTATATTACCCAGGCATCTGAAGAAAGAAAAGACTAAACTGATCTCAGATATTCCCAACCTGAAGACTGTCCTTAAGGGTTCCCATGATGCACTCCTACTGTGAACTCTTCTTCAAAAAAAACCTGCAAAACTGCATAAATGACTTTACTAATCTTTTACTTGCCGAAGGGACTGGTGAATCTATGCTCAAAGAAACAAATGTGATAGACTCCTAGCTAGATCCAGTCACACCAAATGATCCTTGGCTCTTTGTCTACCATTCGCACTATCTTCTTGTTCAGTCTGGGATTGATTATCCACTTATGGCCACATCCAGGGAGTCTACATTCCCAAGGACCTTAAACGTTAATTTGCAGCTGGAACATTAAACTGCTTAGAAATTGTCCTAAAGCTTTTACCTTTGATATGCTGGTTTATAATTTTCTTGATAACTCTCTCCTTTGCTTTTTCTGGTCAATGCTCAGTGTGATGCACGCAAAGATACCAAACAGCAGTGTGACTACATATATATATGCTTGCTTTTAAATTCATCACTTTTCAGGAGGAACGATACATTGCTTTGATGACCTGTAAGGGTACTAAAGTAACTAATTTGTCCAAAGCTGTAACCTAAACATTTCAAAATGGTTGTTCAAAACGCTACAACATTCCCAACCCTACCAAACACCCATCCCCTGCTGCTAACTCTAGAGATCCAACAAACTATTTCTTCCCTCCCTTATGTAAGGAGCCCAAGGCCTAACAGGTTCACTGGGACAAATGCAAAAAAAATTTACAGGCCACCTGGCTCCTATACGTATCTCTTCTGGTAAATCCATCCCACAAACCTGCACATTTCCTATACAATCCCAAGAAAACCTTTATCCCTAAAGATAATAAAGACCAGTTCCAAGGTCCAAGCTATCGACTTGTATTGCTTATTAAAGCCCAGCTTCGGGAAACCAGAACATTTTCCCTTACAGTGGGGCTGTGCCTGTATTATAAGGGTTGGCTGCTTGTTTCTATGTACGGACTGCAAAACGCAATTTTATTTAACTAATCCTCCGCTCCCCCATGCTTTAACGTCAGGACGTCAATAAGCAATAAGAAGTCTGGTTGGCCGCACATCACCTTTATTTCGTGAAGTCCATAAAACATATCCAAAAACACAAAATAAAAGGGAACAGCATCACCAGCTAGCGCGTTTCAAATTCACTTAGCACTTAATCATAGCTATGACTATGTGCTAAGTGAGCTGAAATATATCCACAAGGTACACACCGCTCTGAGCTGCCTACAAGCCTGCTGAGTCAAAAAAAAGTACTAATCGGCATACCTATAGCAGGTGCGGTGGCTCTAGATGTCCCTCCCACCTCTTGAAAGCAATAACTGTAGTAGAAGAAAGAGCCGGCACTCCCCAGTTAAAATCAAAGTGGATTTTTTGAAAGATGATCATGTACAGAAGATGCAAACGCATTTCGGCGTATAGCCTTGTTCACTTTGAGCTGAAATATAGGTGATTTTACTGGACGTACGGCTAACCAGACTACTTTTTTGCTTGTTGGAATCCGTGATGGACAGGGCCAGCACCTGGATAGTGTGTTGATCAAGGCAGAGATGGGAGACTGACCTAGAATGCTGTTCACACACATTCAGGACCTTAGACCAATGGAATATGGGGACAAGACACTGAAGAGCAGGTCTAGAAGTGGAAAACCAGATAAGGAAATCTGTTTTTCTATGCCAGTAGATATCAATGAGGCATTAACTCTTGCAGTGTGGGTACAGACCCACTAAAAGAGAGAATTTTCAATTTCCTGGAGCTCAGCTTTAACATAGATTTAAAAATGTATGCCAGTCCTTACAAACAGAAATAAAAAACTCATTCCCTTTCTTATTCATTCCAAGCAAGTGGGATTTGTGAGAGTTATGAGAAGCCAGAGACAACATGATCAAGGCTATTACCCCTATTGACTACACCACGAGAACTAGACATCCTTTTTACTTTCTCTCCCTTAATCAGAGAAGGCATGTGATCAATTTAGTTGGCAGTTTTTATATGCTACAACAAACTGGCCTTCTTTCTGATTTTATAAACTAAATGATGGTGCTGAATTTTTCACCACAGCACTACATATGAATTTAAAAATAAAATCAATGCTTATAAGTCACAAGTGCTGAATATTTCTTCCCCCCAGAAAAAGTAAAATTGTTGGTGGGAAAAAAGGCCCAGGGTGGGGCAATGGAGCATGGCCAGCTTAGCATCCTTTGCAGTTATTAGGTGAAACAGAGTTTGAAGCAGTGCAGGTTCTGGACCAGAATGCAGTGAATCGTGGACATAGTCACCAGATATTGAGGACATTGTCTTGTCGTCCATAACCCCTGAAACCTCTATCAGTGTGGTTGTGGGTTTGCTTGGGCTATACAGGCAAGGACCCATTACCACCTTTAGAGTACCTTATGTGTTGATTCCAAGGTAATTGCTGTTTTCGGCCAGGCTTGGCTCCAGTCCTCTAGGTCTAAAGAAGTCGCAAGATCTCGTTCTTGGTAACCATATAAGAGATGGTTGACAAGGAGCCCCAATCAATATGGCATATACTGTATATGGTGGTGAGGAGTCTGGGTGACCCAGGGAGAGTGAAAACAGGGGTGTTCAAAACTAATTTTTCAGAAAGGGAAGTCTGAGGTTTGATGTAGGGCCAATATCCAATGTTTAAGTTATAGGCATTGATCGTTTTTTAGAGTTGGGTACTTAATGACGTTCCTGCAAGGCAGTCCAATAGGGGAAAGTGCAAAGGGACAGAACGTGGTGGGCATGTGTAACACCAGGAGGTGTCCACTATGTAAATGACCTTGTTTGTTCTAGACCTAGGGACAAAGTGGGTTGTTTAGGATTGGTAATAAGGGGAAGAAAGGGGACATTAGGTTGCCTGAATAATAGACTGAATCCCAAAGTTTCAAACTATGTGACATTAATGGACTTAAAGAGGGCGGACGGGCTTTATGTGGTAGCCACAGTAAGGCCCTGACAGGAACAGAGCAGAAATTCAGGAGTTATAGAAGCACCCACAATGGAACATAAGAGATAGCATGCAAGAGTTGTTATATTAGTATTTTGTTAGCTTAGGTCTCCCAAGCCCCCCTGTAGTAAATGGCTAAAAAGTGTGGAAAGCTCCTTTTTCAAGAAACTGCACACCTCACTGCTCAGAAATATCTTGGCATGTTCTCTGGAGATTCAGGCTTAGAACTGTATTTTAATGCAGCTATATTGAGTCACATAAGTGGCTTGTTCCACCATGAACCTCAAATTGTACGTCTCCACTGAACAAGAACTATACATGATCCCATTTATTTCACTTTTCTGGATTTCGTCTCAACATTGGCCCTGACCAGTATCTTCCACTTTGTAAAATTTCCTTACTTATGAATCAGGGATTCCCTACTTTATAACTAGAGATTATTCACCTACCTAGGCCCAGCCACCCCATTACTTGATAACCTATAATTTCTCCCCAAGATACACTGTACATTTTTGCTTTGCTGGCAATCGGCCACTCCCTCACCCTTTTTTCAAACACTTCACCCTGGAAAAATCACTTCTAGATCTGCTGAACTCAATTGGAATCCTGGAGCCTGGTTTAAATATTTTGAACTGTGAATGGTCTATGCAAACAGGAGCCCCTCCTTGGAGATCCTTACGCCTTTTGAGGCTCTTCGCTTCTGCACAAACAACTTCCTCATTAAAACTAGGAATGGGCCAAACGACCCCCTGTTCGGTTCGCAGCAGAACTTTCGAACATTGCGAAAGTTCAGAGTCCTGGGGGACACGTATCAATGAAAAAAAGTTTATAAAAAACATCATTTTTAAATTAGCAGCAATTTATGGATGCCTAAAGTGAAAGCATAAAAATGAAAAATGCCTGGGGGGTCCCCTTAGTCTACCTGTAAAGTGGCACAATAGTACTGTGTATAGAAGCTGCTGAAGCAATAACTGCATTTATAAAGCCAAAAAAAATGACATTTTCCCTGCAAGCTTTCTATATTTTGTAAGCAACGGCTTGGGGAGCCAGTCTGTATGATGAGGCCACAATGTAGTGCACTGGGAACAAGATTAGAGATTTTTTGGATCAATTCTGGTGTCTTTTTCACAGACTGGGGATAGAAGTAACGGGTGCGGAAAAATTGGGCTTTGAGTGTCGGTGGTGCCTTCACACCGTAACCCTATAAGAGATACTCTTGATGGAAGCAAGAATTGGCCTTACTATCAAAAATTTCAACGATATGCACCTGTCAAACAGGTGTGGAAAAATTGGCCTTTGGGTGTCAATGGTGCCTTCATACCGTAACCCTATTGACGTACTCTTGATGAAAGCAAGAATTGGCCTTGCTGTAAAAAATTGAAATGATATGCACCTGCCAAACCGGTGCACAAAAATTGGTCTCTGGGTGTCAATGGCGCCTTCACACCATAACCCTATTGAGGCACTGTTGATGAAAGCAAGAATTGACCTTGCTGTAAAAAATTGAAATCATATGCACCTGTCAAACCGGTGCGGAAAAATTGGTCTTTGGGTGTTAATTGTGCTACACCAAAAACATTCTTCCAGATGAAATGAACACCCACAACGCTAGGCAGCCTAGAAGTCCTGCAGAGATTCCACATCCCAAAAACACTTAATCGGTGACATTGGCATCAGGGGTTTCACAGCTGCTGGTAATCCAGGACTGATTAATTTTGAAAAAGTCAGACTGTCTACGGAGTCAAGCCTCCAGCAGCACCAAATACCAATTCGGAAAGCACAATGGATGCAGGGCAGCCCAGCAGCTCAATTGCATACTGGGCAAGTTCTAGCCAGTGGTCTATCCTCATGACCCAGTAAGCCAGTGGATCGTTGACTGGAAAGCTCTCCATCTCCGTTTTCATCCCTAGATAATTGTCCACCATATGATGCATATGCTGCCAATGGGATGTGGAAGCTGACAGCCCTGGGTGGCGATGGCTAAAAAAAAATTGAGAAATGCATCACTTAGGCGGTCGCTCTCTCCAACACTCGTCTCTTGACCAACAGAAGCCTCAAAACTAAGTTTTCCATGACACTGTAACCTACCAGAGTCAGGAAAAGTATTCGATAAACTCCTCTTTAAGGTGTCCTCAAGAGATGTCATCTTCTGCACTCTCTGTGGGGACTTGGTGAGTTCTGAGACTTTTCCCTTGTAACGAGGGTCAAGGGGGGTTGCCAACCAATAGTGATCCTTCTCCTTTATGCCACGTATTCTTGGGTCCTTTCGCAGGCTTTGAAGCATGAGGGAGCCCATGCACCGCAAATTTGCAGAGGCAGGAGAAGCAGACTCCTTGGGGTCACTCAGGATTATAGTATCTGGAACTGACTCCTCCCAGCCACATACTACTCCCAGGGGTTCTGGGGATGAAAAACCATCTCTTACTGTTTGACGTATGTCTTCGTCTGCTTAAAAGCCTCCAAAACTGCCAGAATCCTCCTCCTCCCCTCTCTCCTCTCATGTGTTCTGTGGCGTAGGAACAATGGTGTTGAGAGGAAAGGAAGTCCTCCTCTTCCTCCTGCTGCTCTGCCTCGAGCGCCCTGTCCATAATGCCACACAGAGTTTGCTCCAGCAGGGATTGTGTCACTGATGCATGCATTGTCACATCTCACCATCCTTGTGGCCTCCTCAAATGGTGACAGTACATTGCATGCATCCTTTATGAGCAGACACTGGTGTGGGGGAAAAAAAGCCTAGCCTGTCATGCTATACTCACACAGGTACCGTTGATGGCCCTCTGCTGCATGTGCAGCCACTGCAGCATTGCCAAAGTCGAGTTCCACCTGGTGGACATGTCATAAATCAGACGGTTTAGGGGCAGGTGGAATTCCCACTGAATTTCAGAGAAACCGAGCACTGGCTGTGTATGACCACCTGAAATTGCTACAGACTCTTCTGGCCCACTTTAGCAGGTCTTCCAACCTTGGGTACCGCTGCACCACCAAATTGAGGACATGTTCCAGGCATGGCAAGTGTCAACTTTTCCTGTCTAAGGGCGGACAGGAGGTTTGTGCCATTAATTTCACACCACCATTCCTGGCTCCAGCTGGCGTGGCCTCAACCACCTCTGGGCCTGTCCCTGGAGAGCTGCAAGAATCTCTGCTCTGTGTGGTTCCTGTCCCCTAGACACACCAACTGAAGCACTAGCCCTTTGAATGCTTAGGGGGTACCTGAGGTTCATAGGACAATTCAGCAGATGAGGGCATGAAGGAGAAGGAGGGAGGAGGGGGTAGAGATGACAAATCTGTGCTGTGAATGAAATTAATGGTCCCTGCTCATGCTTGCTGGACCATGTGCCAGCAGTAACGTGGACTTTGCGGATGACTGCCTTGCCCAATGATGCCACAACATTGACTTCCACGTGATGGTAGAAACCTGGATTGGCCTTACATGAAAAGAAATAGCGACTGGGAACCTACCATTGTGGTACAGCACATTCTGCAAATTCACGGAAGGGGGCAGAATCCACCAGACAGAAAGGCAGAAGTTGTAGAGCCAGCAGCTTTGACAAGCTTGCATTTAGATGCTGGGCATGTGGGTGGCAGTGACTGTAGTGCTATAGGCAGAGCTATAGTCTACAACTGGTGGTGTGCTGCTGGCAGATGTGCTGCAAGGACCTGGGACACCCTGCGCTATACCATCATCCTTGTCAGTGGAGGATACTCAGAGGTCATGAGGTATAGCAGGGGTGGACTGAGGTAATTAAGGAAGAGGGACAGATTTGTGCCGCTTTTGTGTGGCTTTTAGGTGCTCTTGCCAATGGGCTGAGTGGTGGGAGGTTAAATGCCTTGTCAAGTATGTGGTACCCAAATGGCTGATGTTTTTGCCACGCTTGAGACAAAGTTTGCAAATAGCAACAGTGCGATCGGCTGCACATGTACTAAAAAAGGCCCAGACAGCTGAGCTGTGGGATGTGGGCCAGAAGATAACTCCACTATGTGATAGAATAGGATGGCTGTCTCGTTGGGGTTGTGCCTCACCCTCACTTTCCTCCTCTGCTCTATCTGGCACCCAAGTCGTGCCAGTGACCTCATCGTCATCTCCTCCTTCCTTATTACCACTGGAGACAACGTGGCAATGCGCTGCAGCTGGGGCAACATGATGCCAATTTGTGTACCAGTGTTCTCCCCTCTCTGTGGGCTCATATTCCTGCCTTCCTCAACCTCAGAACCAACATCTGAATCAAGTAATGCCTGTGCATCGTCAAGGAGCAAGTGGCTGATGCTGGGTTCAAATAACTCAGCTGACTCTGCCATGGCTGATGCTGGCGCTATGGCAGAAATAGCTGTGGACAGGGAGGCAGGTTTAGGCCCCTTTTACACTTGTGCGACATGATTTTACTGGGATTTTGCCGCGATTTGGGATCAGTACAACTTTGGTCTGACTTTGTCACAATGAAAACATATTACAAAGTCGTACAGAAATAGTACAGAAATCACATCTATATTATTCAGGTGCAATTTGCATGCAACTTTGAGGGTTTAACATTACAGCCTATGGACCTCAACTTGCATCAAAGTAGGATCAAAGTAATGCAGGGACTACTTTGAAGTCGGCACGACTTGAAGTCGTACAAATATGAACGGTACTCATTGGAAATCATAGGGAACGACTTTTCATGTGACTTTGCAGTCCCAAGTCGCATAAGTGTGAAATGGGCCTTAACCACTCTGGCAGCTGCAGGGGACTTCTCACTAGTCTCTGCTTGGGCGACAGAGGATGAGAGGGATGAGAATGGTTTAGTAAGCCAGTCCACCACCTCCTCTGCATGCTGAGGCTGGATAGCACGGACAGCATTACTAAACAGAGGAAATGATGCCCTGCCTAAGGACTGACCACAGCCACCTTTGCCTGTGGACACATGCGCTGCTGGCCCCCTTACAGTTCCATGGGAACGTCTGCCTCTCCTTATTGTCTTCCCGGACATGATGGGGCTGCTTATTAACAAAATGTAATAAAGAGGTGGAAATGTGTACATGGATGCACTTTAATCAGTGGAAAATGGTGTTTGGTGCACTTTAATTTTAGTACTCACTACACAGACACACTCCACTGACACACTATAATATACTGCAATATACTGCTTCAAACGTGCAGTAATGCACAGAAATATACTGTTAAACATGCACAAACGCACTCAAATATACGGCGTTAAACTTGCAGTAACGCACTGAACTATACTGCCTTAAACGGAACGGAACGCAATGAAATATATGGCGTTAAACTTGCAGTAACGTAATGAAATATATGGCGTTAAACTTACAGAAATATATGCCATTAAACCTGCAGTAACACAATGAATTATACGGTGTTAAACGGTCACTACACTCACACTGACTGAGCTGTCCCTAGATTCACACTGATGTAAAGATGAATGGTAGTCCAATCATGGCTCTGACAGTGCTCTGACTGGGCGAAGCTTTCATTGCTTCAGCCAATCAGGGCTTTCGATGCACTGTGCGGCAGCGCAGTGCATTGTGGTCATTCGGCAGGCCAAACAAACGGTCGAATGACCCGTTATTTCGGTTGTTTGGCGAACAGCCAAACTCATGCTCGGGCCCAACTATTCGTCCACCCCCAATTAAAAATCAGTTCCATAACATACGTTTACTGCATGCGCTCCTTAGACCTCCATACTGCACTAAAGACTGGGAAAGGGAGTTGGGACATACTAACACACTCAATTAGTAGTGCTCAGATCGATCAACAAGCAAAGGACTCGCTCTTTGACCATGGAAATTTCCCTCATATCAGTATCTATTCCATTGTCACTGCATGTAGGAGCATTTTAAGATTTTTTTTATAGGCAGGGAAATCCACGATTACAAGATATTAGAGATCCCAACTCCCCCACCACTTGTCATGTGGACTGTAGAACTCAACAAACTTATGATGATGGAGGAGCTCACTGCCCTCCTCTAAGACACCTACCAAAAATGTGATGGCTTGGAGCACCTGGATTAATTACGCACACTCTAGGTGTCTTCAGCCATATTTTGGATAGTGACAATTACTCAATCTTTTTCCCCTTTACTACAGATCAGCAGTATTGAAGAGGGGAGGGCCCTGATTGGAGGTTCCTTTTCCTGTTCTCCTTCCCAATGCCCCCCACCTCACCCCTTTCCCCTTCTGTAACCTACCTCTCTTCTTTCTCTGTAATTCTTCTCCTTTGCTCACTTCTTCTTATGACACCCTGGACCTCAACATTGTCATTTCACCCTAACATGCCACACCAACTGACACTAGGTGATATTATGTTTACTCTGGTCCTTTTCTGGACCATCTAAGAGAATGCATTATTTTATTGCTGACATGCCCATTGCAACATGCATGCAGTGACAGAATGTAACATGTGCATGGCTTATTGTCCATGTCTATATTGTGTACAAAAACGTCAATAAAAACAGACTATACATAAGAAAAAGGAAAGCTGCTGTAGCTACTTTATGTTCAGGTTCCTCTGGGGCTGCACTTCATGACTGTTAGCAAGGTTTTGCTATCTGAAAGTGTCAGACTCTCATTGAGGCTTTAACACGTCAGGAACCCAACATCAGCACTCTAGATTTCCATATACAAGCATTGGAAGTTCTGTTTTATTCTACTGACCTTACAAAACAGAAGTTTCTGAATGACAGTTGTCGAGGTTTGTGGCTAAACCACACAGCTACATTATTTTATGATGAAGCAGGCTAAAGGTTAGTCACAGCAGCAAAATCAAGTTTGTGTATAAAACAGCTATACCAAATTTTGCATGCATTAAAAAAAAAAAAAAAATGATTGAAAAGCGTATTATGAAAGAAAATACAAGGCATGATCAAGCTATACCCTAAATTCTGTGAATTAGAGGCTATATTTGGATATAGGATACATGAAAATGATTTGCTCAAGAAACCTGTTTGAAAAGCTTCTGTGGCTCCCAGGATGCATATGGATATAATGGGTACTTGTCGCGAGGAACAGACTACAGTGCTAGTCAATGAGTTATGTTAAGTGCTCAGTTTACTGT
Source organism: Glandirana rugosa (assembly GCA_018402905.1). Lineage (NCBI taxonomy): Eukaryota > Metazoa > Chordata > Amphibia > Anura > Ranidae > Glandirana > Glandirana rugosa. Next base: position 246,430 of record BLSH010262693.1, read on the forward strand.
GGGCAGCTGCAGAAAACATATCCATAGTTGTCTAGGACAAGCAACAGAATGGAGATCCCCATTGTGGTATTTCACAGCAAGCACAGGAAGATGGTACCTGCAAGTCAAGGCTGCAGAAAGGTACATGCACTAGGTTCCATACCCTGATACACCAATTGAACAGTTGCCCAAAAACCTTCCAGGTGAGAATGTTAAAAGAATCAAGGCTCCTAGGGAATACCTGACGATAGGGCGACAGGAATGGCACAACACCAGAGTGTTCACAGTCTGCAAGATGGGACTGCTGCATCCCGTTAAGCTGTGAAGCTGCAGGGTTCCATTTTTATTTTATTAAATTAACTCTGCTGCAGCTGCTGACTGTTTTTCAAAAATTCACTAACGTTCAGAGACATAAGGCAGCGGAAAGCTTGGGGAAAACAGAAAAATAAAAAAATATGGCCATGCTTTTTGGGGGGATGGGGAAGAGGTTAGAGCATAACTATGACTCAAGTCTGCATTTTCTAAAACAGATCACAGAACCCAGAGATGGATAAAACCTACTTTCACATTAGACCCCTCGGGGTCCTTTAAGTATAGGAAGCTCACTTTTAGTGTAGGGTACATAGTGAACTGTTACAACATACCATCATCATTTGTAAAACTTACCAGTGCATGGTCAAACTTAAAGGTACTGATATAATAGGCAGGTATGTCAGCAGCAGCTAAAGGTTCAGAGATCTGGGCAACAATCCCACATTCATCTGAAAACAAAAATGTACATATCAATTCAATGCAGAAATGGGAAAGCGGGGAATTTAGAAGTGTATTTTCAAAGCAAGGCAATAGTTATAAACCTGATGTTCAATTCAATATACAGGGTGGGCCATTTATATGGATACACCTTAATAAAATGGGAATGGTTGGTGATATTAACTTCCTGTTTGTGGCAAATTAGTATATGTGAGGGGGGAAACTTTTCAAGATGGGTGGTGACCATGGCGGCCATTTTGAAGTCGGCCATTTTGAATCCAACTTTTTTTTTTCAATAGGAAGAGGGTCATGTGACACATCAAACTTATTGGGAATTTTACAAGAAAAACAAAGGTGTGCTTGGTTTTAACATAACTTTATTCTTTCATGAGTTATTTACAAGTTTCTGACCACTTATAAAATGTGTTCAATGTGCTGCCCATTGTGTTGGATTGTCAATGCAACCCTCTTCCTCCCACTCTTCACACACTGATAGCAACACCGCAAGAGAAATGCTAGCACAGGCTTCCAGTATCCGTAGTTTCAGGTGCTGCACATCCTGTATCTTCACAGCATATGTTTTTTTTAATGGTTTTTATGGTCAGTAAAAACCAATACCGGGTGAGTCCTTCCAGGAGGTACCGCCATTCCTCCAAAGCCGACTTGATGGCCAGCAATTCCCTATCACCGACATCATAGTTCCAGCAAGATGGTGCACCACCACATTATGGGTGTCAGGTCCGAGCATTCCTAGATGAACAGTTTCTTGGAAAGTGGATTGGTCGTCGTGGGCCAGTTGAATGGCCCCCAAGGTCTCCCGATCTGACCCCCTTAGACGTTTATCTTTGGGGTCATCTGAAGGCAATCGTCTATGCTGTGAAGATACGAGATGTGCAGCAGCTGAAACTACGGATACTGGAAGCCTGTGCTAGCATTTCTCCCGTGGTGTTGCTATCAGTGTGTGAAGAGTGAGAGAAGAGGGTTGCATTGACAATCCAACATAATGGGCAGCACATTGAACACATTTTATAAGTGGTCAGAAACTTGTAAATAACTCATGAAAGAATAAAGTTATGTTAAAACCAAGTACACCATTGTTTTTCTTGTAAATTCCCAATAAGTTTGATGTGTCACATGACCCTCTTCCTATTGAAAAAACAAAAGTTGGATTCAAAATGGCTGACTTCAAAATGGCCACCATGGTCGCCACCCATCTTGAAAAGTTTCCCCCCTCACATGTGCCACAAACAGGAAGTTAATATCACCAACCATTCCCATTTTATTAAGGTGTATCCATATAAATGGCCCACCCTGTAGTTTTGCTTTTTTAATAAAATTTAGAAACTGCTATTACTCTGTTTTATAAAGTATTGCACACCCATCCTAAAAAAAAAAAAAAAGCACAAAAATAGGGGAGGTGGAGGATAAGAGACCATCTGATAGAAAGCATGAATTAGATACTGGTGTACAGCTACAGAAGAGGAAGACATTGTTAGAGACAATTTAGGTATGGTTAATGTGTAGAATTTAGGCGAGGCAGGCACTGGAAACAGACATATGACTGCTTCACCATTTCAGTTTACACTTTAATTTATCTAAAGCTAAAATACTAACTATAGGTACACTTGACGGGTAATAAGCCTTGAAATGAGTGACAACATAATGGGTGCAGTATGGTAATACAATGCCTACCTTTCCTAATCTGAGGTCAGCTCATTTATATGCTATTCTTGTGTGTGGGGACAATTCCAGGAACCGACTTGGGTTCCACTCAGTGTTGTGAGTGCAGAAGCAACTCTGTCAGTTCCTCAGTAAAACAATTGCCTTTAATCCATAAGGCAAAGAGTTCAGAATATTTGACGAATATGACTTTTTTTTTTTTTCCCAGCTGCTGTTATTTGCGAATTTTAGTACTATTTGTTTTATGCTTCTAAATGGATTTCAAGGGTATTGTAATGATTTAGATTATATCAACACCCCTTAAAAAGTTTATAATCATATCAATTATACTTTCATCTAATTTAGTAAACGTGATGAACCAATCAACACACTCCATGATCAAGTACATTTAACAAAATATGTTCCCATGACATATATTGATGTGCAGCAAGGCAAAACACCAGTCAGTCTTAAACCTGGTGCACACTAATTTTTTTTTTTTTTTCAACCCAGCAGGATGAACGAAAAAAAAAAAATACTGACAGATTGCCATACTAACACAAGCGATGTTAGAGCAGCAATCTCCCCCACTGTGCTATTATGTTCTGGGGGTGGGGTGGTGGACTTCCCCCATCAGAACACACTGTCCAGTGCTGGCAGCCATTGGTTTCCAGCGGTGATCAGATGCTGGTTTTCCAGTATGCCTGTTAGAAAGAAGCCAGTCGTGAGACTGACTTCTGTAGAACAGACACACAGGTAAACAAAGGGTTTATAGGAAAAGACAATTTGTACAGAGTTTTTGGGAAATTAACATGTCTTCTGTGTTGTGATTTTGCTGAATTTCAATACCTCTGTTGAACTCCTTATTTCCTGCCAGACTTTTTCAATGCTAATTCCCCAAACACTCATCAAAATGTGCCACACAATGCCAAGAACATGCTAAACTGATTTCTTAATAGTTGGACTTTCAATAACCCAGCCTAGTAATCAGCTCAATATGTCAAATCCAAAACTGCACCTAGGAATATTCACCAAGAACATATTCTTCCATATACGGTTTGCAGCATTTTTTAAGGGTGATTTCCAAGAAACAAATAGGAAATTCCCACATTTTCTTGAGGTGATTTTTAACACCCACAATACCCGTTAAAACAAGAGGGCAACGCCCCTCCTATTTTTGTTACCCGTTCTTGGTGTTCTAACCATTTCGGTAAAAAAGCTCTCATAACAAATCTCTCTTTATAGAGTCTATAATCAGAGTATGCACGAAAATGCAATTTAACCACTTGCCGACGGCTGATCTGCATTTGAAGGCGACAAAGTGGCTCTGTAACGCGAATCGCCGTCATACGACGGCGGCCGCGATACAGAGCCACTGTGAGTGCGCGCGCGCCGCCGGAGGCGCGCGCTCACTGTGTTCGGGGGGGGGGCCAGGGAGCGGGTGCGGCGGCTTCGATTGCCGCCGGCCACCCGCGATGCCCCCCCCCGGAGTGAAGGAGCGGAGGTCCGTGTAAGTAAACACGGACCTCCGCTCTGTGTGAGGGGGAAGGGATGTGATCACAGCCTTCCTGTACGTGAAGGCTGTGACCACTTCCCTTCCCCAGCTAGGCAAGCCCCCATACAGTTAGAACACGCCCAGGGAACATAGTTAACCCTTAGCGCGCCCCCTGCAGGTTAACCCCTTCACTGCCAATGGCATTTACACAGTAATCAGTGCATTTTTATAGCACTGATCGCTGTATAAATGCCAATGGTCCCAAAAAAGTGTCAAAACGTTCCGACATGTCTGCCCCAATATCGCAG
>BLSH010262693.1:284470-301048 GCA_018402905.1 Glandirana rugosa
CTAGGTTTGTGTGGACTCGGGTAGTGATCAGGTCGCTAGAGGGGGCGACTCGACAACACAAGACTTTCCCCTTGTGAGGCTGCTCGCGACTAACCTTCAGTCAGCCGATGACCAAAAAGTGGTACAAGTGGACATTCCTACCCGAGCCCGCACAAGCGTTGACGTGCACGGGCTCCGGCGGACCTTCGAATGCGACGCGTAGCGATTAGTGTCCGTCACTCTGTAAAGGGTAAATGACGTCGGCACGTAGCCCTTTATAGAGGGACGGACACCAATCGCTACGTGTCACATTCGAAGGACCGCCCGAGTCCTCACACGTCAACACTTGTGATCCCAACGGTGTAGTAGGGAAATTAGCCGACTGACTTCCAATCAGCGCTCGTCGGAGTGTTCCCCTTTCAGAACACAACAGCTCAGCGGGGGAGATCGCTGGACTAGTGATGGGCTCAGGTGTGTTTGGATCAAACCCGCCAGGAAGTCGTCACTGCACACCGCCCATCATAGGTAGTGAGGCATTTCCCGACCAGCAGCTGCACATACACATGCGGCCTATGATTGGCGGTGTGCAGCCCTGGGCTAATCTTGCATGCGTAGTACAGCAGCTCCGACTGGATATGTCCGTTTTTTTTTTCACTGTAGTGTGTATCAGGCTTAAATGAGAGTTCATTGGGACTTCAGTCCCTTCAGGGGCAATGTGTTTAATGAGGCTTCAATGCCTTCATAGTGTGTTTGATGCTCAGACCAAAGAATCAACCTGCTTTTTATAGGCCCAGATTCAGACCACTCAGAAGATAAACATCAGCAACTGTAGGTATTTTGCTCTTTGGGCAGCTGGGTCTTCACAAAGACACAAATTAGCCAATCAGCCAGTATGCCATGTCCCTTGAAGCAGTTTTAATGTAAAATATTCATGTTGGTCTGCAGTACACCTTTAAGCATTAAATGCTGTGTACAAAACTAAAAGGTTTTTTTTTTTTCCTTTGCATCTTAATGCAAGACAACAAAATGATTACCAGATTTAGTTCTTCACAGCTTCAGGAAGGGTATCAGCCCTATAATCTCTAGTTCTCCAACACTATTCAAGCACTGTCATACTGCTTTCATACAGAGGACCCCTGGGTCTTCCTGGATCAATACACATACAAGATATCTTACAGTGTAGACAATGTAACCTCAGTTCCAAGCACTCTATCATACGCACTGTGATATAATGATCCACCTCCTCTCACCAGGAGCACAGCAGTAGACAAATTCAGGCATCATTGTTCTTTAGCTGCCCCTCCAGGGAAACCGGCAATGTGGCAAAAAAACAACTTAAATTATAGATTAAAGCACTTGCAGACACACAGCTTCTCTATGCCTGATCATTAAAACGGCAGATTATAGAAAGTAAAAAAACAAAAACACATTTTATGTACTATTTAATCTATGACTTCTTCTAAATGTCATACTATATCCCAGGAGGCCATCATAATGTTAACCTTCATATGTATAAACTACTTACCGTCATTCATTGCCTGGGTACATTATACCTCAGCTGATAAAACAATGTTATTAACCAAACAATCAAGTCAAAAGAAGATGTTTCGTTCTAAATCAGACTCTTCAAGAATAAATGCACTATACATATATAGAAACACAGTTCCATTATAAAATGTTTTGACTTGACACCATTTTAGAGTGCAAAATGAGTTGCGCATTGCAAACTCGGCACCTGCTGGGTGCTAAGATGAACTTCTACACAGATGCAAGTGAGTAAAGCCGGCCATAGATGGTTCGAATCTCGGCTGGATCAGCAGGGACCGGCCAAGATTCAAACCATATATGGGCAGGCTGATTGTACCAAAGTCAATCCATTACTGACTTGGGTACAACCAGCATGTCATATTTTTTATGTGATTATTGCCAGCAGCTATAGCTGCTAGCAATAATCACAGTGTGTTCTTCCAGCAGGGGCTGCTCCACGGAGAACAAAATAGGTCTGCGGGAGGGATTCCCCCATCAACACTTATTTCCTTTAGCCCATGGCTGAAGGAAAGAAAATTGTATCATCTATAACAGTGGTTCTCAACTCCTGTCCTCGGGACCCACCAACAGGCCAGATTTTATGTATTACCTTGGGGAGATGCAGACTAGAACACTGCAATCACTGAGCAGCAAATGATATCACCTGTGATGCATCTCAGTTATCCTGCAAACCTGACCTGTTAGTGGGTCCCGAGGATAGGAGTTGAAAACCACTGATCTATAGCCTGCCTTAGACTGATTACAAAAGCAAGTTGAATCCATTTTGCACCCAATTCGAATCCCCCCCACCTCCCACCAGGAGTGCACAATAGCTCTGCGGGAGGGAATCACCTATCAACAGTGACTGTGTTGATGGGGGAATCAAGCAATTTGCATCTATGGACAGCTTTACATGATTTCAGTCTGGCCAATGAGGATGGGCGTAAATACTGAAATATTTGGGAACTGCTGCTTTAAATGAGGTGTAAGGTATATTACAAAACTGACACCCACATATTCCCAGGGTACATCTAGAAAAGTTAATTGTACAGTGCAGTGCTTTTTATGTGCTTAGACACTGTTGTGCTTTGAGCTTCACAGTTGTATGCAAAAGTTTGGTAACCCCTGACAATTTCCATGATTGTCATTTATAAATATTTGGGTGTTTGGATCAGCAATTTCATTTTGATCTATCAAATAACTGAAGGACACAGTAATATTTCAGTAGTGAAATGAAGTTTATTGGATAAATAGAAAATGCACAATGTGCATCAAAGGAAATTAGACAGGTGCATAAATTTGGGCACCCCCAACAGAAAAATCACATCAATATTGAGTAGAGCCTCCTTTAGCAGAAATAACAGCCTCTAGACGCTTCCTATAGCCTGTAATGAGCATTTTTGACCATTCCTTCTTACAAAACATCTCCAGTTCAGTTAGGTTTGATGGTTGGTGAGCATGGACAGCCCGCTTCAAATCACCCCACAGATGTTCAGTGATATTCAGGTCTGGGGACTGGGATGGCCATTCCAGAACATTGTACTTGTTCCTCTGCATAAATGCCAGAGTAGATTTTGAGCAGTGTTTTGGGTCGTTGTCTTGTTGAAATATCCAGCCCCGGCGTAACTTCAACTTTGTAACCGATTCCTCAACATTATTCTCAAGAATCTGCTGATATTGAATGGAATCCATGCGACCCTCAACTTTAACCAGATTCCCAGTACGGGCACTGGCCACACAGCCCCACAGCATGATGGAACCTCCACAAAATTTTACTGTGGGTAGCAAGTGTTTTTCTTGGAACGCTGTGTTCTTTTGCCACCATGCATAACGCCCCTTGTTATGACCAAATAACTCAATCTTTGTCCAAATGTGCGTTTGCATACCTCAAGCAACTCAGTTTGTGGCGTGTGTGCAGAAAAGTCTTCTTTCGCATTACTCTCCCATACAGCTTCTCCCTGTGCAAAGTGCGCTGAATTGTTGAACGATGCACAGTGACAGCATCTGCAGCAAGTTGATGTTGCAGGTCTTTGGAGGTGGTCTGTTTTTGACTGTTCTCACCATCCTTCGCCTCTCCAATATTTTATGAGGCCTACCACTTCTGGCCTTAACAAGAACTGTGCCTGTGGTCTTCCATTTCCTCACTATGTTCCTCACAGTGGAAACTGACAGCTTATATCTCTGCGATAACATTTTGTAGCCTTCCCCTAAACCATAATGTACAACAATCTTTGTTTTCAGGTCATTTGAGAGTTGTTTTGAGGCCCCCATGTTGCCACTCTTCAGAGGAGAGTCAAAGAGAACAACAACTTGCAATTGGCCACCTTAAATACCTTTTCTCATGATTGGATGCACCTGTCTATGAAGGTCAAGGCTTAATGAGCTCACCAAACCAATTTTTGTGTTCCAATTAATCAGTGCTAAGTAGTTACAGGTATTCAAATCAACAAAATGACAAGGATGCCCAAATTTATGCACCTGTCTAATTTAGTTTTGATGCATATTGCACATTTTCTGTTAATCCAATAAACCTCATTTCACTACTGAATTATTACTGTGTCCTTCAGTTACTTGATAGATCAAAATGAAATTGCAGATCCAAACACCCAAATATTTATAAATGAAAATCATGGACATTGTCAGGGGTTCCTAAACTTTTGCATACAACTGTATATCACAGTTGGAGATCATCTAAGGCAGTGGTCTCCAAACTGCGGCCCTGGGGCTGAATGCGGCCCTTGGGACACTGCTCCTCCCACTGAAACAAGACACTATTCTGCCAACTGACAACAATAATGAAGCACAATATCTCCCACTCACAACAATGATGGGACACTATTCCTCCCAATGATGGGGCACTACTCCTCCCCCTAATACCAAATGTGGCAAGGTTTACTCCCACTGATGCCAGGAAAGTTTTCACTCCCACTGGCCATAGTCCAGCCCCCTTGAAGTCTGAAAGACAATAAACTGGCCTTTTGTTTAGAAAGTTTGGAGACCCCTTATCTAAGGCATTGTACATAAACAACAAAGATAGGTGTACTACCCCAAATCAATGAAACTCCTCCTGAGCTGTCGGGTGCAGGATGTGCAGTTGCTCCGCTGCCAGTGTAATGAGTAGATAAGGACAATCCGCAACTCCATACATGTTCTTAATCAGTCCAGATTTAATATATCTCCACAAGATACACGGTAGATGTTAACGCGTTTCAGCCATCATGGCCTTGCTCACAACATTGTGAACATCCACCGTGTATCTTGTAGAGATATAATAAATCTGGAATGATTAAGAGCATATATGGAGTTGTGGATTGTTCTTATCTACTCATCTAAGGCACTGTACCTCTGACTGCTAGTCTCAGCAGATAACTCAGCAGATTTAGAGTGAGACTTGGCTGACAGTGCTGACCACTCCCCCCCTCCCCCGAATCAGAATACAATAGCTCAGCATGGGAGATCACTGTAGTAACAACAGATTTCTAGTACAGTGGCTCTGACCTGAGCTGTCAGTTATTTTCTGTTCATCCTGATGGGTTGAACGAAAAGCAAAAATAATTAGTGGTGTGTTCCAGGCTTTAATTTAGGGTACAGCTTATACAGTTGTGATCATTTTAGGTTGTGTTTTTCAACACAATTAACTATACAGTTGTACTCATAAGTTTACATTCCCTGGCAGAATTTATGATTTCTTAGCCATTTTTCAGAGAATATGAATAGCACAAAAACATTCCTTTCACCCATGGTTAGTTTTTGGCTGAAGCCGTTTATTATCAATCAACTGTGTTTACTCTTTTTAATTCATAATAACAAACTACGCAAATGACCCTGATCAAAAGTTTACATACCCCAGTTCTTAATATCGTGTATTGCCCCGTTTAACATCAATTTCAGCTTGAAGTCTTTTGTGTTATTTGTGGATGAGGCTCCTTATCTTCTCAGATGGTAAAGCTGCCCATCCCTCTTGGCAAAAAGCCTCCAGTTCCTGGAAATTCTTGGGCTGTCTTGTATGAACTGTACGTTTGAGATCTCCCCAGAGTGGCTCAATGATATTGAGGTCAGGAGACTGAGCTGACCAATTCAGAACCTTCACTTTATTCTGCAGTAGCCAATGACAGGTCGACTCGGCCTTGTGTTTTGGATCATGGTCATGTTGGAATGTCCAAGTATGTCCTATGTGCAGCTTCCTGGCTGATGAATGCAAATGTTCCTCCAGTATTTTTTAATTTCCTGTGCCTTTGTAGCTCTCACATCCCCAAAACATCAGCGATCCACCTCCATGTTTCACAGTGTTGACTCCTCTCCAAATGTAGTGGTTATGGTTGTGGCCAAAAAGCTCAATTTTGGTCTCATCACTCCAAAGGACTTTGTGCCAGAAGGTTTGAGGCTTGTTTCTGTGCTGTTTGGTGTATTGTAAGTGGGATACTTTGTGGCATTTGCATAGTAATGGCTTTCTTCTGGCAGCTCGACCATGCAGCCCATCTTTCTTCAAGTGCCTCCTTATTGTGCATCTTGAAACAGCCACTCCACATGGTTTCAAAGAGTCCTGTATTGCGCCTGAAGGTATTTGTGGGTTTTTCTTTGCACCCCGAGCAATTTTTCTGGCAGTGGTGGCTGAAATTTTAGTTGGTCTACCTGACCGTGCTGTGGTTTCAATAGAAATCCTCATTTTCCACTTATTGATTAGAGTTTGAACACTACTGATTGGCATTCTCAATTCCTTGGATATCTTTTTATATCTCTTTCCTGTTTTATACAGGTCAACTACCTTTTCCCACAGATCCTTTGACAATTCTTTTGCTTTCCCCATTACTCAGAATCCAGAAACATCAGTGCAGCACTGGATGAAGGATGCAAGAGTCTGTCAGGAGTCCAGAAACGTATCGACCTTTTATATATACACACACACTAATTACAAGCAAACAGCTCACAGGTGAGGATGGTTACCTTTAATAGCCATTCAAGCCCTTTGTGTCAACTTGTGTGCAAGTTATCAGGTCAAAATCACCAGGGTATGTAAACTTTTGATCAGGGTCATTTGGGTAGTTTCTGTTGTCATGATATAAAAAGAGTAAACACAGTTGATTGATAATAAACGGCTTCAGCCAAACACTAACCACGAGTGACACAGACAGTGTTGTACACACCCACCCTGAAGGAGGACCCCTCCAGGAAGTAAACAGTGAGAAGAAGGTCCCAACGCTGAATGATCAGGTAACCATTGGTAAGTGAAAATGGAGTTATGATATAAAAAGAGTAAACACAGTTGATTGATAATAAACGGCTTCAGCCAAACACTAACCACGAGTGAAAGAAATGTTTTTGTGTTCTCATTCATACTGTCTGAAAAATGGCCAAGAAATCAAATTCTGCCAGGGTATGTAAACTTATGAGCACAACTATAACACACTGTATTTTATAACAATGCAGGTAAGCAAATTAAGTCTGCACTTTAAACACGTACAGTTAAGAAGTTCCACATATTCCCTGATGACCGTCTAGTATTAGTATAAAAAAAAAAGTCCCCTTTGGTAAACAGAATTATTATTACAGTGAGCCTGTAATGTCACCCCAATGCATTCATTTCCATCACTCTAGTCCCAAATATATCTTTATATTCACTTAAGATGTGTAAACAGATTTCCCACTGGATGTGAAACTGGATGGGAAAAACCAACACAATTAGATTAAGGCAGATGAATTAAAGGTGTCATCATTATGGCAGAAGAGAGAGCTCAAATGAAGAATTTCACTGCATGGAAACATCGAAATGAAAACCTATAATCATAGGCAAAATGTATTGGTATATAAAACTAAGCTGTTCCCAGAGGAAATTGGCTGCACTAATTAAAGCAATTTGCAACTTCTACTAAAACATATTAGGCTATTTCTGTATGAACAGATTAGATGACAGGTGTAGAGATCATTGTACCTTGGGGATACTCACTACTCTATATTGAGGTGGATTATTTTCCTAATACAGATGCGCTACAATTAAAGAGGCAATGCTATGGTGGCCTTGGATTCAGTTTTGTACCATCTTGTTTTCCCATGTTGATTTCCAACATAGCCTTACTAAGCTAAACTCTGTTTCACATAAAACCCAACTACAGCCAAAAATGAATGTTTAGGCCTCATACACACGAACGTTTTTTGACGCCGGCGTTTTCTGGCGTTTTTTTCCAGCTCTCCATGTTAGTCAATGGCCCCATAAAAACGTTGGCGTTTCTGAGCTGTAGGTGGCGTCGGCGTTAGTGAGCAGAAAGTAGAACCCATGGCCATCGCGTTCTGAGGCTGTAACATTTTGACGTTTTTTGACGCTGACGCCACAATATGCCAAGAAACGCCAACATATGCCACCATATGCCACCTATTATTATACCGGCGTTTTTTGACGCCGACGTTTTTAGGTTGAAAAATAGCAGAGGGATGATTTTTTTTAAAAAAACGCCTATTGACGCCGACGCTCACTAACGCTCAAAAACGCCAATGCATAACGCCGAAAGACGCCGACTTTTTTTCCTTGATGTCGGGCCTGACGTTTTGTTTATTTTTTTAGAAACATCCGTGTGTATGAGGCCTTACTCATCCATCCCTCCCAGCTTCCTCTAACCTATACTTCTTCCCATACAGGTTGTTTGCTGACACCGTTTCCTCCTGTGTGGCCTGCTAATCCAGCATCACTTGTAAGCCTTGCCAACTGGCCCCCTTTGCTCCTATGGGTCCAAAGTCATCTCCTTTCAGGATTTTAACAGGACACCTCCACTGGCCAGCCAATGGGAATTGTTCACATGACACAGACAGTGTTGTACACACCCACCCTGAAGGAGGACCCCTCCAGGAAGTAAACAGTGAGAAGAAGGTCCCAACGCTGAATGATCAGGTAACCACTGGTAAGTGAAAATGGGGTTTTGGGAGTTTTTGTTCTCCTTTTATTAACCCAGCGATCAGATAGCGAGAGGTGGAAGGGAGAGCTTTTGAATTCATCCTGTAGTTGGACTTGCTTGAATTTCAGCCGATTCCTGCTGGCTTAGCCGAAATTCAAACACTGTGAGGCCTGCAAAAGTTAATTGCCCATTCCACTTTTGACATAGGAGCTTGGCAGAAATTTGTCGGCTGAACGGCACTTGAATCCAATCAGATGTGGCCACGGTTTTGATATTCTGACAGTCTACAGCTCTGGCTGTCAACCTGCGCTCTAGATTCTTAAGGATCCTCATCTTCAATATATTCTGTCATTGGTAAGATTTAAAGTGGTTGTCAACCTGTGACAACCACTTTAACCTACAGGTAAGCCTATGATAAGGCTTACCTGTAGGTGCACTGCATAATTCCTAAACCTGTACAGTTCAGGAGATATGCAGTGTTTTGCATGTGCCGATGTCATGTCGGCACATGCGCAGTGAAGCAATGGCCTCCGTGCCGTTTCTCCACTGACCCTGTGCCATGACTGGCGGCTCCAGCGCGCATGCGCTGGGGTGATGTCGCGCGACCCCGGACAGTCACAGCGCCGGAGTCGCGGCCCCGGAAGGAAGAGGGGCAGAAGATGGACGCAGCCTGGAGCGGGGACATCGCTGGACGCTGCAGGCTTCGTTTGCAGGTAAGTGGCACATAATGGGCTACTATGCGATGCATAGTAGCCCATTATGTTTCTACTTTACAGGGTTATATCGAGGAAGTAAACCCCATCTGGGTTTACTTCCTCTTTAAGGGCAGGTTTGCCTAGAGGGAGCCCACCCCTCCTTAAAAGGTATATGGATGCACAGGACACCCAGCAAAATAACAATAGCCGCTGAAGGTATCCCATGCATGCCTGTACCGATTCACAAACTACAAACAAATGGCAACCACCCCAACCCATAACTAGCTTCTGCAGCACAGAGCACATGGAATGGCAAGGCAATTCAAAAGCAAACAAAAAAAAGTTATTTTTTTAGTCATAGGTTGGGGTGGTTATTTGTTAGTATAGTTTGTGAATTGGTGCAGGCAGGTACAGGATTAACTTCAGCTGCCATTATGCCCCTATAACTTTAATGATGGGTGGGCTCCCTCCAGGCAAACCTGCCCTTGATCTATCCAACTGCTAGATATGTGCTCCAATTTGGGAGACTCTCAAAATTACAGTTAGAACCGCAGTAAACCGGGGTGCCTTAACGTGGCCACTGCGGCTTACAAATATATGACTAAACCCCTTGTTTTTAAAGTGAACTGTTAGGCAGGGTCAATTTGGTTTTGTTGCAGGCTGGCTGGTGAGCTGGGAATTTTTGTTTATTTTTGATGTGTGTTGCCCTTCCATATGCTCCTTGCTGCAAAGGCTATTTATAGGTTGGGGTAGTTGCCATTTGTTTGTACATTCTGTCATGGATCCCCAATAAGAGCTGGGTCATGCCAGACACTCTGTTGGAACTGATAAAAGTGATATCTATGCAGATTTGATACAAACTAAAATGTTCATCCTGAAAGCATTGTATTAAAGGGCTTTGGGTTAAGGCCAACAAAAGCACCTGCTAGCAGAGACACTGATTAATGGATGAATGCCTGAGGTCACTGACTAGTAGGACCCCTTGGTGGTATTTATTGCCCACACCTGTTTAGTATCACAGCATGCTAGCTGAGGCAGAAGCAGCATGGTTATGTTGTCATCTTGTGTGAGCAGCATCTGCACAAATTATTTGTTCACGGATCTCCTGCTGATCACACCAGACAAAGCCTGCATGAAAGTGACCAAAGTCTCTTTTAAAAGCCCTGCAAAAGTGGCAGTTAGAGGGTTGATACAAACCATTTAAACTGACGGGGGTAATTGGAAGCGATTTCACGGGCGTGCTCAATTTTAAGGCTTGACATGTTTGGTGTCTACTTGACAAAGCCCCATAATATATATTTTACCAAAAATTCATTTTATAGTGCATTTTTACTGAAAATATGCCTTGTGAGAAACAGCTGCACAAATATAACACTGTCTAAATTGGCACTAATATATATAGTGTATGTATGAATGGGAGTTAGGGACCTTAGATTGTAAGCTCCTCGAAGGCAGGGACTGATGTGAATGTACAACATATACAGTATGTAAAGCGCTTCATAAATTCACAGCGCTATACAAGTACCTGTAATAAATAAAAACAAAACATTGCTACCATTGATTAGTTTTACTATATACCCACTAATGTCTATTTATATGCTGCGTCCCTTGACTGAGCATAATTCCAATGCTGAAGTCCTCTCTGGTAAACAGTATAGGCACCCTCTAGCCCCCAGTGCCTGATATGATCGGCACCAATATAACAGAGCCTCCCTGGCTATTAACACCATGTCTTTTATCATCACACTCTATTAGGTCGGGTTCACACTTATGTGAATTGGATGCAGGTTTCTCCGCATCCAATTTGCATGAGTGGAGACTGTGACCGGCTCTCAATAGTGCCGGTTCACACAT
Source organism: Glandirana rugosa (assembly GCA_018402905.1). Taxonomy (NCBI): domain Eukaryota; kingdom Metazoa; phylum Chordata; class Amphibia; order Anura; family Ranidae; genus Glandirana; species Glandirana rugosa. The sequence goes on from BLSH010262693.1 coordinate 295,410, forward strand.
CTCCAAGGTGGCCGCATAGTACACTTCAGAAAGGTCCTGTGCATCTTTGACTCAGTTTCAGGTCCGAATTCAGGCAAAAATTCAGATCGATTCCTCCCTGATACAAAAAACAGGGACGCAACAGACCCCCTGTTGTAGTCCGCTCCGCAAATAGTGTGAACCCAGCCTAATACCTGAACAGGGTAATCATTGATAATCTGAATACAATGCGTAATCATGAGATGTGCAGAGAACATCTGATAGTAGACTGTGTTTGTGTACCAAATAGGGCTGAAAGAACTCATTTACATAATCGATGAAAACAGTTGTAAACTATTTTCATAATCAATTGGTTGACCTGCATACAGAATGCATTATTTGTTTACATATCAGGAAATACAGTGCAGTATACATACAGCTCAATACACTGTTAATATATGTCAGTAAGTGCCTGAGAACTTGTGAATTTTAATGCATGAATGTGTGAGGAGCAATTCCTTATGGGACATGAAGAATCGCGTTCAGGATAGGAACGTTTTGACTGCCGGCAGCAAAACGAGGTAAAATCGCAGTGTAATTTTTTTCCACATAGTTACATAGTTAGTAGTCCATCAAGTGCAACCTTTGTGTGTGCTTTTATGTCAGTATTACATTGTATATCCCTCAATGTTGTGGTCCCTTAGGTGTGCATCTAATAGTTTTTTGAAGTTATCTAGACTCCCAGCTGAAATCACAGTTTGCGGAAGAGAATTCCACATCTTCACTGCTCTTACTGTAAAGAACCCTCTGTGCAGTTTAAGGTTAAACTGCCTTTCTTCTAGTTTTAGTGAATGGTCATGTGTCTTTGTGTGCTCCCTTGCGCGGAATAGTTTTGTCCCTATTGTGGGGTCACCAGTACAGTATTTGTACATTTAAATCATATCCCCTCTCAAGCGTCTCTTCTCCAGAGAGAATAAGTTCAGTGCTTGTAATCTTTCCTCATAACTAAGGTCATTCAGTCCCTTAATTACCTTTGTTGCCCTTCTCCATGTTTTGCATTTTCCTGTGGTCAGCGATCAACATAGTCCATAGTAAATGGGCCGTTACAATTACTTTAAAGCGGAGTTCCAACCCCCGCATGAATAAAGTAAAAGTCAGCAGCTACATATACTGTAGCTGCTGACTTTTAATAACAGGACACTTACCTGTCCTGGAATCCAGCGATGTCGACACCCTAGGAGATGTTTCCATTGGCTCTCGGGTGCTGCCACCTACCACCATTGCCTGTAAGGGAAACCGGCAGTGAAGCTGTTCCCTACTGCGCAAGCGCCATCTTACTGGCCCATCAGCAGGAAGAGGAGGAGGGGGGCCAAACTTCTGACGTACCTCGCCGTGGCGAGGTCCGGCGGAAGTGGGGAAGGGTACCTGTCAAAAACAGGCACCTGTTCCCCCTCGAAAGGTGCCAAATATGGCTCCGCAGAGGAGGAGGAGACAGATAAGCGGAGCTTCCACTTTTGGGTGGAACTCCGCTTTAATCACTCTGTGCAGGGAAGATTAACATCTGAACCCAGAGAAGCTGGAGGCTGATAGATTGGAGGTAATATAGGGCATTAGAATTAAATGTATTTAAATTAAATTGTCTTTTTTAAACTTTACATATTAACTAAATTATACACCACACTTTTTTGAGATTTTTATCCGAATAATCGAAACAGTAATCAGCCAGCTAATTGATTATGAAAATAATCCTGATGCTGGCTATACATTATACAATTTTCTTTTAGATTTACCAAAATCAGATAATATGAGGTCAAACCTAAACAATTTCAATTCCTATGCAATTAGGCAGACCCTTGCACTACATAGTTGATAGTAAATCTAATGGAAATTGAACAGGAAAATTGTATAATGTATGGCCAGATTTAGGCCCTAGTCTAAATAGTTCAATCTATTTTTAGATCCTGCCCTAAACAGTTCAACCTACTTTTAGACCCTGGTCTAAGCAGTTCAATTTATTTTTAGATCCTGATCTAAATAGTTCAATCTATTTTTAGATCCTCAATCTATTTTTAGATCCTGATCTAAATAGTTCAATCTATTTTTAGATCCTGATCTAAATAGTTCAATCTATTTTTAGATCCTGATCTAAATAGTTCAATCTATTTTTAGATCGTAGTCTAAACAATTCATTCTATTTTTATATAGCACCCTCCAATTCGGTAGGAGCTAGTGATAGCTTTCTGGTTAGGTAAGGCAAATTTAGCCAGGCCTGGTGTGTATACAGGCCTGGTTGTTTTGATTCTGGGCTGGGAGTGGCTCAATGTAGGACTGGGTGTGTCACAGATGATGTCACCAGGACCTCCCACTTCTTTTCAGAGAAGCTTCTGGATCTTTCTGGAAAGGGAGGTGGGAGAAAGTTTAGCCATCTGGGGTATTCTGGGGAGCCCTGACCAATCCCCAATCTGGATTGGGGGGGGGGGGGAGCAGGCCTTCCCAAATACCCAGGGTCAGCTGAGTTACAGGGAGGAGTTTGGGTGGAAGTTGGAGAGATGAGATAGTGTGGATTCTGTGTGGCCCCGGGAGCCCCCAGTCTGGGGTGGAGGGGGGTTACCTTGGCCTGGGAAAGCTCGGGTGCAGCCAGGAGGAGCGAGATCTTGGTGGCAGGCACAAGAGAGAGTGGAAATAACAGCTGGAGAATGCTATTGGAGAGATCTCTGAGAGGAACTACAAGTCACAGGGGTCAGTGAGTGACACATACTCTGGGAGGCTGGGGGAGATGCATACCGGAGTGAATTGGGGTGAGACACAGTCTGGGAAGGATGCAGAGGCCAGCAAGGGGCTGTGGTGTCACGGTGGCAGTGGAGGCGGCCGTCGCAGCCGGGAGGGGCCTGGAAGAGGATGGGCTGGGAGCAGTAGTCCATCAGGCTGGCTAACACAGTAGTACTTTTTCTACACTTTGGGGACCAACTGTCTCTGCCTGTAATGGGTGGTCCGGAGGTCCTGCTTCAACTACAGCAGGCCTCACCATGTGCTAGCTAGGTCAAACAAGGGGATATGGAGGCCTGGTAAATATCCTTCCAGGTCTCGTCTATGAGAGCAGGTATTGTGCAGGAGAGAGAAACAGGAGTCTGAGAAGCAAGTGATGTGCTGGAGGAAGAGAAAGGTGTGTATATACTGGAAGTGTATATAGAAGGTCCCAAATTAAATGAAATCTATTCATTGGGCATTCCACAACTATCCAATCCCTATCCAAGTTTAATCCCCTAATAAATAAAACAAAACAAAATGACTGGCCTATTCAGTGACTCTGGATGCGGTATGGATGTGATTGAGGGCAATGTGTTCAGGTGGACCACAACCCTTAGCCACCCCTAAGGCGGCCATTGGCTACATTTAGATCCTCAATCTATTTTTAGATCCTGGTCTAAACTAGGGCTGAAACAACTAATCCAAATAATCAATTATGAAAAAAGTTGTCATCTATTTTCATAATCAATTGGTTGACCTGCATACAGAATGCATTATTTGTTTACATATCAGGAAATACAGTGCAGTATACATACAGCTCAATACACTGTTCATATATGTCAGTAAGTGCCTGAGAACTTGTGAATTTGAATGTGTGAGGAGCAACGCCTAATGGGACAAGTAGTGTTGGGCAGGAGAAAGAAGTGTTTTAAAGTGACTCTGAACTTAAAAGCAGATTTTTTTTTACCTTGCTATAGGAGCACTCTATACTATACTTTGCGGCTTGCTATAGGGGCACTCTGAAGGCAGAAGGAGCTAGAAGTGCCGGAAGGGGAACTCAGAAGAGGAGAATCAGGGCAGCTCTGTTCAAAACCATTGCAGACAGCAGGTATGACATGTTTGTTATTAACCACTTCAGCCCCGGAAAGACTTCCCACTTTAGGACTAGAGCACTTTTTGCGATTCGGCACTGCGTTGCTTTAACTGACAATGTGTGTGACGTTGTACCCAAACAAAATTGACGTCCTTATTTCCCCACAAATAGAGCTTTCTTTTGGTGATATTTGATCACCTCTGTGTCACTTCTGATCACCGCTTTTAACAAAAAAAGAGCAACAATTTTGAAAAAAAAAATATTTTTTACTTTTTGCTATAATAAACGTCCAAACAAAATGTAAAAAAACAAATTTATTCATCATCAGATATATATTCTTCTACATATTTGTAGGGGAAAAAAAATTGCAAATCGGCGTATAATGAGTGGTTTGCGCAAAAGTTGCCGCGTTTACAAACCATGAGAATTCATTTATGGCATTCTCAGTATTTATTTTTTTTAATAGTAATGGCGGCGATCTGCGTTTATCAGAACTGCGATATTGCGGCAGGCATGCCGAACATATTTGACATTTTTTTGGGACCGATGACAGTCATACAGCGATCACTGATTACTGTATAAATGTCATTGGCAGGGAAGGGGTTAACCGGGGGGGGGGGGCGCTCTAGGGGTTAACTGTATAGGAATGAAGGTTGTAATGCAGTCTTCTATTGTTCTATCTGGAATCTGTCTATCTGTTCCCTAGGCGTTTTCTAACTGTATGGGGGTGGGCTGCCAGGGGCATAAGAGATCCAACTGATTCCAAGTACAGGGATCAGTAGATCTGTCATGTGTCCCCTCACAGAAGGGGAAACCGCCGCGTTTATATCAGCGGTTCCCCGTTCTGGCTCTCTGACAGGTTATCGCGGGCGGACATAGAGTCCTCCTGACCCGCAGGCACGCTCACGGAGCGATTTGCGCTACAGAGCCACTCTGCAGCAGTAAAAACACTTAACGCGGTTGGGAACCGGTTAAACAAAATAATTTCAACATTTACAATCACTTTAACCACTTCAGCCCCGGAAGGATCAGAGCACTTTTTGCGATTCGGCACTGTGTCACTTTAACTGACAATTGCACGGTCGTGCGATGTTGTACCCAAACAAAATTTGCGTCCTTTTTCCCCCACAAATAGAGCTTTCTTTTGGTGGTATTTGATCGCCTCTGCGTCATTTCTGATCACCGCTATAGACAATTTTGCAAAAAACCCACCATTTCTTACTTTTTGCTAAAATACAAATCCAAAAAAAAATATATATATAAAAAACATTTTTTTCATCGGTTTTGGCCGTTTTATACTCTTCTTCATATTTTTGGTAAAAAAAAAAAATCGCAATCGGCGTTTATTGATTGGTTTGCGCAAAAGTGGCCGTGTTTATGGATGATGAGAATTCATTTCTGGGGTTTTTATTTATTTATTTATTTTTTTACTAGTAATGGCGGCGATCTGCGATTTTAGCGACATTTATACAGCGATCAGAAATATTAATGTCCACTGATTACTGTATAAATGTCACTGGCAGTGAAGGGGTTAACCTGCAGGAGGAGATCTAGGGGTTAACAGTGTTCCCTGGGTGTGTTCTAACTGTGGGGGGGGGGGGGGCTGGACTGTTATGGGCACAAGAGATCTAACTGATCCCAGTGACAGGGATCACTAGATCTATGCCGGCACTGACAGAGCAGGGAGCCGCGGTGTTTACATGGGCGGTTCCACGTTCTTTGGCTGTGGCCGCTCATCGCGGCAGACATCGGGTCTGCCCGAGCTGCGGGCAGTGGCCATCCGCAGATCAACGCTTTTTTACGGCGATTCGTGCTACACGTCCACACTGCCGCCGTGAAT
>BLSH010262693.1:301058-320751 GCA_018402905.1 Glandirana rugosa
CCTGCAGGAGGAGATCTAGGGGTTAACAGTATTCCCTGGGTGTGTTCTAACAGTGGACTGTTATGGGCACAAGAGATCTAACTGATCCCAGTGACAGGGATCACTAGATCTATGCCGGCACTGACAGAGCAGGGAGCCGCGGTGTTTACATGGGCGGTTCCACGTTCTTTGGCTGTGGCCGCTCATCGCGGCAGACATCGGGTCTGCCCGAGCTGCGGGCAGTGGCCATCCGCAGATCAACGCTTTTTTACGGCGATTCGTGCTACACGTCCACACTGCCGCCGTGAATGTACACATTTAACTTAGCATTTACTATTAGAAAAAAAAAAAAAGATGAAAAAATAAAATAAAAAATTAAACAGTTTTACAACTAGATGTGACAGAATACACCAGGCAAGGACAAAATCTGTTAAAAAACAACACAAATGAAGAAAAAAAATGATTTCTCTAGTAACACAAATGTGTTGAGGATATCGCAGCCCTGTTGTTACAGCTGTCTAGTGATCCTGCCAGTGTTACATTCTCGTTGTCAGTCAAGAAAACACCCCCTGGTGGAATACTGCTACAGTTATATGGACCCACCAAGGATATGGCAGGAAGCCAAATAGATATGGCACTCATCCATCTGAAATGCTAACCAAGTTAGAAATGTGACCTAAGTAAGAGTGTTATATATTTCAAAACACAAATGCAACAGTATTCAGACAGGATTATCTGGCTTAAATAAATCTACAGTATAATAGATATGACATAACAGTAGTACAGGAAAATGAGTGATTGTCATTGTAATCTGGACCAAAGGCAATAGAAGGCTGCATTACAACCTTCATTCCTATAAGCCACTCTTTTTGGTAATGGTGACCTTATTGCTCACAGAAAGTCAAAAGGACTGAACATAGTTCACCTTTACCAACAAGCAGCCTATGCATAAGGGGAGCCTTTTAGGTGGAAGGGGTAACACCACTTCTCTTCCCCTCCCCCACCCCCATTTCTATCATATTTTAATTTTTTTTCTTTAGGGGGTGGGGGTAGGTATCTAGTTTTGACAGGTACACGGTCCCCACTTCCACTTCATCTGCCTAGGTCTAGGAGATCGGAACAGAAGTTCTCCCCCTCCCTGCCCACAACCTCTAGGGACAGTTCTACAACAGCTGGAGGGCAGTAGTTTGGAGATCCCTGGCCTAGGAGCAGAAGTTCTCCCCCCTCCCTGCCCACAACCTCTAGGGACAGTTCTACAACAGTTGGAGGGCTGTAGTTTGGAGATCCCTGGCCCAGGAGCAGAAGTTCTCCCCCCTCCCTGCCCACAACCTCTAGGGACAGTTCTACAACAGCTGGAGGGCTGTAGTTTGGAGATCCCTGGCCTAGGAGCAGAAGTTCTCCCCCCTCCCTGCCCACAACCTCTAGGGACACTTTACAGGTCCCAGGAGGCTGCGGGACCATTCAGATTGCGCAGCATGGCTCTCACATGCGCAATGGGGAGTCGGCTGTGAAGCAGCAAGGAATCACGGCCAGCTTTCCCACAGTAAACATGCTGGCACTGGGTGAGGACAGTGCTGGATCCCAGACAGGTAAACGTTATTTTATTAAAAGTCAGCAGCTACAGTATTTGTAGCTGCTGACTTTTTCATTTTTTACAAACTGACTGAAGCTCCTCTTTGAGACCCTGTTCACACTTTTGGCCCCTGTGCACATTTGAGGGTTTTATAGCCTCAGATGATACACAGGAATAAAAAAAATCTCTCTAAATAAGTTCTACATGTATATCTGCTGTCTTCAGTTTTCTACATTTTTTAGAAAGTGCACATCTTGTTACAAATCTTTCCTCCTGTTTCAGCACTGGGAGGGGAGTCTGGGTATACAGTGTGTGAGAGCTGACTGGAGGAAAGGCACCCCCCCCCCTCCACAAAGGCAGAGGAACAAAGAAACTTGTAGAGCTGCAGTTCGAATAGACAAGCTCTCTGCTCATCTATCTCTTAGCACCCTCCCCGACACTTCTTTTATCTCCTGTGTCGGAGAGCTTGTCAGAAGTTATCATGCTGATAATAGAGGAACAGAGCAGCAAAAAGACATGGGTCTTAGAGCTTTGGAAAGAGAGAAGTAAACACTACAGATATATATATATATATATACACACACACACACACACACGTGTGCCCGGGTCAGATTTCATGAATTGGGTCTACAACCACTTTAACCCCTTGCCAACCAGCCGCCGCAATTTTACTGCGGCAGGTTGGCACAGCTGCGCCAATTGCCGTCATTGTACGTCGCCCCCTTTAAGAGCTATAAGGGGGGCGTGCGATCACTCCTCAGAGAGACAGAACAGGGATCTGTCAATGTAAACATACAGATCCTCATTCTGTCAGGGAAGTAGAGAAAGATCTTCTGTTCCTAGTGACCGGGAACAGCGTTCCCTCTCTACTCCCTGTCAATTCATTCCCCCCCCCCCAGTTAGAAACACCTCCCTAGGGACCACGTAACCCCTTGATTGCTCCCCTAGTGTTTAACCCCTTCCCTGCCAGTGACATGTATACAGTAATCAGTGGCTATTTTTAGCACTGATCGCTGTATAAATGTCACTGGTCTCAAAAAAGTGTCAAAAGTGTCCGATCTGTTCGCCGCCATGTCATAGTCCCGCTAAAAATAGCAGATCACCACCATTACTAGTAAAAAAAATAAAAAATAAAAATGCCATAAATCTATCCCCTATTTTGTAGACGCTATAAACTTTTGTGCAAACCAATCAATATACGCTTATTTCAATTTTTTTTAGAAGAATATATATTGCCTAAACTGATGAAGAAATTTGGTTTATTTTTTAAATTTTTTGGGATATTTATTATAGCAAAAAGTTAAAAAAAATAGTTTTTTTCAAAATTGTCGGTCCTTTTTTGTTTATAGCGCAAAAAATAAAAACCGCAGAGGTGATCAAATACCACCAAAAGAAAGCTCTATTTGTGGGGAAAAAAGGACGCCAATTTTGTTTGGGTACAGCGCGACCCCGCAATTGTCAGCTAAAGCAACGCAGTGCTGTATCACACAAAATGGCCTGGTCATTAAGGGGAGAAATCCTTCCGGTTGAGGGGTTAAGGTGCAGGCACGTGCACAAACACACACATACAATCTGATGGTATTCAAATTAGTTGTCAGTAAATTCAGTATTTACAGTAAAAATTGCATAAAAGCCAGTAGCAATGATTTTGCATAGTAATAGCCAGATGCACCCAAATCAACATTGTATGAATATTTATCTCACCCATTAGTATTGGCATTCTTGGCTGACCCATCCCTTCTCTTACACTTACAAGCTGCTAATAGCAAAGCAGAAGGTTTTTTTAATCAGTCTCTATGTGGATACATGGATTTGTTTAAATGATAGTACAGTGCTCTAGGACTCTGACTTTCTGGAATATTTTTTTTTGCACAGGCTGGGATTACATAACCAGCATTATTGCATAACATCACTATTAATGTAAGTATTTTATTTTGTTTGACTGAACACTGTAATACAGTTGCTTGAATAAACTCCAGTAGGGCTTGTCTATTTCCAGAAGGCTAAATGTTTAATTCCACTGTGGAAGAAATGGCTTGATAAAATCCTTCCAGCTATATATACACATATTTGAACTAATCTGTTCAGTACTAGTAAAACGTATGAAACCCAGGATGACCTCTGCGAACATGAGCAAATAGAGATTAATGAGCTAATTCATCAAGCCTATGATGTGCACAGCTGTCTGCATTGCCTTGAACAAACGTCAGTGCTTGTATAGTTTTGGTTAACCAGTTACAGATCTTGATCAATCAGTGCATAGTTTGAACTAATGACTCACATGATCTGATCTGGAATAGAGGTTTGGGGTTTTTCATACTACTCAAAAATAATCTAGAATTATATATATATATATACACATACACACACAGTATATGAAAAGTATTGAGACACCTGCCTTTACATGCACAGGAGCTTTAATGGCATCTCAGTCTTCGTCCGTGGTAGGGTTGCCTTTAATCCAGGACACATATTAATTACACAGGTTCTGTGGCTGATTAAGGTGGTAATTAAACTCACTTGGTGCCTTATCTGCATTAAATTAGCCTCAGAACCTGTGTAATTCATATGCGTCCTGGATTAAAGGGAAGATGTGGCAACCCTAGTCCGTGGGGTTCAATATTAAGTTGGCCCACCCTTTGCAGCTATAACAGCTTCAACTCTTCAGGGAAGGCTGTCAACAAGATTTAGGTGTGTGTCTATGGGAATGTTCTTCCAGAAGCCCATTTGTGAGGGCAAGCACTGATGGACGAGAAGGCCTGGCTCCACTCTAATTTATCCCAAAGGTGCTCTATCGGGTTGAGGTCAGGACTATGCGAAGGCCAGTCAAGTTCCTTCACCCCAAACTCACTCATCCATGTCTTTATGGACCTTGATTTAAGCACTGGTCCAAATCATTTGGTGGAACTAAGGGGCCAAGCCCAGCCCCTGAAAAACAACCCCACACCATAATCCCACCTGCACCAAAGGATTTGGACCAGTGCACAAAATTGGGGTGAAGGAACTTGTCTAGCCTGCACAGAGTCCTCACCTCAACCCTATAGAACACCTTTGGGATGAATTAGAGCGGAGACTGTGAGCCAGGACTTCTTGTACAACATCATCAATTTACACAGCGCTTTATATTTATATTGTACATTCACATCAGTCCCTGCCCTCAAGGAGATTATAATCTAAGGTCCCCAATGCAGGCCATGCACGTAGCGAATTTCTTCTTGGTTGCAGGAAAGAAATTTGCTTGATTCCCTCATCAACACAATGTTGACAGGGGAATCCCTCCCGTTGAGCTACTGCATCCTCCCAAAAATGATTATTGGTATCGTCTATACCAGATGCTGGAGATAACTGCATGTAAAATCTGGCAGGCTGGTTGTACCCAAGTTGATGAATCAACTTGGTACATTCAGCCGGCTCATACATAGTTTCGAATCTTGGCCGGTTCCTGTCTATGGCCAGCCTAACTCACATTCATACATGCACATACTAGGGACAATTTAGACAGGATCCAATTAACCTACCAGCGTGTCTTTGAAGTGTGGGAGGAAAAGCGGTGTACCCGGAGTAAACCCATGCAGGCAAAAGAAGAACATGCAAACTCCAGGAAGGTAGTGTTATGGTTGGGATTCAAACTGATGACCTTAGTGCTGACAGGCACCCCTTGGTTCGAGAGTGCTTTCCCTGCGGGAGCCCTAAGGTTGAAGGGAAGAACCTGACTGGGGGCAACCCATCAGGCTGAGGAGGTTTGCCCTCCGCCTTTTCGGTTTTGCGCTGCCACTGCCGGTACCCGGCCCCCGCAGCGAACTTACCGGGACGGGCCCCTTTACCCGTCGCGCCCGGGGCGCGAAAGAAACTCTTCTGACCCCAGGTAGGGGGCCCCTGTCTACGGCGAAACTCACGCCTCCGGGCTCTGGGAGGAAGGTGCACTTACCTCTTGTGAAATCCTTAATGATCTCACCCAACCGTGGACTGAATAGACGTCCACCCTGAAAGGGAAGGTCTACGAGACCTTTAGACCTTTTTTGGAAGCATGGTCACTGGACCAAAACGCAACCAGAGTACCCGTCTGAGGATACGGCAACACCGCTATCCTGGATAACATAGGCAGTAAATCAACGGCTGCATCACCAAGGTACTTGAAACCTTGGAGCAAAAATTCAGCCCTCTGCGGCGTATCCATTAGGCAGCCGCAGTCCAGAACATTCTGGAGCTCCACCATACACTCAGACAGATATTGCGCCGCCAGGGCGGACGTCAGGGTTGGCCGCAGAGCAGAGCCTGCCAGGAAGAGCGACTTTAGCAGTGCCTCTGTATTTTAGTCAGCGGGGTCCTTGAAGGAAGGAACCCCTTCCAGAGGAATGGTCGTCGCCTTATTAAGGCGAGCTATCAGTGGGACCAGCACAGGCGACTACTGTTTTTTTACAAAAAAGCTTTCCTCAAAGGGATAGCGAGCAGCGAACTGTTTTGACCTATGCTCTCGGAGTGTGGGAGGAAACCCGCGCAGGCACAGGGAGAACATGCAAACTTCAGGCAGGGAAGTCATGGCTAGGATCTGAGCCAGCAAGCATTTTGCTGTCAGGCGCAAGCGCTACCCCTACACCACTGTGCTGCCGCAAAAAAGAATGCTGCGGACGCTGCCATTCATGATAACTAAAGTGATCAAAAAAAATTGATCATAGGGGTAAGCCTTAGGGGCCCTATGGGGCCTGGAGGACCCCACACACATACGCAGAAGTCTGCGATTCGTCATCCTGGCTAAGTCGCAGCGTAGTGCGAATTCCAGCGATAATGGCGGAAAACCGCCGTCCCCTGATCCCTTTCTCCGAGAGACGCTTCTTGGGGGCCTGTTGGGCGACATCCGCCCGGGTAGCATTCACTAAAGACCGCCGCAGCTGGTCCAAAAAAGCCCTTTGCGCTGATGCGTCTGAGCCAGCAAGAGAGCAGGTTCAGCAGTATAGTCTGCCATCGTTCTCCCTCCAAATCCCCCTTAGTAATACGCAGATGTACACTAAAAGTTGAGGGCACCCCCACACAGCCGCACACCACCGCCCCACAGTGCACCAGGGAACCCCAGAAGACTGCACCCGCCGCCACCAGCACCCACAGGAGAGCCCAGCTATATTTGCTGTTTGCTGCCTGAAACCTTTGAGGATTGTCAGAAGAGCCGCGCCGTCCGGAGCACACACCGTTCAAAAGAGAAAGGAAAAACGTTTTCCACACGTTTTTGCATAGGCAGGGGACTCCAATATGGCCGCCATTGAACACTAGAGGCTGAAAACCACCTGCAGGGAACATGCAGTACCGCAAACGGCCGCTCTGAGCGCTAGAGGGAAAGCTCCATAGGCTCAGCATGTCCGCGGCTACGGTAAAATGGCGGCAAAAAAAATCAACGGACGGTCGCCGGATGGGGTGCGGGGTGAAAAGGGGCTCCACGCGCCCTTACCAGAGGTTACCCAGAATTTTTTTTTTTCAAGGGTCGTCGGTACCCCTTCCACCCCCTGAAAAGGGGGGAAGGAAGGAACTCTCACTCACCACTCCGGATGACCGCCGTGGGTAGCCACCCAGTCGCAGACTTTCTGCTCCTGCCTGGACGGTATGCTGCAGGCCAGAAAATCTCCCTACCCGAATCGCATCCGGGGCTGGGCGTAAATAGGGATCACCCCAGCCCACCCGCACGGAACGGGCACTATGCGGCGGGTCCCCATACGGCGGGACTGGCTCGCATTGGTCAGCCAGGCCGGGGAGAGTACAGAGCCCATTGGCTCTCTATGCCCCGGCCGGCTTCTTGATAGCAGATCAATGCTTGATAGAAGTCAAATAAAATAAAAGTAAAAAAAAAATTAAAAGAAAAAACGGTCACAAACAGGACCGCAATTCCCCTAAAGGAAAGCCAGGTCAACTTGCAAACTAGGCATTGAAACTGCTGAGCTAGGCTATGGAGAGGGTTTATGTGGGAAGAGAGGATGGCCCCATGGGAGGGGCCAGCTGTTTCTTTTCCCTGCCTAGTTAACTCCTAGTTGGACAAGCATAAACCCCACATGTCATGAAGAGCTGCGTCTGTCAGTGAACGTAGGAGAAAAAAGGACGTCAATTTTATTTGGGTACAGCATCACACGACCACACAATTGACAGTTAAAGCGATGCAGTGCCGTATAGCAAAAAGTGCTCTGGTCAGGAAGGTGGTAAATCCTTCTGGGGCTGAAGTGGTTAAAGACATATTATATTAAAAAAAAAAACCCTTCTAGATGCAAATTCGGCTAAACGCGGCATGCAAATGCGGCTAAACGGATGTTTTTAAACGTCTGTTTCTAGATGTCAAGTTGTGTTCAGGGGAGGTTGAAAAACGCCCCATGTACATGTAGACTAAAGCTTTTCTGAGGGTTCATAAAAAGGGGGAGGAGAACTGAAGTTACTCCCCTGTCACCATTTTTCTGTTGGTGTCAGGAAACCTTGTCAGAATTGATTCATGCTGATAGAAGACGATCAGCAGCAGACAAAAGTGAAACTTTTTAGTGCTCTGGATTTGTACACAAGATAGAGGGATGTCCTTTGCTCATATTTCATGTCTGAGGTTTACATCATTCAGATAGGGGTTACTGTCCATGTTAAATGGTAATGGAAATTTCACTACACCCCCCAAAGGTTGTGCAGCATTATAATGCTCACTATGTAGTGATGTCTTCAAATGTTCAGACCATTTCACTGGCCGGCATGGGTGGCTGGAGATGCCAATCACAGCATGTAAGGGCAGCAGAAAGAGGGGTTGAGAGACTGTTGTGAATAAAGCTGGCCATAGATGAAACAAACAGATTCCTCCATCCACAGAATGGCTCTGACCAGGTTTAGTTCACCTTTAACCTGGGCGGTAGAAAACAAACAGTGAATTCTTTAATTGTCCTATGATAGGTCACTATTACAAAAAAGGTTCATTCAATTGTGTCCATGAATATCAGTGTAAGGCAGCCCATAGATGAGTCAGTTTTTATTTTTTGTTCAACCACTGGGTGGAATCACACAACTGATGTTGATGTGGGAATACTCCCTGCTGAGCTATTGTATTGGGACAGCGGGGAGACTTCCCCATTATCAGGATACACTGATCAGCGTCAGACTATAACATGCAGTACTGATCAGATGGGGAAAGTCCAAAAGGGTGGTTGCACAGAGGTCAATCAGTGGACTGACTTCTGTGCAACCTCCTTGGAAATGCATGGATCAAAATTTGTCTGGTCACTGCTCAACCAGCTGATTTTCATTCCAAGCACAAATGGCCGGCTTAAAGTGGTACTAAAGGCTCCATTTAAAGAAAAAAAAAAAAAAACCCCAAACATGTTGTACTTACCTGCACTGTGCAATGGTTTTGCACAGAGCAGCCCCGATTCTCCTCTTTGTGAGTCCACCACCGGCACGCTGGGCTCTCCCCCCCCCCCCCCGAGTGCCCCCATTGTAAGCCACTTACTATGGGGGCACTCATGCATGCTCACTCCTGAGCCCTGCTATGTGTGTCCATAAGACACGCAAAACAGGACTCAGCCCTGCCCACCAGACCCTCCTCAATGGCTGTAATGGATAGCATCAATGGCTCCTGCTGCTGCATCTTAGCCAATGAGGATGCAGAGAAGCAGGACAGCAGCAGCTCTCATACACATCACTGGATCGAGATGGGGCTTAAGTATGTATTTAGGGGGGCTGCAGGGGAAGCTACATACTGAAGTTTTTTTTTTTAATTTCATACATAGAATGCTTGAAGAAAAAAAAACCCTTCACCTTTGGTTCACACTTCAAATAATTATGTGTATACAAATCTCTTTTAGGCCTCATACACATGGACGTTTATGAGCATTTTTTGCAGCTCTCCATGTTATTCAATGGCACCATACAAATGCTAATGTTTTGAGCTGTAGATGGCGTTGGCGTTCTTAAGCTGTAACTCTAATGCAGGACCCGCGTGTTCCGAGCCTGTAGCGTTAAATCGGTCTTGACGCCGAGCCGGCCAAACGCTCACTAACGCCGTAGAGATGTTAACCGGCGTTTTTAGTGCCGGTGTTTTCAGGTTCAAAAATAGCAGAGGGATGGTTTTTTTAAACAAAACGCAACGTAGCGAATGACGCTCACTAATGCGTATTAGCGCTGATGCAAAACGCCAACGAAATTGTGTTTTTACCGCCGTTTTTTTCCCTGACGTTGGTCCCGACGTTTTGTTAATACGCCCGTGTGTATGAGGCCTAATACATCAAAATATGAATGAGAGTTAATTATGCTACTTCCCGACTAGCAAGAACTTCTGTTATGAGACTGATCCCTGGCAGCAGGACAAATTGCACCTCATGCGCAAATGGTAAAAATGGAAACAAATCCCAAACCACTCAGCACGGACAGTTTCACCACCAGTTTGAATCAACCCTATTGACGCTTATTGCATGAAATGGATTTGATGAACCTAGGCAGTGATGTCAAGATGTTTACCAGACTTGGCAAAATGTAGTCACCAAACCTGATGCATGTTTCCACTCCCACACGTGGACTATAGTCTTATGTTCTCCTGCACTTCTAACCTGCATTCTTCCCTGTAAGACTACAAATTCTTTATGTACAGATGGCACATTATGAAATACAGACAGCTGACAACACACAGAATGAAGGAACATGATAAATGGCAAGGAGTTTTATTTTTCATGCATGCAAAACACATGGAAACTGGATTAGGAGAGCATAGCCATGAATGGACCCATTAGACTTCCAAGAAAATCAATAATACTTATTTTTTTTCATTGACCACAAAACGTCAACTGTGCTCATTTCATTAGAGAAGTCACACAGGAGAGACCAGTGTACGAAGCACTGCTGGGTCATGTGTTTATCTGGATGAAAGAGAAAAACATGTTTTTCACTGCAGGGCAAGAGCTTTGTATGCAGTATGTGTAGGGCATTCATTTTACAAATGGGTGACAGCTGACTTGGAATGGACAGGACAAAACATGAAGCCTGTTTTCTCCTTGCCAAACCATGCTAACATCTTAAGGTCAGCTCCAGTACTATTTCCCTATGGAGGGGCTGCAAAGATGCTAGCTTCACACTGATTGGTTGGTTCTTCTACAGGATAACACATCACTGGATCCTTTCCAAAAAAAATGTTTGATATAAATAATGTACTGTTCTCACTGCCAACTGAAGTCTAATATGTGTATTAAGTTTACTAGTCGTCACTCCTATGATAACCACAAACAGGGGTCTATCCAGTGAGTGAACCTCAAATGTATTTTCCAGAGTTAGAAGCAGCAATAACATATGCCTACATAAAAAGCATCCAAATGTAAAAAGTGTTAAATATGTTGATATGACAAGTATCCAAATGTGAGAGTGTGTACACACAGACACACATTTCATTTTATATATATATATACCAAAATTGGTCCAAGGTATGTAAACTGGCAAACCAGTGACGGGGTCATGGGCGGTCTATGCCTATTCATCCATGTAGGAAGCAAGGGTTGGCCTGTGTACTCCAATCCAATAGAAGAGCTATTGTAGCCCAAATTGGTAAATAAGGTAATGCTGGTTCCGATAGAAGGGTTTCAGAACATGAAGTGCACCACAGCTTGCTGCATATGGGGCCACATTCCCACAGACCATGTTCACAGTAAGAAGCGCCTATAATGGACACGTGATCATCAGAACTGTACCACAGAGCAATGGAAGAAGGTGACGTGGTCTGATGAATTCAAGAACAATCTTGCAACTTAAAGTGGTATTAAAGGTGCAGCTTTAAAAAAAACACAAAAAACAGATCCTTAGATGATCTCATACTTAAAGCGGAACTTCAGTCATTTTTTCATCTTTCCATCTATTAAATCCTCTGCTCTTGTTGTTTTAACTTTGGATAATACATTTTTTTTTTCTGCCAGTTAATACCTTATACAACCCACTTCCTGTTTCTTGTCTGGTAAAAAGCCTCGGCGTTTGACATCATGCACAGCTCTCTGCCAGGAATGGAGGGGGGGATGAGTCATAAGAGAGCCAATGGCAGTTGCAGGGCTGGAGGTGTGCCTCTGTGTGTTTGTGTAAATCCAGGAAGTGAACAGGCAGCAGCTTCAGCTGCTCACAGTTAAAATGGCTGCAGCCAAACTTCGTAGAGGGAGATGACTGCAGCATATTTGGCAAGTACAGAATCACAGTATATATATAAAATAATATGCAAAGTGGTTGGAGGGAAACTTCAGAATGGCAAATATGTTTTTATTACAAATTATGTGAGCAGACTGCAGTTCCTCTTTAAAACATAAACAGCTAGAAGTCTCAAGGAATGCCTAAGCACAAGAAGATTATTACAATAATTAATATAAACATTATACAAGCTTCAAGTAAAGATGTGTCTATTCTATTAGTCAAAGTGTGAGTGTATTAGAAATGATAATTTGTAGCTTTATATTGCTCAAAACACTGTTATAAAACGAAATAAATATAATGTTTCCACGCTTGAAGTTACAGAAAAAGTGCCATTGAATTTTGCCATTAATAAAGAAAATCTCAACATTTTTCTGATCAGCTTCCAAAAATAACACACAAGACAGGCCTCTCTAACAAGTAAAAGACTGCACCGACAACAAATCAAGACATCTCTTGTACACCGACGTGTCAAAGAATGGCTGTGGGGAAAAAGCTTTAACTGATGACCTGACAAAGCTTCAGCAGCAAATTCTACCATATATTCACTTTATTGCTCACTAAATACTGTTGTCATGGTAAATAAAGAACTAAGTAATGGACTTAGAAAAGAGGCTGCCTTCGGATAATGCCAGAAAAAAGCACCCGTGAAAGTGACTTGTGATGAGGAAATCAAGATCTGAAATTAAATATTACAGTATTTAAAATGGATTTGTGGTTTGGAGTAAAGGCGGTCCCCTAGTTATGAACATCCGACTTATGAACGACTCCTACTTACAAACGCAGGGAGACAACAGGAAGTGAGAGGAAATCTCCCCCTAGGGAGGGAAATTCACTCCTGTAAGA
The DNA here is from genome assembly GCA_018402905.1 of Glandirana rugosa. NCBI lineage: Eukaryota > Metazoa > Chordata > Amphibia > Anura > Ranidae > Glandirana > Glandirana rugosa. Next base: position 313,618 of record BLSH010262693.1, read on the forward strand.
GTTATTATGGGAAAAAGGGGTCTCCACTGAAGCTTTATCACCAATCCTTGTTTCCACAACAACCCAAAATTTTCAAAATCCAATTATCATTGGGACAGGAAGTGAGGTGAAATCTTCTGAACAGAAACATAGACAGCAAAACAAACATTACAGGGGTGTTACCCCTTCCCTATGCTATCCAAAAAGCTTAAAAATAGTTTTTTGGGCTGAAGCTACACTGAAAAAATGTCCCTGTCCTGACTTACAAACAAATTCAACTTAAGAACAAACCTACAGTCCCTATCTTGTTTGTAACCCGGGGACCGCCTGTACATGCAGCTGAGCAAATTTTGCAAAATATAAAACAAATAGTAACAAACAAAAAAAAAAAAAAAAAAAAAAAAAAAAAAAACCATAAAAAAAAAAAACTTTTCAAAATCTTCAACCTAAAGCTGGGTACACACGGAGCAAAATTTGGCTGGTTCAGCAGGAAATGGCTGAATTTCGATCTGTGTGTAGCTCTCTCTATTCAACAGAAGCCGAACCTTAGACTGGCTTCTGTCAAACAATGCTGCTGAAAAAACAGCATTCGATTAGCTGCTACAGCCAATGGCTGGTCAGCATAGGCATGTGCAAGGATCTGCTCCTTGTCAACACTTATGGCTTAGGGTGTTATTTTACTTCACTATGTGAGGGTTTTTTTCACATGTTCTTGTGAACGCTTACTGTGGGACTTATCCTGACCCGGCACCAGAGGATAACAGCACGGACCCTTGGAGTGAATTGACACCATCGAGGCCAACAACCACGTTGCTGTTTGGATTACCCCTGTGGTCTGACCCACATAAGCGCGATAGATGCACCGATCGTATGATCGAGTGGGTCTAACTGTTCCGGTAAGAGTCCATTCTATCCACTTTACTTATGAGGTTCTGCTGTTTGGCTGTTTTTATTCTTTGCCTCCAGAATACGACCAAGACCCCTGTGTCCATCTCTCAACTTGAATTTTTTGGACTGTGTGGGACTTTCTTTTGATTATATTTAGTTTCACTTAATTTTCACTTTATTGGTTTACTTTTAATATTTTTCCATAATATTTCACTTTATTTTGAAATAATTCTGAAGAATTTTTGAGTTTACCCATGATTTACAGGGCTTGATTGCCTTTAGGTGATCACCTACGAGCGCAGCACCTACCTTTTGTTTATTATTTGTGCATTACTGGATCTAATGCAGTGTTTGCAGCTGACCTTACCCTTTGTGCATATTTGTTCTCTCTATGTGCAGGGGGTGTGCCTAATCATTGCCGATTCCCCCTACTGCTCAGGCTCCACCCCCGTGTGCCCCCCCCGCGCATGTGCTGCAGGCTTTCCTCCTCTCCTGTCCCCCCAGCTGCCAGAGGGATTTTTCAGGATGGAGAGAGAAGGAAGGGGCTAGTTAATATATTATTCACTGGCCCCTTCCTTTTCAAAATGAACACAGTGTACACACTCACTCACGGTGTTCATTGATAACTGAAGCACAGTAAACTGTTTACTATGCTTTCGTTTGTGAATGAACAAGAAGCCGCTCAGCACAGAGTACTTCCCATTCATTTGGTTGAACTGGATGGACTTGTGTCTTTTTCCAACCGGATGTAACTTCACAGAGCCTGGGGACTGGTCATTCACTGTCCAGTGCAGCTGAGGCTGCAGAAAAAGGCCTGTGTGTTTGAGCTTTGGGGTGCACACCCTAATGCAATAGGCTGCGCACACCTATGCTGATCATTGTATACGGACCGAGGTGAAAGAAGGCAGAATACAACAGCTCAGCAGGAGAGATCCCTGCATCCACAGTGCTTTCATGGATGCAGGAACCTGAATTTTTTTTTTTTTTTCATTCCTGCTGGTTGAGCAAAAAAACCTCAGTGTGAACCCAGCTAGGGATGGCCATAGATATTTTTTCATAAGAAAATTCTTTCAGAATTTTTTTTAGCAAGCCATACATGGGTTGAATTCTGAAATAATTGTAACTAAGAATTTTCTTTTGAATCTGGCACCATTAGTGGGCTGCAACAGCAGCCAATTTTTGTGTGGCCATCAAATTTCAATCAGGCATGTTGGAAAATTTTGGAATTTGAATCAATGATGGGAGAATCGTGCGAGAAATATAACCAAAAAAGAAATGTGCATGAGCTGTGACGTCACGAAAATTATTTTCTGTAGCAATAGGAGGTGAAATTGAAGGCTTGGTCGGTCGGATTTCAAAATCAATGGTGGCACCATTGGTTCACAAAATTCACAAAAAATCTGATTTTTATAGGAAAATTTGTTTGGAATTTGACCCATGTATGGCTGGCTTTACTGTCCCTTTTATTGAATGGATTTCATTCCTTTTAATCATTGAGGCTCAGCATCACATGTGGGTGTTATCTAGTCCAAGTGCAAATACGGTCCTCTAGACCTTTGCCCTGGCAAAATGCCTAAAAAATATCCCAAAACTGTATACAAGCCAGTGGGTGGATCAAACCTGCCCTTTAGTTACACAACTCTACAAGTTTTCATTGTGCACCATTACATAGTGTTCTTGTTTGCCCCTCCACTGCCCCTCTCCGTAAGAACTGGAGTCACATTAGCCGGGCAAGGGAGAGAAACTGAGGAAGAAGATAAACACTGGAATACTATTCAGCACCAGTTTACAAAGGTGTACTTGTTTGGAAGAATAAATCACCTCTAATGTTGGGCATCCGATGTATGTGGATGCTGTTGCAATATGTAAAACTATTAATTTAGTTTTTTGAATTTTAGAATGGGGATGCCCTGAGAGTATGCATCAAAGGGTGCCTTGACTGAAAAAAGGTTGAGAAACACTGCTCTAGACTGACATCCACCCATCATGCCATTTGGATATTTGCATAACTGCAAAAGAAAAAAGGAGAACCTCAAGGTACTGCCTACTGAAACCAAAATTGGTAATAGAAGCAAAAACATAATAAAGAAGTGAATAGATTCAATACAAAAATCTGATTGAGAGTATATGGTTTGTAGGAGGGAGCTGTACGGCAATAGTCAGGGAGTATACACAAAAGATAAAAACCTGAACCCCAGTTCAACCTACACCATTAGTATGAATCAAATGCATGCGCATGGATAAATATGTAAAATATATATTTATTAAATTGATTATCAATATAGAAAAACACACGATTGGATAAAAAGGACAGACAAACAAACAAAGATAAAACCCACAAACCCCCCACCCTTAATCTCCACCCACTAACCCTCTATGGCCCCCCACTAATCCCTCCCTACTACAGATCCCTGTAACGACTGGTGGAAGTCTGTAAATAAAGGTAAATTAATTGATGAGTGACGGTCCATGGCATGGAAATTGCATTCTATGAATCACTTGATGAGAACCAGTATCTGACTGCCGTATAGCGTGCTCAATGAGTGATGTCAATGGAAGCGTATGGCCGGAAAAGGTAATTAATGTTTTTTTTTCTGTTTGATGCCAGTTATAAAGACATAAGTTTAGGGCTGCAACTAACGATTATTTTCATAATGGATTAGTTGGTCGATTATTGTTTTGATTAATTGGATAACAACCTTACAAAAAAAAATGTGGTGTAAAATTTTGTGAATATTTAATGTTTTAAAAGAAAAAAAAGTAAATTTTGTCTTAAATATCTATATGCAGTGGTAAATATAAATAACCAACTATATGGTTGGGGAGCAAAATCTCTAATCCACTCTGAGAATAACAGACAGAAGCATATATAATAATAAATACACCCAGAAGTAGGATATATGGGTATTTTACCTAGGAGTCGGACATGAAGTTATATGAAGGGTGGAAGGGAGATAGAAATCTTTTATATTAAAGTAGTGCTAAAAGCTGAGACTTTTTTTCCTGGATATGATCATTTTAGAAATAAATGCACAATACTGGTAAAAGTTTACTTTAAATGTAATTGCAATGCCTTCTATTACCTCCAGTCTATCAGCCTCCACCTTCTCTGGGTTCAGATGTTGATCTTCCTGCACACAGTCTTTAAAGTATTTTCTTTTTAAATAACAAACCTGCTATACATACCTGTTCTGTGTAATGGTTTTGCACAGAGCAGCCCTGATTCCCCTCTTCTGGGGTCAACACTTCTGGCTCCTCCTGCCTTCAGAGTGCCCCAATATCAAGATGCAAAGTATAGTATAGAAAGACCCTATAGCAAGGTAAAAAAAAAAAAACTTCTACCTTTGGAACCTCTCACTTCCTGCCCATGGCTACATGTCCCATGACACATTGCTCCTCACACATGCACAAGTTCTCAGGCACTTACTGACATTCAGGGGTAGGCAACCTGCGGCCCTCCAGCTGTTGCAGAACTACGAGTCCCATCATGCCTCAGGGAGTAATTGTAACTGCCAGGCTTGCAATGCCTCATGGGAAATGTAGTTCCACAACAGCTGGAATGCTGCAGGTTGCCTACCCCTGCTGACATTTATGGACAGTGTACTGAGCTGTATGTGTGCTGCACTGTATTTCCTGATATGTAAACAAATGATGCATTCTGTACACAGGCCAACTAATCAGCTGGCACGATTAATCGATTATGAAAATAGTTGACAACTATTTTAATAATCGATTAGTTGTCGATTAATCGATTAGTTGTTTCGGCCCTACATAAGTTGCAATAGTGGTCCAGAGAGGGTATTGAGGTGCATAAGAGAATGACCTTGAATTGATGAAAGATTACCCCTCTCGCACTAGAGTCCATGTCCAATCATGACAGCCCAGTCTTTAGACCATTGTGATCCACTTATATAGTGTACGTTAACAGTTCCAGAAATTGATGAATGAAAAAAGTACTTATCCGGTTAGCTGGGTAGTCTCACTGGCCATCCTCAATCCTGGAATGTGCAGTGTCCATAAGTGATCCTAGATGCATTCCATGCTGGGGGGATCAAGCAGAGCCAAAAGGAGCATCAAAGAGAGGATCCCGGATGAGCCGGTAACCAGGAGGGGAGGCCGGGGGAATAAGGGGGGGGGGGGCAGAACCTGACCGGTTTCGCCGGTTGCGTCAGAGGCCGATGGGTCCTGTGCCGATCTGATCCCAACAGGCAGAATGCCGGGTTTTTAATCACCTTCTGCATAACTCCTCCCAAGGGCCTCCCCACTGCTTGCATCAGAACTTTTTGTCATATGTTACTAAGGTATACTGTAGTAGAATGACAAGCATTTCGTAAGTGTCAAAAGCTTTTATTGACAACTAAATTAAGTTTATGCAAAGAGTCAATATTTGCAGTGTTGACCCTTCTTTTCAAAACATTTGCAATTCCACCTGGCATGCTGTCAATCAACTTCTGGGCCACATCCTGACTGATGGGAGCCCGTTCTTGCATAATCAATGCTTAGAGTTTGCCAAATTTGTGGGTTTTTTTTTGATCACCTGCCTCTTGAAGATTGACCACAAGCTCTCAATGGGATTAAGGTCTGGGGAGTTTCCTGTCATGAACCCAAATTTCCATGTTTTGTTCCCCAAGCCACTTAGTTATCACTTTTGCCATCATGCTGGAAAAGGCATTGTTCCTCACCAAACTGTTCTTGGATGGTTGATAGGAGACACTCCTGGAGGATGTCCATATATAATTATTTATTCATGGCTGTGCTCTTAGGCAAAATTGTGAGTGTCCACATGAAGCTACGGACCTTCCAGTTTGCAAAACGCCTTGACGTCATCAGCGTCACGTGACGCCGCCCACTACACCTCGGAAATGTCTCCCAGACGGTGAATCGCAGGAGAGGGGAGCCGTGGGATGATCGCACTAAGGAAGGCAATGAGGGAGAGTTGAGGCAAGCTGGGTGCATGGCACACAGCGATCGGCATCAAACGGAGTTATTATCTGGAGAAGCGGAGCCATGACAAGTGAGCATCAGAGGCATTACCTGTGCCACACTGGTTAAGCATATGCAGGCACCAGGTGAGAAACTACACTGCCTTATATACCAGCAATATATACTTATGAGCGCTCACTTCTATCCTTGTGTATACTGCACAGCAATGGCAGCCTGGCAAATGTATGATGCATACCAGATGATGTTCTGAATACACACTTAGAGAGTGTTGGTGATAAGAACTTGGTTGGTCTGTATTCAAGTACCAGTAGGATTTGGATCAGTCCTTTGCATGCAATGCAATGGTAGCAGCCTGGTTATTTAACAAAGAACATTGGGTGAATCGCTGACCACACACTTATTGAGTGGTCACACCAAAGATCAGTCGGGACTGTAGGACACCTTATGTCTCCATAACTTTGCACCACTTATAGGAATACATATGCTGTGGGCCTCTTTATGAACGGCACAGCTCTGCCCCACAATCTGCCAAAACTGCAACTGTGATCTTGTCCTATACGCACCCCGCCTCCCTTCCCTCTTCCCTTCCTCTGCCTTCCATCCCGGTCCCCCTCTTCCCCATCTTGACTCAAGTCACCGGGGTTAGACGCACATTAGGGACACCCATACATATAGAGTATTGATAGTTAATATAGGGGGGATTCCCGTGGGTTGTACTAGGTGTGCATCTGAACTGGCGTCCGGACGGTTTTGTTCATTGTTTGTCATGTGTATTGTCACTTAGTGTTTGTACTTACATGGTTGTCAGTGGGTAATTAAGGGCCAATGGGGACCTGCTTTTATGAGCCCTTAGCGTGGTGTGTTTAATATGCAATTTAGCAGTTTAACCAGTACAGGACCGCGCTATTGACAAAATACGTCAACAGCGCGGACCTGAAAATCCGGGGGGACGTCCATGGACGTCCGCCCCTTCACACGCCCACTGCGCGCACTGGGCGGCGGCGGCGGCGCGCGCGCGCCGCCGCCGCACACTGCGTGGGCGTGCCCGCGGGTCGGGCGGACTCGATGTCCGCTCCTGACCCGCGATCGCCTTACAGAGCAGTAGAACGGGGAACCGCCGATGTAAACACGGCGGTTCCCCGTTCTGTGACAGGGGACATGACAGATCTACTGATCCCTGTCACTGGGATCAGTTAGATCTGTCATGTCCCGACCAGCCCATCCCCCCCACAGTTAGAGCACACCCAGGGAACATTGTTAACCCCTTCACTGCCCCCTGCTGGTTAACCCCTTCACTGCCAATGACATTTATACAGTAATCAG
>BLSH010262693.1:320990-334178 GCA_018402905.1 Glandirana rugosa
CGGTTCCCTCACCCGAGTGAGTGTTAAAAATATGTTTTTTCCTTTCCTAACCTCCTATCATGACCACAAAAGAATGTCATAAGATAACAACGGACATATATGTTAAGACGGCACAGTGAGACTGGTTTTGATGGTTTGTGATATTTAACAGGGTGGTGTCGGTCACCTTGGTTTCCTACCAGTTTAGTCACCGTGAGATGTCCCAGTTACTTATTTTTTTATGAAATAATTGGTGAAGGAATGACCCGTGAATTTGGGGGGAGGACGGGTCTGGTTAAAAGTCCAAAGTCGCGACAGCGTAAAACTTACTGTTAACGCGCCAGCACGCAACGTCGCACGACCGCGCAATTGTCATTCAAAATGCGACAGCGCTGAAACCTGAAAATTGGTCTGGGCAGGAGGGGGGTTTAAGTGCCCAGTAAGGAAGTGGTTAATAAAGTATTTTTTTATTCATTGACCCTGTAGAGTGCCACTGATTTGACCATCCTTTGGTTCCACTGGCTGTGGTGGGACAATTTATAGTGTTTGGTAGTTTTGGTCAGAGTGACACGGCAGAATTGTATATACAGGCAACAATAGAATACTGTAAGAAAACACCAGTACTATCCTCCAATCCTTTCCTTTTTTGTATAAAAATTGTGAGTGAGCCCACTCCCTTGGCTGAGAAGCAATCTCACACATGAATGGTCTCAGGATGCTTTACTGTTGGCATGACACAGGACTGACGGTGGTGTTCACCTTTTCTTCTCCGGACAAGGTTTTTTCCGGATGCCCCAAACAATTGGAAAGGGCATTCAGAGAAAATGACTATCCCAGTCCTCAGCCGTCCAATCCCTGTATCTTTTGCAGAATATTAGTCTGTCCCCAATGTTTTTCCTGGAGAGAAGTGGCTTCTTTGGTACCCTTCTTGACACCAGGCCATCCTCCAAAAGTCTTCGCCTCACTGTGTGTGCAGATGCACTCACACCTGCCTGCTACCATTCCTGAGCAAACTCTGCACTGGTGGTTCCACGCGATCCTGCAGCTGAATCAAGTGTAGGAAACTGTCCTGGCGCTTGCTGGTTTTCCTTGGGTGCCCTGAAAAACTGAGGCAGCAAACTTTGTGGAAATTAATGTATGTGTCGTTCTCAAAACTTTTGCCCACGGCTGTACAGCACCCTACTGGCCCCTCTGCACCAACCGTGATCTGCCTGCATTGCATATAAAAGCAGAGACCCTGCAATGATGTAATTGGGTCTAAAATAAGGTATACATCAGAAGGCTAAAAAGAGAAGGCAAAATATTAGCAGATTAAACTTCATATTTAATATAGAGTCAGCAAATAAGTTGGAAAAAGGAGGATGCATCATCTCTGACACCGCAATGTCATTAAATGTCTGGTGTTAAGGTGAGAAAGGCTTAACACATTGTGCACTGCTGCAAGCAAAAGGATTAAGCAGGTGCTTCCAATAGGGATAATAAAAGACATTTGTCCCATCCTCTGCTCGCATTTCATCACCGTGAACTGAGCAACGTCTGATATTATTACTCATGTCAGCACAATTAATATCTAGTGCACCATAAACTGTTGAGCAGGGAGGATTTTTTTTAACACGTAATGAAATATTAACTAAACAATAAATCCTTTCAGTGATTTTAAAATATGTAGCCAGGGGAATGACCTTGGGTTTATGGCTACAAAATGTTATGATATCCCTCCAGGGGAAATAACATTTCTAGTCTTGGTAACCCCTACTTAAAGGAGTTGTAAAGGCAGAAGATTTTTATTCTGAATGCATTAAGATAAAAAACCTTCTGTGTGTAGCACCCCCCCCCCCCCAGTTACTTACCTGAGCCCCTTCTCTCTCCAGCGATGTCTTTGATTGTCTTTGCTGTCAGGGACTCTCCTCCTCCTGATTGGCTGAGACACAGCAGCCCTGCCATTGGCTCCCGTGGCTGTCAATCAAAGGCAGCTAGCCAATCAGAAGGGGGGTGGGTAGGGGCTGTTTTTCAGAATTTCAGAATGGATACACAGAGTTGTGAGTCGGCTCGGGTGCCCCCCCCCCCATAGCAAGCTGCTTGCTGTGGGGGCACTCGACAGGAGGGAGGGGCCAGGAGCAGCAACGAGGGACCCGAGAAGAGGAGGATCCGGCCTGCTCTGTGCAAAACTAAATGCACAGAGGAGGCAAGTATAACATGTTTGTTATTTTTTTTTTAAAAAAAAACAAGACTTTACAATCATTTTAAGGGAACTATGCTTTAAGTTATTATCGGTTTCCAAATGATCAAATGTCAGACAGTCGGGATGAAAACGTGTTTCATAATGAGCCCATCAGTCTAATGATGGTAGTCGTCATGTTACTGTTGCTATTACAAGCTGACTTTAGGCACCTTTCACACAGCTTTGGTGTGGTTTTCCCACAGCGTGGGTGCAATGCAGCGCACCCAAGGTATATGTGTGGGTTATTCGTGCATGCCTATAGACAGCACTTTTGGTGCACTTACAAAAAACCTGCCAAAAACACTGGATCTAAATATAAGTCTATAGGAAAGCGCTGGTAACCCACAAGAAAACCACAGGTGCACCGAGCTGCAGGGAAACCACACTGTGGCAGGAAGGAATATTTGCTATGGCTCCCTAACACTAGACAGTGCCTAGAAGTCACAAAAAAACACAACTGTGCCATCCGGATTGATTTCACTGGATGGGGGTCAAATATCAATGAAGTATAAACAGTGACGCAAAAGAAACAAGGTGTTGCCCATAGAAGAAAGAGAAGCTTGCTGCTATTTTATATCTTCCACTTAATAAAGGCTGCTGTCTTGTTCATTCTATGCCAATTTTTTTTTTCCTCCCTCCAATTTTATACAAAAAAAAAAAAAAAACAAATCTTTAAAAATGTTCTAATGCAGTGTTGTGCAAACTTTTTTTTAAATCACATCAACAGTACACATTTTCTGGATACTCAGACTTCTGTCACACCGAATGCAGCTTTGAAATTGTGCCACTTCACTTGAAATCGCACGATTTCTAAGCCACGTCAGTGCAACTTCAGGTGTGACTTGGAAGACATCTGTGCAACTTCATGCACAGATGTCTATGTAAGTTGCACCTAAACTTGCAAAAAGTAGTGCAAGAACTACTTTCAAAATTGATGCGACAACTTCCATTGCGTGACCGGGGCTTAGAGCTAAAATGAAACATCTACTGCAGGGGTAGGCAACCTGCGGCCCTCCAGCTGTTGCAAAACTACAAGTCCCATCATGCCTCAGAGTAATTTAACCCGTCAGCCTTGCAATGCCTCATGGGAAATGTAGATCTACTGCAGCTGGAGGGCCGCAGGTTGCCTACCCCTGATCTACTGAGATAAATACTGGGCTGCTATTCCCGATCTCCTTTTGAAACTCCAAATTTCCTGGCTGTCTCAAACATCAATACTTTCCAGGATACGGACTTGGATCTGCATACTTGTTCCAGGTCAGCAGTTCTCTATCTGTGCCCTTTGATCAGCATGATAGCCAATCAACTTGCAAATTCAAAAGAAGAGACTAGTAATGGAAACCTACAGCCCAGGTACATCACTGCATATGACCAGCACGTATTGTTGGTAGGACTTGAGGATAGGTTTGGGCAACACAGACAGAAAGAAAAGTAAATATCCTTTAAAGCAGTGTCAATAAGGCCTCATGCACACAGGACCGTTTTACAGCTTCTCCTTAAGGGCATTTGACGTTTTTTTAACTGCAGAGAATGCAGAGAGAGGTGTCAGATCTTCAACTTGATGTCGGGAGGTGGGCGGGACGCTGGTGTTAGCTGTTCAGTCCCGCCCACCTCCGATCTCAGTGAAGATCTGACAGCGCTCTCTCTGCATTCTCTGCATTCCAGTGTAATTGGGTCACAGTTTCATGCACAGAGCGGCTCATACAAGCAGCACGCTCTATGCATTGTGAATCTACTCCTCTCTTCTGCCAGTGCCAGCCAGTACCATCCAGTGCTGCCTGTCAGTGCCAATTAGTGCCACCTGCCAGTACCATCCAGTGCTGCCTGTCAGTGCCAACCAATGCCACCTGCCAGTACCATCCAGGGCCACCTGTCAGTGCCAATCAGTGCCGCCTGCCAATACCATCCAGTGCCACCTGTCAGTGCCAACCAGTGCCACATGCCAGTGCCACCTGCCAGTACCATCCACAGCCACCTGTCCGTGCCAATCAGTGCCACCTGCCAGTACCATCCAGTGCCACCTGTCAGTGCCAATCAGTGCCACCTGCCAGTACCATCCAGTGCCATCTGCCAGTACCAACCAGTGCCATCTGTCAGTGCCAAATAGTGGCACCTGTCAGTGCCACCAATCAGTGCTGCCTGTCAGTGCCCAGGCACAGGTAGGCTGCATATGACAATTGTATACAAAAATATAATTTTTTTTTAACCACTTGCCGACCGCCGATCGGCATCTGACGGCGGCAAAGTGGCTCTGTAAGGCGAAACGCCGTCATACGACGGCGGCCGCCAGATTGCGCTCACTGTGTCCGGGGGAGGGCCAGGGAGCGGGTGCGGCGGCTTCGATTGCCGCCGGCCACCCGCGATGCCCCCCCCCGGAGTGAAAGAACGGAGGTCCGTGTAAGTAAACACGGACCTCCGTTCTGTGAAGGGGGAAGGGCTGTGATCACAGCCTTCCTGTACGTGGAGGCTGTGACCACTTCCCTTCCCCAGATAGTGCAGTCCCCATACAGTTAGAACACGCCCAGGGAACATAGTTAACCCTTAGAGCCCCCCCGCAGGTTAACCCCTTCACTGCCAATGGCATTTACACAGTAATCAGTGCATTTTTATAGCACTGATCGCTGTATAAATGCCAATGGTCCCAAAAAAGTGTCAAAATGTTCCGACATGTCTGCTGAAATATCGCAGTACCGCTAAAAATCGCAGATCGCTGCCATTATTAGTAAAAAAATAAAAATAAATAAAAACCCCAAAAATGAATTATCATCCATAAACGCGACCACTTTTGCGCAAACCAATCAATAAACGCCGATTGCGATTTTTTTATCGCAAATATGATGAAGAATATAAATCGGCCAAAAACTGTGAAAAAAAATGTTTTTTTATATATTTTTTTGGATTTGTATTTTAGCAAAAAGTAAGAAATTCGTTTTTTTTGCAAAATTGTCGCTCTTCGTTTGTTTATAGCGGCGATCAAAAATGACGCAGAGGTGATCAAATACCACCAAAAGAAAGCTCTGTTTGTGGGGAAAAAAGGACGCAAATTTCGTTTGGGTACAATGTCGCACGACCGCGCAATTGTCAGTTAAAGCGACGCAGCGCCGAATCGCAAAAAGGGCTCCGGTCCTAAAGCTGGAAATCCTTCCGGTCCTTAAGTGGTTAAAACTGTCATTTTTGATTTTTGGCTTAGTGCAGTGGTTCTCAACTCCTGTCCTCAGGACCCACCAACAGGCCAGATTTTAAGTATTACCTTGGGGAAATGCAGACTAGAATACTGCACTCACTGAGCAGCCAATTATATCACCTGTGATGTATTTCAGTTATCCTGCAAACCTGGCCTGTTAGTGGGTCCCGAGGACAGGAGTTGAGAACCACTGGCTTAGTGCATTTTCGGTTTCGGCACCAAAATTTCCATTCGGAGCACCACTATCTAAAAGCCCCTCCATGAGGCGTTTGGAGGCATAAGCGTTAAGGGGCAATAGGAAAAAAGGACAGCCTGTGCTTCCAGGAGCAGTAAAACTGAGCTGTAAAAACAAAGTGTCAAAAACGCGATTTAACGCGTCAGCCGTTTTTACATTATAAGCAGTGTTTTTAATGGTAAAACGTCAAAAAAACGAGGCAAAAATGGCAAAACGCGCGTTTTAGTGCTGCTGTAGCACTGACGTTTCTAAATCGTCCTGTGTGCATGAGGCATTGGTGTAAAATGTTGCGTAAATTGATGGCGCTATAGAAGTACTTGTAAAAGTAAAATAAGTGTCCTCACATTCCACAATAGCAGAACCATGAAGATCTTGCTAGTTAAACTTGTTACCGAGAAATGCGCAGATGTAGACAACAGAAAACCCCTCTAGAGCCTCCAACCTGATCAAATCTAAAAGATACAAATATTTTCTTCCTAAGCCATTCTTCGCCTGTCTGGTTAAAACTTACCTAAGCTTAGCAATATAGCAAGTTAGGAGGATGAACGAGGTGGTTTCTGGACGGCCGCACTCTTGATGACCACCGTTTATTGAGAATAAAATCCAATAAATAAGCTTTAACTGACAATCGCGTGGACGTTGCACCCAAACAAAATTTGCGTGCTTTTTTTCCCACAAACAGAGCTTTCTTTTGGTGGTATTTGATCGCCTCTGCGTCATTTCTGATCACTGCTATAAACAAAAGAAGAGCGACCATTTTGCAAAAAAAAAAAAAACTAATTTCTTACTTTTTGCTAAAATTCAAATCCAAAAAAAAAATATAAAAAACATTTGTTTTCACCGGTTTTGGCCGATTTTTATTCTTCCTCATATTTGTGATAAAAAAAAAAAAAAATCACAATTGGCGTTTCTTGATGGTTTGCGCAAAAGTGGCCGCGTTTACGGATGATAACATTTCTGAGGTTTTTATTTTTTACTAGTAATGGTGGCGATCTACGATTTTTAGCGGTACTGCAATAGTGCAGCGGACATGTCGGACATTTTTGACACTTTTTTGGGACCAATGACATTTATACAGTGATCAGAAATTTAAATGTCCACTGATTACTGTATAAATGTCATTGGCAGTGAAAGGGTTAACCTGGGGGGGTGGGCTAGGGGTTAACTGTGTTCCCTGGGTGTGTTCTTACTGTGTGGGGGGGTTGGGCTAACATGGGCATGAGAGATCTAACTGATCCCAGTGACAGGGATCAGTAGATCTTCCATGCCTGCACTGTCATAATGGGGAACCGCCATGTTTACATCGGCGGTTCCCCGTTCTTTGCCTGTGGCCGCTCATCGCGGCTCGCCGGCGGACATTGGGTCCGCCCGAGCCGCGGGCACACTCCTCAGGAGTGCGGCGGGCGCGCGCCCCCTAGCGGCCGTTCGGAGATCGCCGTCTTTTTATGGCGATTCGCGTACAACCCGACTTCCGCCGTGAAAACACGGCAGGCGGTCGGGAAATGGTTAATCAGAGCTCTGATTAAGCGTCCCATAAAATGCGTTAGCAGCTATGTCCTGACCTGGGATGTTTCTGTGCCACTTTGTGTCATTTATTTGATTTTATTTTCAATAAACTGTGTTCATCAAGAGTGCGGCCATCCAGAAACCTTCTTGTTCATCCTCCTATGCTCTAGCAGAGCTTGCACCTGATTTGGAACAGCAGACAGGTATTACGGGTGATTAGCTTGGAGTGGGTGTTCTCAAATATAGCAAGTTATCAATGAATTAAGATATGGTATATGTTTCAATCAGAAATGTACTGGATGAGCTCAGCAACAAAGATTTTCTTGTACCCTTAATGGTAGTTTTTTCCAAGGATCTGCCCATCTGACAAATGAATTAAAGTGGTTGTAAGGGGTTGTTTTTTTTTTGGGGGGTTTTTTTTGCATTAAAATAACAAACATGCCTATACTTACCTGCTCTGTGCAATGCTTTTGCACAGAGCAGCCCCGATCCTCTTCTGCGGGGGTCCCCCTCCGATGCTCCAGGCTCCTCCTCTTTATCAGGCGCCCCCACAGAAAGCCGATTTCTATGGGGGGCACCCATGCGGGCTCGTTCCTCAGTCCCGCTGCTGCGTCTAATGACACAGACAGCGGGACTCAGCCCTGCCCTAGCGTCAGGATTTGATTGACAGCAGCGGAAGCCAAAAAAAAAAAAGGGGGGGGGGGGACGTTAAGGCGAAAAACCATAAGGCTTTAGAACCACTTTAAAATGGAACTAAAGCGCTTCCCTCTTCTTTAGGTGCAGCGATACCTGCTTTTTTCATAAAGTGGAACTAAACTCTCTCAATCAGCATTAAAATGGGAGTAAACTTTAATACATAATTTTTACCTATAGCGAAGTCTATAATAAGGTTTACCTATAGGTCCTGTAAACATCTCCTAAAATGTGCACCGTTCAGGAGATATTTACTGTACATGCAGTCACCAGCGCATGCGCTCTGAAGGAAGGGCCCCCTGGGCCCTTCCTTCAGAGTCGTGTACCGTAAAAAAAGGCGGCTCCCACACACAGGAGTGGTGTCATCGCAGCTCCGGCCACTCACAAAGCCAGAGTCCGCTAACCTGGAAGGAAGAGCGGGTGGAGATGGAAACATCTTCAGCAGTGACAGAGAGTCACTGGAGGGGCTTCGTTCTAAGGTAAGTTTCCCCGTAATGTGCTAGTATGCAATGTATACTAGCACATTATGACATTGCCTTGCAGGTTGCAAAAAAAAAAAAAAAGAAGCAGTTTACTACCGCTTTAACTTTTCATAATTTGTATGCTACTAGGTAGGTTTATACACAATGTATGGTAGTGTGTTGCTGTGCATTGTGGTTAGCTGCAACAAAAAGCATGGTTAAAGTATGTTGGCACTGCAGCACACCAACATGCATTTAAAACTTAAAAAATATATATTTTTTTCAATAAAAGGATGTTTATTAGACCACAAGAAAGATTTTTAAATCACTTTATCGAGCAGTCAAAGTTTATTTGTAAGCTAGCCATACACTGCTTGAATTTTTAGCTATGGCACCACCAGGCTAGATGAACTTCAGCAGAAAAATTGAAGGAGACAGGTGGAAAATGGTTGGCGGAACAGTGACTGCATCCAATCAGAAGCCACTGAATGGCTGCTGTATACACGGCCCGAATGTCAGGTGGTTTCTATTGAACTGGTC
This sequence comes from Glandirana rugosa, assembly GCA_018402905.1. Classification (NCBI taxonomy): domain Eukaryota; kingdom Metazoa; phylum Chordata; class Amphibia; order Anura; family Ranidae; genus Glandirana; species Glandirana rugosa. The sequence goes on from BLSH010262693.1 coordinate 329,810, forward strand.
GAACCTGCCCGACATTCGGCCTGTGTGCACTAGGCTTAACTGAGAAGAGATGAGAAAATCTACTTACATATGGCTAGCATTAAGTGTTTAACCAAAGACATCCGGTGGCTTTCGGATTTCATGTCCACACTTGTAGATATTGCAGTCATTCGCAGGGCTCTGGCTTTTTGTATCTGGTTTAGACAATTCCAACCTGCTTTCCTTTGACAGAGGTCTGTCAGTTTTTGCAAATTCTCAAACCACACGGACATCTAACTTGCTGGGTGTTCAGTTGACCAATGAGGCATTATTTGTCTTTGGTAAAATTTCTATGCCACCACTCTCTGACTCCATAGAAACAATTCAGCAATTCTCAAGGAAGAAGATGTTTGTAAGCTAATGGGATTTCTCATTATGCAAGCACATTGTTGAGTTGTCTGCTTTCTGCACAGATGAAAAATAGTTTAGCAAGCTTATTAAAAGTGACTACCACAACATCGCAGGCTGTGTGTTTAGGAAACATAAAAGTATAAAAACACTCAAAAAAATAATTTGCTATTCACAAATCAAATGGCACACAGTGGAAACCAGCTGTAAAGAGAAACACATTGATCCCATGTTGCATCAGCAAGTGACTTTTCAAGGGGGAGTGTATTTTGAAGTCGGCTAGGAGAGAACCAAGGGAAGAGCTGATAACCCTGCTTGGGATTTCAGTGCAGCAGAGGCACTAGGTTGTCAGCTTAACCAGCAAGTTACAAGCTCACTATTTATGGCAAGATCAGTTCTAATAGAAGAGCAGTGTGACTGCAGGTAGAACAGTGGATGCTCTTCTTCCCATGTCAACATTGGAACATGACTAGGGTTGCCATATCATCCCTTTAATCCAGGACACATATGAAATACACAGGTTATGAGTCTACCTGAATGCAGATAAGGCACCAAGTGAGTTTAACCTCCTCGCATCTGCGCCATAGCCGAATGACGGCTAAAGCGCGGCGCTAAAATGCTGGGAGGACGTCTAGAGACGTCCTTCCATTTGGCTCATGCTGGGCGCGCTCCCATGCGGGAGCGTGCCCGTGGGTCGGGCGGACCCGATGCCTGCCGGAGACCCGCGATCTCCTTCCAGAGAGCCGGAACGGGGTACCGCCGATGTAAACATGGCGGTTCCCCGTTCTGTGACAAAGGACATGACAGATCAACTGATCCCTGTCACTGGGATCAGTTAGATCTGTCATGCCCCTGCCAACCCCGCCCCCCCCCACAGTTAGAATACACCCAGGGAACATAGTTAACCCCTTCACTGCCCCCTGCAGGTTAACCCCTTCACTGCCAATGACATTTATACAGTAATCAGTGGATATTTACATTTCTGATCGCTGTATAAATGTCATTGGTCCCAAAAAAGTGTCCAAAACATCCGAAATGTCCGCCGCAATATCGCAGTCCCGATAAAAATCGCAGATCGCCGCCATTACTAGTGAAAAAATAAAAATAAATAAAAACGCCATAAACCAATGTCCATAGTTTGTAAACGCTATAAGTTTTGCGCAAACCAATCAATATAAGCCGATTTCGATTTTTTTTTACCAAAAATATGTAGAAGAATATATATCGGTCTAAACTGATGAATACATTTTTTTTTTATTTTTGCATATTTATCATAGCAAAAAGTAAAAAATATTGTTCTTTTTTCAAAATTGACGCTTCTTTTTTGTTTATAGCGCAAAAAATAAAAAACGCAGAGGTGATCAAATACCACCAAAAGAAAGCTCCATTTGTGGGAAAAAAAGGACGCCAAGTTTGTTTGGGTACAATGTCGCACGACTGTGCAATTGTCATTCAAAGAGCGACAGCGCTGAAAACTGAAAATTGGTCCAGGCAGGAGGGGGGTTTAAGTGCCCAGTAAGGAAGTGGTTAATTACCACCTTAATCAGCCACAGAACCTGTGTAATTAATGTGTCCCCTGGATTAAAAGGATGAGGTGGCAACCCTAAACATGACATGGGTTGACCATGTCAACTCAACCTAAAGTAAGTTATTAGGCTCAATTTCATTGCCTTAGAGCTGACCATGCTACATAACTTAGGGAATGACTGCTTCTATCAGGGCCTTGCCACACAGACATTTTATTTTGCTGCTTGACTTTCAATGAAAATATGGGCAAATGCCATAAGCTAGGGCCGTCTAAAATGGGGGGTATTGACACAGATTGCCTCTCTGAGATAAAAATGAGCATAGTCTATCGTTATTTGAATTGGAGGTATTCCAGTGGCTCAGCTGAAGAAAATATGTAGGTTAAAGAAAGGAGCGAGCTGATACTCAGCAGTATTAAGATGCAGCACACTCCAGGCACCACTAATAAACGCTGAGTGAGGCGAATCTAGACAATGGATTACCAGATAATGATGTTGCTGTAAGTAAACATTTCTAAACATACTTCCTAGCAACTATCATTCTGAGGCATTGAAAAGAGGAATCTTTTTTTGGCAGATGTATAACGGAGTTCCTGCTGCCTGTGACAAAGGCCCAGTCTAGAATGAGGCTGTGCGAACATTAGTTGCCAGGCAGAATATCCAGCAGCGACACACAAATGGGTAGTATGCATGCCAGGCATACAAAATCTTCATGGCAGCGCCAGGTGAACACAGCTGTGTCCAGATCTCACAAAAAACATAAGCCACAGTGCTCCTCCAAAAATGCTTTTTTAAATTTTTTTTTCTTGTTGAAAAAAGCCGACTGATTCTAAGAACTACTTTCTGCAAAGGATTATAGGTATATGTGATTCGATTGTGGTTTTTGCTTCTAGAAAAATGAAAACTCTTCTAGATCTTGAATTATACAGAATATTTCCCAAAGCTTTTGTTCTTTTATGTTCTAGATTGTTCCTTAGCAAAGTACATATATTTATATACAGGGCTGATGCCTCCCATGTTGGCTTTTTTTTTTCCGCCACCCTTCTTTAGTTATAGTTAATAAGACATTGGCACAGTAACCAATGATGCTGCCCCTCATTGGTTAACATAAGCTTGGGGCGTCCTCCGAGCAGGCAGCTGGGGCCGTACAGCGTCTTTGGTTGCTGGGACACAGGTGGCTAAGCTGCACAGCATCAGTGGTTGTTATGGTGCATGTGTTCCAATGACATTGTGCGGCCCAAGGGTTGCACATACACAGGCATTGCTACTGTGTCGCGTACTGACATTTCAGCCTCAGTGCCATCACCCAACCAAGTGCTATCTGAGGCAACTGCCTCAGTTTTCCTCATTGGTGGTTCGTTTATATTATAATTTACAGTAAGGAATTTTGATTCATGTATGGGCAGGCTGGATGTACAGAAGTCGATCTGACAATCAACTTATGTACAACCAGCCTGTAGTGTTTTTCCAAAACAGTCAATGCCACAGGCTATAGCCAGCAAATGCTATCAGTGTATTCTGACAGCTGGGAAGTCTCCCTGCAATCAGAACGCAGTAGCTCAGTGTGAAGGATTCCGAGGTGGATAGGGAAAATCCGTTTTTTTTGTTTTTTTTTGTTCAACCCTCTTGTTGAAGAAAAAATAAAATTTAATGTATGGCCAGCTTAAATCTCTGTAGAGAATCATTACTAATCATTAGATCAAGCCGTTTTCAGTGAGAATGGAAAACAATCCTAAGACTCTGTGCATCAGTTATGCTGTATGAGTCAGGAGTAAATGTCTTGGCAGCATATAGCAATCCAGGACTGTTTTAAATGAAGGCCAGACTCTGCAGTCCACCCCTCTCACCTGCCCCTTTTTATCGCTGGCCAAAGAGAAAGAGACTAACCCGTGGATATGCTCATGTCTAAGAACCTACACGATAGGTAGACATATACAGAAGATCACAACATGTTCTTTACATGTCTATATGATCTTCTCTTATCCAGCCTTACCGTTTATAATGAAATTAACATACATATGATTTTGCACAACTTAATTTTTTAGGGGGTGCTTAAATCAGTTTGCAACAAGTGTACTGATTTATTTACTTAACCACTTCCATACAGGACACTTACACCCCCTTCCTTACCAGACCAATTTTCAGCTTTCAGCACTCTCACACTTTAAATGACAATTACTCAGTCATGCTACACTGTACCCAAACAAATTTTTTATCATTTTTTTCTCACAAATAGAGCTTTCTTTTGGTGGTATATAATCACTGCTGGGTTTTTTATTTTTTTCAATATAAGCGAAAAAGTAGCGAAAATTTTGAAAAAAAAACACTTTTTTTTAGTTTGTTTTGAAAAATTTTGCAAAAAATTAATTTTTCTTCATAAATTTGGGCCATAATTTATACTGCTACATATCTTTGGTAAAAATAACCCAAATTAGTGGATATTATTTATTCTCTGTGAAAGTGATAGAGTCTACAAG
>BLSH010262693.1:340917-352588 GCA_018402905.1 Glandirana rugosa
TGTTTATACGACGTCTTTAGAGGTGATTCTGACCGACGTCGGTAAAATTGACACCAGTGTCACATGTAATTGGTGAAGGAATGGCCGCATAACATTTTTATGCGGCCGTTCCACCTGAGGGGTAGGATTGTCCTGCATTATATTGCAGGACGCCATAAGCGGCGAGACGCCCGGGGGTCCCCGGGCGTAGCGCCGCTAGCCCCTAGCCCGCTCAGGAAGCCCTGAGTCGGGTAGGGGCTAGCCCCATTTCTCGGTTATTTAAACCGAGAAATGGAGCACTGGCCGACACAGGATAGTGTCGGCCAGTAAAGGATACCGCGACTGACACCGGCACGCGCGGCGAGCACGCGCGGGGCCCGCAGAGCGGCGAATACCGCAGGACGTTATATTACGTCCTGTTAGGATGGGGAGTCCACCTTGCCGGCGTATTTTTACAATACGCCGGTAAGGAAGTGGTTAATGTACACTGTGACCACAGTTAAAATGGCTGCAGCCAGTCTTAGTGGAGATTTCTGCAGCATATTTGTTAAGTACAGAATCACAGTATATATAAAATAATATGCAAAGCGGTTGGAGGGAAGCTTCAGGATGGCAAATATGTTTTTATTACAAATTATTTGAGCAGACTGCAGTTGCTCTTTAAGTAAAACTGCTCAACAATAAGGAATACAAGTTGAAAAACATAATAATTGAGGATACACGTAGTAATTAATTAAGCTTAAGCGCACACACAAGCATTTCCTAACCAGAAATGAGTAAACCACAAAAGGAAGGAAACATCATTCAGTTGAAAAGAATGCTCATTTGCCAGGTTGCTTTATATAATACTAAATTTTAAAAATCATCAACTGAAGCTTCCCTATCATGGATTGATAGGAAAGCGTCAGTTGATGATTTTTCAAATGAAGTGCATAATAAAGCAACCTGACAATTAAGCATTCTGCTCAACCAATTCTTTTCTTAATTTTGTGAAAGTGGAACTTTATCCATAACAACTTCATAAAAATAATGTTCTTTAGCAATGAGCATACATTCCACATTAATAATGCTACCAAAATGAGTGTATACTGTAAATTGCCTCCAGCATGGCTACGGCTTCTTCTTGCTGCAGGCTGCCATTTTGCTGAAGCCCAGAGCTCCTGGACAGCAGTAAATCCTTAGGCTGTCAGCAGAATCGCCTATAAAAATTTGGCACTGTGCATAAAAAAATGGAGAGCAACTGAGCATGTGCAGAGCAGGGTTAGACAGTGTATTACTGGATTTTAAACAGTATAGGCACTTATTTTTAATGTTATTCAAAGCTATACCTGCAAAGGGGCCAGCCTGAAGTGATCTAGCAGGACCTAATTTTCTGATTTAGGCCCCTTTCACACATGCTGTCCGCCTGTCTGTTTTTCAGGCGGACCTGATCGGACGCTCCATTCACCTCTATGGAGTGACGGATGTTAGCGGTGACATGTCCGCTGACATTCGCCGCTATCCTATCTGATCTGCTAAATCCAGATGGATGGAAACCCTATTTCCCATCCGTCTGGCAGATCAAATCGGATGGAATTGGATAAAAACGGACAGATGGTCCATTTTCATCCGATCCCCCATAGAGGACAGCGGGGCTCTGACAAGTCCATCTCCGCACAGTGAGCAGACGGACATGTCATCCGCTGGCTCAGCGGGGATCAACGCATCAATCCCCACAAAGCAAGCGGAGTCCGTCAAAACTGACATGCCATGTATGAAAGGACCCACTTTGTAAGTAAAACGGTTTTGCCTGGTTCCCGTAGATGTAAAGGAGCAGCTAACCCTTGCCACAGCCTCACTGCAAAGGCAGATTTTTTACCTTTACTTTTCCCAGAGACCAGCTTTAAAGAAAAAAAGGTGTAAGGTGCTGGTGTAAGAAATACAGCTCATTAGGCAGCAGTGGTCAGACATTCCAGTATGCTTTCAGACTGGTATGCTGCAAAGCACTGGCCACCCACATGTGTACAGAGTCAAATTAGTGCATTCCACCTGTTCTGTCATTTACAGTGGCCTTGTCATAAGAGAAGTATTGGGATGCCATTGCTGGCCCACTTCAAAATGCTGGTGACCTTGCTTGGAATACTTTGGAGCTGCAGACCTGGTAAAAGCACACTATAAATTAGCAGAAAAGCTTCAGAATTCCTTATCTCTAGATTTTTCCATATCAGAGACTCAGAAAGCATTAAAGTCATTTAAGGGATGCTTTGCATAGGTCAGGGCCACCTACCAAGTGCTCTGTTCAGCCTTTCTTATGAACCCAGACCTAGAACAAGTATGCTATCAATGTTTTGCCCCATCAAAGGCTTCTCACAAAAGCTCTTTTGAGTCCTTTCTGATCACAATGAAATACAGCATTTGGACAATCTATTTCTGATAACCTACTCCAGTCTTATCCATTCTATTTCAATAACATGATCCGTTTATTCTACATACTGTATAATATTTAAAATTTTAATGAAAAGAAGTATTACTAAATATCTCTGCTGCTCTCTTTTCATTAAAGCAGTATTAAACCCAAAAGCAAACATTTACTATATTGCAGCTGGCCAATTCTTAGATGTGATGGCTGCATTACTCTTATTTTTTAGCTTTTCTTTCCATATTTTCATCTGGCAAGTATGTCTGTTGTTTTTCAACAAATGTAGCAGCTAAAGGAATGAGACAAACCATTTACCACTGGCCAAGGTACTTACAATGATCAGTTTGTACTTCTTCATGTAAAACCTTTATTCTGAAGGGGGAAAAAAGCTTGCTTTAACTGCTTATATAACTGCCGTGTGAGCTAGCATTTGGCTTCAATTTGTTAGTGTATCTAAATCTCCTAGTCGATCTACCACTCCCTGGACTGACGATGCTGCTGTCCATAGGTGCCCCCAATGCGCCCAGAGTGGAGGTGCACCAATAAAGGAGGTGTGTTACTGGCAAGATCACCCAGTGTTAACCCGGGGGGAGGGGGCGGGGAAGCTGTTGGTGAATGCAGCTGTCCCATATAACGATTGGCAAGCTGCAATATATTACATTTTTGGTTTTGGGTTGAATACCAATTTAAAATCATTGCTACCTGTATGGTGATTGAATGTTTTCTCTGTGCTTGCGTGGGTTTTTTCCATACTCCAAAGACATACTGGTAAGTTAACGGACACTTGTAGAATTTGTCTCTAGTAGTATATATGCACGTGAGATAGGGAACTTAAGCTGCTTGTGGGAAAGGACAGATGTGTATATACATTTGTAAATTGCTGGGTAAACTGTCAGGGCTATAAAAAATACATGTAATGTCAAAGCTGTCTGGATACAAAACAAAAACGGAATAAATAAATTTGACCAACAAACAAATCTTTTAGGTGGAGGGAAGTAAAAACAAAAAAATGAAAATAATATGGTTGTATAAGTGTGTACACCCTTAAACTAATACTTTGTTGAAGCATCTTTTGCTTTCATTACATCACTTTTTGGGTATAAGTCTATCAGCATGGCACATCTTGACCTGGCAATATTTGCCCACCCTTCTTTGCAAAAAAAAAAAAAACTCCAAATCTGTCAGATTGCAGATCACCCCACATATTTTCAATCAGATTCAGGTCTGGGCTCTGGCTGGGCCATTCCAATACTTTATTCTTCTTCTAGTGAAGCCATTCCTTGGTGGATTTGGATGTATACGTTGGGTTGTTGTCATGCTGAAAGATGATGTTCCTCTTCATGTTCAGCTTTCTAGCAGAAGCCTGAAGGTTTTGTGCCAATATTGACTGGTATTTGGAACTGTTCATAATTCCCTCTACCTTGGCTAAAACCCCTGTTGTGGCTGAAGAAAAAACAGCCCCAAAGCATGATGCTGCCACCGCCATGCTTCATTGTGGGCATGTTGTTCTTTTGGTGATGTGCAGTGTTGTTTTTGCGCCAAACATATCTTTTGGAATTATGGCCAAAAAGTTCAACCTTGGTTTCATCGGAGCATAACACATTTTCCTACATGATTTTGGGAACGGATACATTACGCAAAATATAGCTGGGCCTGGATGTTTTTATTCATAAGAAAAGGCTTCTGTCTTGCCACTCTACCCCTTAGCCCAGACATATGAAGAATACGGGAGATTGTTGTCACATATACCACACAGCCAGTACTTGCCAGACATTCCTGTAGCTCCTTTAATGTTTCTGTAGGCCTCTTGGCAGCCTCCCTGACCAGTTTTCTTCTCTTCTTTTCATCAATTTTGGAGGGACGTCCAGTTGTTGGTAAAGTCACTGCTGTGTCATATTTTCTCCACTTGATGATGACTGTCTTCACTGTGTTCCATGGTATATCTAATGCCTTGGAAATTCCTTTGTACCCTTCTCCTGACTGATACCTTTTTAACAATGAGATCCCTCTGATGCTTTGGAACCTCTTTGCGGATCATGGCTGTTGCTGTAGGATGCAACTAAAAAAGGTAGAGAAAGACCTACTAGAACATCAAACACTTTATTTGGAGTTAATCAGAGTGACTTTAAATGATGGAAGGTGTGTACTGACTCCTATTTAAACATGAGGCTGATTGTGATTGCTCATTTCTGAACATAGCTGCATCCCCAGGTATAGGGGGAAGAGGGTGTGCACACTTATGCAACCACATTATTTTCATTTTTTATTTTTTCTTCCCCCCTAAAAGATTTCAGTTTGTTTTTCAATTGAGTTGTACAGCCTATAGGTCACATTAAAGATGGACAAAGTTCTGAAATTATCTATCTTTGTTTCAGTTTTTTACAACACAGAAACCTGACATTTTAACAGAGGTGTGTACACTTTTTATATCCACTGTGTGTATATATATACATATATATTTGTGTTTATCTCACTAGATGGCACCCTGTGTGACTGTGTAGCTTACACACATACAGCATCCACCTCTGTACAGCTGCAGTTTCTGACACCCAAGCTCACGTTTTCACACGATCTCCACATAAGCTTCAGTTCCTTCCTTAGCTAGACTAACAATTTATAGATAACAGTTTTTAAAATCCATATTGAACTCTCCTTTTTTTTTATTTGAAGGCATCAAACCCCAACTTCTTACTGTATTTTTATAAACTCATAAGAACAGCAAGCCCTAAAACAGCATATTCTTCACCAAGGAGGTCGGGTGGCTTGAATTTCACTGGCACATGAAGCACAGAATAGCATGTGATAACCTGCAAATCCCAATTACCTGCAATTGAAAGGATTTTACAGAAAAGTTTTCTGCAGAATGATGATTAATGATGATGTAATCCCTCACCAGAAAAGGATTAGTGCAAATAACTACACAGCAGATGATTCCTTCTTTCATCAAGTTGAATTCAGAGAATTATACTGCACAAGTGAACTGGAGTGCTGTCTGCTAATTCTTTATGTCCTGCGGTGAATTTGTGTTTTCATCTGTGCTAATGTCTACTCATGATAAAAATATCAGAGCTAGCCCTGTGTTCCAAGTAATTCAAGGGACAGCAAAGCTGTTGTCTCACATGTTGAAGTCATAAATAACGCTACAATGTTGCTAGATCCTGACAGTTCACGCAGCAAATATAAAAAAAATGAACCTATGCTACTACTGTTTAAAGTTAAAAAAACAAAACAAAAAAAACAAACACCTGCAAGAGAAAGGCATAATGAGCTAGTATGCATCGCATACTAGCTCATTATGAAATGCTTACCTTAGATCAACGCTGTAGCTGTGGTGTGGTCCCCAAGCACCTCTGTGACCGGCGACATGCTGAGTCCGTCTTCTTCCAGGAACCCGGGTGCCGACCAATCACAGCGCGGACTCCAGCGCTGTGATTAGTAGGAGCCGTACTGACGTCACTCCCGCGCATGCGCACGGGTGCCATTATTTACGGCATACTTAGTGAAGAAACGGCCTGACTGTGCATGTGCCGATAGCGTCGGCACATGCATTTACACTGTATACATATCTCCTAAACCGTGCAGGTTTGGGAGATATGCAGGGTACCTACAGGTAAGCCTTATTATAGGCTTACCTGTAGGTTAAAGTAGTTGTCATGACTTGACAACCACTTTAAGAATATAAGCCTGGGTAGAAGATGGGACTGAAATGAAAGATGCTCTTGGTCATCTGCAGGACTCATCTCTAATGCCTCGTACACGCGGTGCAACTGTTGTACGACCGCACGTTCAACAATCGGCTGTTGGCGGTTGTGTCAGGCCGTAGTCGAGTAATCCGCCAACAAAGCCAAACGTAGGGACATGTTACGAGCGTATAACGAGGAAGTTCAGATGAATGTGATTTGTGAATTAGGAACGTAGGTTTACACGACCGAGCATTTCCTAGATTCAGAACATGCGCGTTTGCACTTTCAACTTTTGTTGGGCCAACTTCTGTACCCACGAGTCAACAGTCGTACGATGTGTTGTTGGCCAACAAAAGTTTTCTAGTTTGCTCAGCCAACTTCTGTTGTACGACTGTTGAATGTCGGCTGTTGCAATCGCGTCAGATTATTATACAACAAGCCGTTGTACGACCGTTGTTGTACAGTTGCACCGTGCATATGGGCCATAACCCGAACTCCCCCTTTTTGTACTCCAATGAGCTGCGGTCTGGGGAATGACCTGAATCACGTCTCAGTGGAATGCAAAAAAAGTATGAGTTCAGATTAGAGATGAGTTTGGAGGACACCAAAGGAGGATTCCTTCAATGAATTTACTAGACATGAAGTCAAGTGTGCAAAAGTCACAACTTTATATAGAACACATACAATTTCTGCTGCTGTTGTATGGCTGGCCTTGTCCTAGCTGATCGTTATTTGGGTGAGGGATTATTGTTAAAAAAATTGAAAAATGGTCTCCAATTCATATTGGACTACTATTGTTGTGATACTTGTGAAGACATAAACCCCACCAAGGTAAAGCACCTCAAAGGCCACTATTGCGGTAGAAAATATAATTTATTGAACATCAAAGGTACAAAAAACAGTACAAACTCACTGACCGAGTCAGTCAGCTACCCAAGGAGGGGCGAACCCCAGCCCCCAAATATCTCCTGTTCCCAAGCAACTCTCCCACCCAAAGAACCTTGTGCAGGCATGCTGCAGGTCTCAAATACCTGTAAGAGATATGAAGCACATTTATGAGAACAAGCAAGAAGTTTAAAGATATTGGTGCAAGAGAGGAGGCAAATATTGTCGGGGTAAAGTGGTTGTAAAGACAGAAGGTTTTTTTTACCTTAATACATTCTATGCATTGAGATAAAAAGCCTTCTATGTGCAGCAGCCCCTCTAACACTTATCTGAGTAGAGTGGGGGCGTTGTCAAACTGTGGCTGTGTCTCTGAATGGACACATGGACCTGCGGCTCGGCTCAGGTGCCCCCATAGCAAGCTGCTTGCTGTGGGGGCACTCAAAAGGAGGGAGCGGCTAGGAGCGCTGAAGAGGGAACTGAGAAGAGGAGGATCAAAGCCGCCTTGTGCAAAACCACTATACAGAGCAGGTAAGTAAAACATGTTTGTTATATTTATAGAAAATTAGGCTTCAGTATCACTTTAAGGCTTTTTTTTTTTCAAATTCTGCAACAGCGCCAGGACCAGAAAGTTCACCTTGTTTGCCTTATTGCAACCTCCCTGTAATTGCCTGTGGCCATGGCACACAGTGCAGTACCATGTCCAGTAGAGAAGCAGGAGGAGTGAATTCCACAAAGCCTGTGTAAGGAAGCCCATAGATGGAGCAAATTTATTTGCTGCAACCACTGGTTGGCAGGGGAATTCCTTCGGAAACTGGGTCGCAGGGCAGTATTCCAGCATGATAACCACCCAAAAAACACATCTCCAAGATGACCACTGCCTTGCTAAAGAAGCTAAGGGTAAAGATGAGGGACTGGCCAAGCATGTCTCCAGATGCAAACCCTATTGAGCATCTGTAGGGAATCTTCAAACAGAAGGTGGAGGAGCGCAAGTTCTCCAACATCCACCAGCTCTGTGATGTTGTCATGGAGGAGTGGAAGAGAAATCCAGTGGCAACCTGTGACGCTCTGGTGAACTCCATGCCCAAGAGGGTTAAGGCAGTGCTGGAAAATAATGGTGGCCACGCAAACTATTGACCCTTTGGACATTATCACTTAGGGGTGTACTGACTTTTGTTGCCAGCGGTTTAGACATTAATGGCTGTGTATTTAGTTATTTTGAGGGGACAGCAAATTTACACTGTTATACAAGCTGTACACTCACTACTTTACATTGTAGCAAAATGTAATTTCTTCAGTGTTGTCACATGAAAAGGTATAATAAAATATTTACAAAAATGTCAGGGGTGTCCTCACTTTTGTGAGATACTGTATATATCATATATATATATATATATATATATATATATATATATATATATATATATATATATATACACACACACAAAACCTGTGCAACAGTTTTAGACAGGTGTGAAAAAAATGCTGTAAATTAAGAATGCTTTGAGAAATAGAAGGGTTAATAGTTTACTTTTGTCAATTAACAAAACGGAAAGTAAATGAACAGAAGAGGAAATCAAATTATTATTTGGTGTGATCACCCTGTGCCTTCAAATCAGCAACAATTCTAGGTACACTTGCTCACAGCTCTTGAAGGAACTGGGCACGTAGGTTGTTCCAAACAAGACATATACATAGACTTGTGTATTTTTTCAACAAGACAAACTATGTCATTTTGGAGAACTAACCGTAGATCTTCTGTGGATGTAGGCTGCTTCAAATTCTTCTGTCTCTTCATGTAATCCCAGAGAGACTCAATGATGTTGAGATCAGGGCTCTGTGGGGGTCAAACTAATAATCTGCCTGTATTTTTAGCATTGAGAACACCATTGATCCTGACCAAATCTTCAACTCCATTTGCAGAAATGCAGTCCCAAACTTGCAAGGTCCATGCTTCACTTTTGTCTGCAGACACTCATTATTGTGTGGCTTTTTGGCCACAATTCTTCCATGAAAACCACTTCTGGCCAGACTTCTCTAGACAGTAGATGGGTGTACCTGGGTCCCACTGGTTTCCGCCAGTTCTGTGGTGAAGGCACTGCTGGACATCTTCCGATGTTGAAGGGAAGTAAGCATGATGTGTCTTTCATCTGCTGCATTAAAGTGATACTAAAGTCTCAGGTATTTTTGTTTAAAAATAACAAACATGTCTGCATAGAGCAGCCCAGATCCTCCTTCTCAGGTCTTTCTTCGTTGCCTCTGGTCCCTCCCTCCTGCTGAGCGCCCTCACAGCCAGCAGCTTGCTATTGGTGCACCCAAACCGCTACTCTGTGTCCATCCAGACTTGGAGCCGCAGCCTGGCCTCTCTCTCTCCTCACAGGCTCACCGATTGATTGACAGCAGCAGGAGCCAATGGCGCCCCTGCGGTGTCTCAGCCAATCAGGAGGGAGAGTCCCGGGTAGCGGAGCCTCTTGTGCAATATCGCTCTAACAAGATGGGCTCAGGTAAGTATTAGAAGGGCTGCTGTACCCAGAAGGTTTTTTATCTTAATGCATTAAGATAAAAAAAAGTCTGCCTTTAGAACCACTTTAAGTTTCTTTGGCCAATCACTGCATCTATGTTCCTCAATGTTGCCCGTGTCTGTTCTTCTTTAGAAGATATTGAATAGCACACCTTGAAAACCCAGTCTGCTTTGAAATCTTTGCCTTGGAGAGACCTTGCTGATGCACTATAAGTACCATGTGTCTTGTTGCTGTGTTCAGTCTTACCATGGTGTATGACCTGTGACAGGAAACAGTCTTCTACAACTTCACCTTAGCAGCAGTCTGGCTGTTCCTCACCCAGTTTAAGCCTCCTACACAATTGTTTCTTTCATTTAGCCTGGGTTCACATGACAGCGGGAATAAAATCGTGCGAGTTCAGCTGAACTCACATGATTTCATTCCTGCATGGCAGTCTTGAATTCAGGGGCGATTTCAGAGACATCTGTGAGAGTTTCTGCACAGATGTCAATGGAAATCGCACCCCAAAGTCGCCAAAAGTAGTAAAGAAACTACTTTTGGGAATCGGTGTGGCGTCACAAATGCGGCGTCACACTGACTCGGATGGTGCCACTGCCGGCAATTGCCACTGATTTGGCATGCGATTTGACATGTCAAATCGCATCAATGTGAACCTAGGCTTTATGACTGTGTTTTAACCTACATAGGAAAAGATGGATTATTGGCACCTACTTGGTATAATTGTTTAATCATACACCTGACACTAATCCAACAAAATCCCTGACTTTGTGCAAGTGTAAAAAGTGCACAAGTGTATAAATTGATGCTGTTTTGAAGGGTAGTCAAACCAAAGATTGATTTGAGTTTGATTTCTCTTCTGTTCACTTATTTTGCATCTTTATTATTTCTTAAATTGATAAATATACACAAATACAATATATTTTTTTTAAAGCATTCTTACATGACAATATTTCTTCACACCTGCCTAAAACTCTTGCACAGTATTGTGTGTGTGCGTATATATATATATATATATATATATATATATATATATATATATATATATATATATAGATATAGAGATATAGATATAAATATATATATATATATATATCATGATGGTGATTACAGCTGAAACTGCTCATTAATACCCTACACCAAAGAAGGAGCCACCACATTAAAGTGGATGTAAACCTGATTCATGAAATTTGAGCTTGGCACATCTATCTGCAGTTTTCTTATCTCTCTCTAAAGCCCTGCGTCTGGTAGCTCTGTCCTTTCCTCTGTTATCAGCCGGAGCTTTGTGTTGGGGAGGATGCTATAAATAGATTAGCAGAGCCCTGGACAATACAAGGGAGAGAGCTGAAAGTTTCTACCTATGAGGAGAGGGGTGTGTGCCTTTCCTCCAATCAGCTGTCTTGGCTGTGTGCACAGACTTCACTGTAGTTCTAAGCAGGAAGAGAAAAAATGCTAAGGCCTCATTTACACTGCTGCTGGTAAACAGAGGTTTAGAGGCATTTTGGCGTTTTTTTCGGCTGCCCCTGAACTTTCCTCTATGTTATCTTATCAGTACATTTACACAGGGTCGTTTAAGGTTGTTTCCAGGCAGTTGAGTTTAACCACTTGACAACTGGGCACTTAAACCCCCTTCCTAACCAGACCAATTTTCAGCTTTCAGTGCTCTCACATTTTGAATGACAATTACTCAGTCATACTACACTGTACCCAAATGAAATTTTCGTCCTTTTTTTCACACAAATAGAGCTTTCTTTTGGTGGTATTTAATCACCACTGGGGTGTTTATTTTTTGAGCAATAAATGGAAAAATACCGAAAATTTTGTAAAAAAATGCATTTTTCTTTATTTCTGTTATAACATTTTGCAAATTAGTAATTTTTCTTTGTAAATTTTGGCCAAAATTTATACTGCTATATGTCTTTGGTAAAAATAACCCAAATTAGTGTATATTATTTGGTCTTTGTGAAAGTTATAGAGTCTACAATCTATGGTGCCAATCACTGAAAATTTATCACACCTGATGCACTGACGGCCTGTCTCATTTCTTGAGGCCCTAACAAGACAGGAAAGTACAAATACCCCCCAAATGACCCCTTTTTGGAAAGTAGACAGTCCAACGTATTTAGTAAGAGGCATGGCGAGTTTTTGAAGTTGTCATTTTTTCCCACAATTCTTTGCAAAATGAAGATTTTTTTTTTTTCAGTTTTTTT
>BLSH010262693.1:371178-393249 GCA_018402905.1 Glandirana rugosa
GACATCTTCCTTCTACGAATCCCCCCTGCACCCCCTTCTATCCCCCTATTAGAAAAAACACATTTATCCTTCCCCCCTTTCCTATTTACACAAAAAAGATTATCCCCCTATCTTCCCCCACGTCCCCCCTAAGCATCTTCCTTCTACAGCGTAGTTAGAATAGGTGTTGGGGGGGGGGGGGTGATAGCAGTTGTAAGCTTAGTTAGATGGAATTCCACTTTAAAGCAGAGTTCCATCTGCTTTTTAAAGTTTCTCCATTCGTGTTGGTGATCACAGCGGTACTCTTCCGCTACGTCATATCCGGCTGCCCATTGGCTCCTTGAATAGGAGTGTCATCAATCCCAGCAGGCAATGGGCAGCCTCTGCTTCCATTTGCATTTCCACACTTTGAACGCAATGCACATGTGCAAAATCAGGAGGTGCATGCTGGGTAGCCAGCAGCACCGTGTCCCGGAAGGAGCAACAAGTGGGCTTCAGATGCCCACAGTGAAGAGGAGAGCACGCTCGCTGGGGAAAGCACAGTGAGTTTTTTACACAACAATCTAACAAGAAAAACTACATTTAGCACAAATGCCAAATTGTATTAGAAAAAATGTGACCATTACGGGGGTGTTTCTAAAAGTATATAAAAAATAAATGAAAAAAGGCTGCAACCCCACTTTGAACAGAGATTCAGACTAACTGCTTTATATATATATAGCAAGGCACTAGAGTGGGAATCAACAACCTGTCCATAAGAATCTCCTAATAAAATATAACATAGAAAGTATTGAAAATGTGGCATTACATCAGAAATAATTTTTATAACGATCAGACAAAATGTTGCACTTAGAACCATAACTACATACTCGCTCTCGCTGGATATATATTTTCACTAGAAGAACAAGTAAATTATACATTATTCTTTCTTCCATTTCAGATACACATTGTATTCATATTGTACATGGCATGTACTGAAAAGGTCTCGTTTTCTGAAATACAAATCTACACTAAAGTATAAGGCCTCATACACACGGGCGTAATAGCAAAACGTTGGGCAAAAGCTGCGTTTTGCATCGGTGTTAGTGAGCGTCTGCGTCAATATGCATTTTTTTTTAAATTCCTCTGCTATTTTTTTAAGCTAAAAACGCTGGTTAACGTCGCTACGGCATCAATGCGCGTTAGTGAGCATTTTGCCAGCTCGGCCTCAAAATGCTACAGCCTCGGAATGCGCGGATCTGCGTTCGATTCACAGCTTAATAATGCCGATGCCATTTACAGCTCAAAAGCGTCTGCATTTTTATGGGGCCACTGAATAAAATGGAGAGCTGCAAAAAACGTGGCGTCAAAAGCCGCCCTTGTGTATGAGACCTAATATTCAGATAGTGCTTTCTTATCTACAAGTGTCGTAGACATTTTGCACAGCCATCACTGAGGTTATTTACAATATAAATCATAAAGCAATTTGCAATTCAAAATCAGAGCCATAAAATGTGATTTAATCCGATAAAGAGCTTTTTTTTAATATGCACCATAAGAAAGACCAAGACTTAATCGCTCAGTATTCATAATCATGGAGGGGAAAAAAATGAACATTTTACATGTTCCAATAAAAAAACCCTGCTTAGCGAGTTGGTCTAATATGCGTTCTGATGGCTAGATAGCCTGAATAACTCAGTGATATGTTTTCATCTGCGGCTAGCTCCACGTAATTAAATAGTCATGAGGCCTGGTGAAAGACGCAGCTTTCTTTCAGCAGTGTTTAACTTAGCATTCACGAAAAAAGCCCCCGAAGGCCTGGCTAGGTCGGGTTGTATGACCATGAGAAAAGTGCAGGATCATGCATGACAAGTCTTCAAACATAGGAAAAGCAGATAAATACAGACATATTTTGGGGACATGGCTTTTGTCTCAAAATGATTGACGCAATGGTTTTATGATCAAGCTACATGATACTTTTATTATTGATGTAGCAAACACCTAATCACCAGGGCAATTTTAAGATTAGGGGGTCACATTATATTTAATGCAGAACTCCAGCCAGATAAAAATAAATAACCCATTAAAAGATAAGATAACAAAACCAATTTTTGCTGCAATATCCCCCCTAATTTCAGAGATTTACCACAAAGTAATTTTTTCTGCTAGAAGATGTCCTCGGGTCTGATGGCCTCCAACATTCATCCCGCTTCCTCTGAGCCCAGGTCATCCTAGGCCCACCCCTGCCTGTCACAGGAGAGTAATAGAAGCAGCACAGTGATCATTACATTCCTCTGTCACTCTGCTTTTTATTCCTACCAGCATGCTTCTTGCCAGCACCTGAACCAAGAGGCTCTTTGTGCTGATTATTTTTTTTACACTCCAGTCCTGCTGTACAGACACTACAAAAAGTTATTCCAATGGGGGGGAGGGGCACTATTCCTCCCACTGGCACCAATGATGGGGCACTATTCCTCCCACTAGCACCAATGATGGGGCACTACTCCGCCCACTGGCACCAATGATGGGGCCCTATTCATCCCACTGAAACCAATGATGGGGCATTATTCCTCCCACTGACACCAATGATGGAGCACTATTCCTCCCACTGGCACCAATGATGGGGCACTATTCCTCCCACTGGCACCAATGAGGGGGCACTATTCCTCCCAATGACACCAATGATGGGGCACTATTCCCCCCACTGGCACCAATGATGGGGCACTATTCCTCCCACTGGCACCAATGATGGGGCATTATTCCTCCCACTGACATCGATGGGGCGCTATTCCTCCCACTGACATCGATGGGGCGCTATTCCTCCCAATGACACCAATGATGGGGCGCTATTCCTCCCACTGACAGCAACGATGGGGCACTATTCCTCCCACTGACACCGATGATGGGGAGCTATTCCTCCCAATGACACCAACAATGGGGTCCTATTCCTCCCACTGACACCGATGATGGGGAGCTACTCCTCCCACTGACACCAATGATGGGGTCCTATTCCTCCCACTGACACCAACGATGGGGTCCTATTCCTCCTACTGACACCAAGGATGGGGTCCTATTCCTCCTATTGACACCAACGATGGGGCACTATTCCTCCCACTGACACCGATGATGGGGAGCTATTCCTCCCCCTAATACCAAATATGGAGCATTGTTTACTCTCACTTACACCAGGTCATTTTCTACTCCCACTGGCCACAGTTCGGCCCCCCTAAAGTTTGAAGTATAGTAAACTGGCCCTTTGGAGATCTGTGCTATAAAGGGATATGCTTTGTTCATTTTTAATTTCAGAGGTTTACAACCACTTTAACACACCGATTACTTATACACAACACACTTATCTCTTTAACAGATATATGTAAAAATCACTAAAAAAGACTTTACATTCCATTTCCTAATTAAACCTGAACATACAAAACTAGAACAATAATATCCTGGTGATAGAGAAAGTTAATCATTAAAAGAAAAACAATGGTGTGTTTTTCACTGAGAACGCATTTTGATTAATTACAGTAGCATTTACCTAAAGGTACTTTGTCTTTTTAACTTAGATGTTAGTAAAAAAACAGTCTGCAAGACAAGGGAATGCACTTCAGTCAACAAAATGGTTATACTGGAATAATAAAGTGTTATATCAAATGTAAGCAACCAAACACAGCCTAACAAAGAGAAACGCCTGGATCGTCCTATGTAAACAAGTATTGTTTGTGCTTTCTGATGTTACAATATAAGGCCTCATACACACGGGCGTATCTAAAAAAAATAAACAAAACGTCGGGTCCAACGTCAAGGAAAAAAAGTCGATGTTTTTCGGCGTTATGCATTGGCGTTTTTGAGCGTTAGTGAGTGTCGGCGTCAATAGGCCTTTTTTAAAAAAAATCATCCCTCTGCTATTTTTCAACCTAAAAACGTCGGCGTCAAAAAACGCTGGAAAACGCCGGTACAATATTAGGTGGCGTTTGTTGGCGTTTTGTGGCGTCGGCATCAAAAAACGGCAAAACGTTACAGCCTCAGAACGCGATGGCCATGGGTTCTACTTTCTGCTCACTAACGCCGACGCCACCTACAGCTCAAAAACGCTGACGTTTTTATGGGGCCATTGACTAACATGGAGCGCTGCAAAAAACGCCAGAAAACGCCGGCGTCAAAAAACGTCCGTGTGTATGAGGCCTAATAGTGAATTATTCAGAGATAGGGGTAAGGTGTAAAGAACTGAAATGAGTGGGGGGATGAAGAAAATAATGAAACATCCATTTAGAAGAGAGCTGCAAATATACGTATTCATAGCAGGCTGTTTTGCAGACATCAATGAGATAGTAGGGTCAAGCGTCCGCAAATACTGATACTTTCAGTCAAGTTCTTGGCGATACCAAATACCGATACTTTGCAGTGCGATTTGCATCAATGCAAAAACAATTGGCGCAAATCGCACTGCAAAGAATCGCATGCGATTAGACAGGAATAGAGTGTGTTTCCTGTCCGAATAGCATGCGATTTCCCCCACTGCTCGTGTGTTTACAGAAAATTATTAAAGCACCATCTAGTGGGCAGCTTAAAAAATGTTAGAACAAATCAGGGCCCGCTGGAGGTGCTCACAGGGCTGGAGGAGAAGCTCCGGGACCCCATGGGTATAGAGCGGAAGTGATGTCAGCTTGGGGGCGGACCCCGCCTCTACATCTCCTCCAGCCCTGTGAGCACCTCCAGTGGCCCTGATTTGCTACCAGATAGGTACTGTGAGTTCTAACATTTTTTTAAACTGCCCACCAGATGGCACTATAATCCCTTCCTATGCACACACACAGGAGTGGTGGGGGAAATCGCATGCGATTCGGATAGGAATTGCACTGCATTCCTGTTCAGATTGCATGTGATTCTTTGCAGTGCCATTTTGCGCCCATTCATTTTGTATTGACGCAAATCGCACTGCAAAGTATCAGTTTCGGGAGCATTTGGGCGAGTACTGATCCTTTCTCAAATGCATGGTATCAGCACTGATACCGTATCAGTGCAACCCTAATAAGCAGTCTATCCTCTGCCTCAAAGGGGAGCATACATACAAAATGCAAAAATTCTGAAGACTTGCCATAGTCAGACCAATGAACTGGTTAAAGCTAAATCAGAGTTTTGTTTGGCCACAGCTTTGTCACACAGCGCCCTCCCAGCACAGAGACTGTCTCGTACTAACAATCGGGACCCGGGACTCCCGATTCCGAGTCACATGATCACTGTAATAGCCTCTGATCTGCTATCACAATGGTCAGTCACTGTGAGCCTGCCCCTGTGTTTACCTCCTCTTCTTAATGGAGAGGAAGATAAGTTGTATCTTCCTCTCCTTGCAGGAGATGAAGATGTAAATTTAAAGGAAAAAAGATAGATAGATCAAGGTTAGATCTAGGCTTCATGCACACAGGACGTTAAAAACGTCCAAAAAATGTCAGTAGCTTAACAGTGATTTTTTTTTAGCTGTTATTAGCGTTCTATTACCGGCCCTTTTGCACGTTTTTTCGCGTTTTTAAAGGGCCAGTGTTTTTGTTTTGTTTTTCCCTCAATTGATCTAAAACGTCCAAAAACGTTGGGGATCGACGTTTAGACGCGTTTTTGAGCGTTTTTACAGCTGAAAAACACCTCTCAGAACACTCTGGTCTTGGGTTTTTTTACAGCTCAAAAATGTCACAGCTAACAACAGCTGATAACAGCCTATGTGTGCATGAACATAACATGATGGACGGTTTATTGGCTGCAGAAAAAAATGTCTGCAGCTAAAAACAGCTGCTGTAAAACAGTCAAAAAACGTCCTGTGTGCATGAGGCCTTAGTGTCAACGCAAGGGTCAAAGGTTGAGGTCAAATGTCAGGATCAGTATATTTTTGGTAGAATTTTTTTTTTTTTTTAAAAGCATTTTTTTAAATCATCAGTGTGTCAGTTAATGTCAGTATGATTTAGGTATAATGGAAAGCAAAATGCATACCATTGCTACTGGGCCCTACTATGGGTACAAACAACAACTAACAAACACACGTGGTATCGTTGCAATCACGAGTAAGAGAATTTATTTTGGGTTATTCTCTGGTGGTAAACTATGGCAATATCAAGAAATATACAGCTAAATTAAATATATATATATATATATATATATATATATATATATATATATATATATACTTTTTTACTATTTTGGGCATGGGTTTTCCTTTGATAAAAAAAAAAAAAAAAAATCAGGAGATAACCATTACCATCAAATGAAAGCCCAATTTGTCCAGAAAAAAACAAGGTATAATTCACCTGGATACACAAAGTGGTTGGGATGATATGTACAGATTTATTAGAACATGTCAAAGTTGCAAAATTGTGTTCAGGCATTAGGCTCCATGCACACTGAAGCTGATAAACCACTGTTTATGGTCGTTTGGGGGTTTGTTTTCACAGCCCAAAAATGCTCCTTTATGTTATGCCTATTTATTGTCGTTTAACAGCTGTGGCGTTTTTGGGCTGTAATCTGAACGGCCTGAATTGGCATTCAAGAGTGGTTCTTCTGACCACTAAAACCGCTGGACACCGATAAATGTCAATGGAAGCTAATGAAGTTAAAAGAAAAACGCTGAAAACCACCAACGCCGATAAACGCGCATAAAAGCTTGTTTTAAAAGCAGCGTGTTTCTGCCAGAAATTAGATGTCCAAAACAACTATATAGAGCGTCCAGTGCGCATGGAGCCTTAAAGTTGTTGTAAAGCATAAACATTTTTTACCTTAATGTATTCTTTGCATTAAGGTAAAAAATGTTTAGGTGTCAGCATCAGCCCACACTCCCCCTTTTACTTACCTGAGCCCTCATTAAATCCAGTGTTATTCCATGCACGTCTGCAGCTCTTCCCTCCCTGGCTTTGCTGGGGCAGCGGAAGCCATTGGCTCCCAGTGCTGTCAATCAAAGCCAATGACAAGGGAGAGGGGGGCGGGTCCGGATCCTGCTGTCTGTGCCAATGGACGCAGCAGTGCGGCTCGGGTGTGAGCATGCACGAGTGTCCCCATGGGAAGCGGCTTCCCATTGGGGCACTGGACAGAGGGAAGGGGCCAGGAGCGCTGGCAGTGGATCTGAAAAGAGGAGGCTCGCGGTGGCTCTGTGCAATTCCTGAAGCCGTCCTAGACAGGAGAAGACAACAATTATCGCTAGCGGCTATAGCAGCCGATTGTGATAATCAGAAGCAAATCCAGCAGGCTGGTTGTACCCAAGCTGATCGATCGATCAACTTGCTACATTTAGCCTGCTCATTAATGGTGGAATCTAAGCTGGTTCACCAGGATTCGAACCGTGCATGGCTGGCCTTAGCCACTAAGGGGTTAAGGGAACTACAAGCAGAAAAATCCTGTTAGGATTATATTGAATTCCCGACTGTATGCTGTCAGCCCACAATATGACTTAGAAGCTGATTGCATTTCTAAGCAAATCAGCAGGGGTGTGCCTGCATTTGCATGGTCTTTAAATGTATAAAAGATGGGAAATATGCACAAGTATTGCAGAGATGTACTGAATGATTTTTTTTTTTACTTTGACCTGACATACACTTGCCTGTAGGCATTGTTCCTACAGCAACACACTGGATTAGTCACTTTGTTTCTATGCTGCTGATGACCCGTGAATTAGGTAGGTTTTGGTCCAACAAATTCAGTGAGTTTTAGACTGCCAACTAAGCAGAGAAACCTTTACCATCAAAAGACATCTAAGGCTCTGGTAGAAAAGAAAATTAGGAACACCAATAAAAGAAAACGTCATTGAGCCATGACATGTTTCCAGTATAGCTGCGCTATTCTTTTTTTTTTTTTTTTCAAAAATTCTTGCTTTTAAGCACAATAAATCATAGTTCACGTAGGATCTTTTAAACGAAATGGCTTTTTTTGCTTACCAAATCTTTTTCCTTAAGTCTATTACGGGACACAGGTATTTAGGAATTCTTAAACTGCCACCTTAACCACTTCAATACTATGCACTTAGAACACTTTACTACCAGACCAATTTTCAGTTTTCAGTACTGTTGCGCTTTGAATGACAATTGCGCGGTCGTGTCACTTACCTGGTGGTCTAGGGGGGGTCTCCCTGGTGGTCCAGATCGGCTCCCTGGTGGTCCTGGGTGGACACATTCATGGTGGTCCCCGGGCAGGCTCCCTGGTGGTCTAGGGTGGCGATCCGAGGGAGGGCTGTGCTGATAAATCATCAGCACAAACCCTCCCTGTCAGGGATGCAGCCGATCGGCTCTCCACTCCTCAGGTCTGCAGACCTGAGTACAGGAAAGCCGATAAAGGGCTTTGCTGTGTTACACTGTGACCAGCCGTGATTGGTCACGGCTGGTCACATGGCAAAGTGCTTCGGATCGAAGCGCTTTACCGATATCGGTATTGTGGGGGGTCAGACTGACCTCCCACACCACCGATCGCCGCGATTCGCGCCCCCCCCCCCGGGCGCGCGGCGGCTTGTTATCCTGAGGACGTCATATGACGTCCAGTCAGGATAACTAAGCCACTTCCCGGCCGTCATTCTGCATACGGCGGTCGGGAAGTGGCTAAAGATGTGGGGCACTACCAAACAGAGAAGGTTAAGCCAGCACCCTTATAACACACACACTATATATATATATATATATATATATACATATACATACACACACACACACATACAGATACACACACACGTATATATCCCTTAGAAAGTGGAGATCATGTTAACATTTTTCTCTTCCTGGTTACCACTGAAAGCGGATCATTGGAATACAGCCAAGACAGCTGATTGGAGGAAAGGCACACACCCCCTCTCCTCATAGGCAAAGGAAGAAAGCAATGCGCATAGCTCTGCTCTTAGATGACAACTTGACTGCTAATCTATTTATAGCAACCTCCCCCCACACACACATCTATCTTCCGTCTCGGAGAACATGTGAGAACTTATCAGGCTGATAACAGAGCTACAGAGCAGGAGACAGCCACGGGACATAGTACTTTGAAGAGAGATAACAAAACACTGCAGATCTATGTGCCCAGCTCAAATTTCATGAATCACGTTTACATTCACTTTAAGGAACCCCTAGCAACTTCTAGAGGAGCACTAGTGAACCCAAAGAACCCTGGTTGAGAAACAATGATCTAGAATTCACCAACAATTCGCTGGGATTCACAACATACTCTACCGAAGTTAATTTATTAAAAGCAAAACTTTTGGACATTTTGAACTAGGTCAGTCGGTAAGTGGATGCATTATTTTATACCTTTCTGGCCTTCAAAACAGCCATTGCTGACATACATAACATTCCTGGGAACAAATATGAAAGCTTCTTTTCAGAGCTCAAAATGATTGGGAGGCTTTGAGAGAACGTGGGCTCAGAAGTGGGAATGTCTAGAGATATAGAACAAAAGAATAGTATAGTACAATAAATGACATTTCCCTTCCCATCTTACTGTAAACATATTAGTCTATGGCTTTGCCTGCCAAACTATTCCTAATAAATGTTCTGCCTTTCTGACCTAGACATCAGAACAATATTCCCAGTAAAGCTCTTCAGTGTGATCCGTAGCAGCAGAACTTTGGAGAAAACAGGGCGATCGTATTTCACATGTGTGATGGTAGGGAGCACAATTAATACCACAGACTGCTGAGCAGCTCCTGGCAAACTAAACACTATGCAAATCAGTTCCTTTCACATGCAAATACCCCCTGCTTATTATGCATGTCTGCAATACATTTACAGAAATTCAATCAAGCAAGTTTTTCCAGTCAAGTGTTCAATGACCAGGAGGTACAGCTGTAATAAATAAATTAACCTGCTTGTGAAACAATGTGCAAATATATATATATATATATATATATATATATATATATATATATACACACATACACACACACACACTTGTGCTCATAAGTTTACATACCCTGGCAGAATTTATGATTTCTTGGCAATTTTTCAGAGAATATGAATAACAAAAACTTTTCTTTCACTCATGGAAACTACCCAAATGACGCTGATCAAAAGTTTACATACCCCAGTTCTTAATACCGTGTATGGCCCCCTTTAACATCTCTTTATCTTCTCAGATGGTAAAGTAAAAAATGGAAATTCTTGGGCTGTCTTGCATGAACTGCACGTTTGAGATCTCCCCAGAGCGGCTCAATGATATTGAGGTCAGGAGACTTAGAATGCCACTCCAGAACCTTCATTTTATTCTGCTGTAGCCAATGACAGGTCGACTTGGCCTTGTGTTTTGGATCATTGTCATGTTGGAATGTCCAAGTACGTCCCATGCACAGTTTGCTGGCTGATTAATGCAAATGTTCCCCCAGTATTTTTTGATAACATACCGCATGCATCTTGCCATCAATTTGGACCAAATTTCCTGTGCCTTTGTAGCTCACACATCCCCAAAACATCAGCGATCCACCTCTGTGTTTCACAGTAGGAATGTACCTTTCATCATAGGCCTTGTTAACTCCTCTCCAAATGTAGCATTTATGGTTGTGGCCAAAAAGCTAAATTTTGGTCTCATCACTCCAAATTACTTTGTGCCAGAAGGTTTGAGGCTTGTCTCTGTGCTGTTTGGCGTATTGTAAGCAGGATACTTTGTGACATTTGTGTAATAATGGCTTTCTTCTGGGGACTCGACCATGCAGCCCATCTTTCTCCAAGTGCCTCCTTATTGTGCATCTTAAAACAGCCATACCACATGTTTTCAGAGAGTCCTGTATTTCACCTGAAGTTATTTGTGGGCTTTTCTTTGCATCCCGAACAATTTTCCTGGCAGTTGTGGCTGAATTTGTAATTGGTCTACCTGACCATGGTTTAGTTTCAACAGAACCCCTCCTTTTCCACTTCTTGATTAGAGTTAGAACACTGCTGATTGGCATTCTCAATTCCTTGGCTATCTTTTTATATCCCTTTCCTGTTTTATACAGTTCAACTACCTTTTCCCACAGATCCTTTGACAATTCTTTCCCCATGACTCAGAATCCAGAAACGTCAGTGCAGCACTGGATGCAAGGATCTGTCAGGAGTCCAGAAACTCATTGACCTTTTATACACACACACTAATTACAAGCAAACAGACAACAGGTGAGGATGGTTATCTTTAATAGCCATTCAAACGCCTTTGTGTCAGCTTGTGTGCATGTTATCAGGCCAAAATCACCAAGGTATGTAAACTTTTGATCAGGGTCATTTGGGTAGTTTCTGTTGTCATTATTATTTAAAAAGAGTAAACACAGTTGATTGATAATAAATGGCTTCAGCCAAACACTGTGTTATTCTCTGGAAAAATAGCCAAGAAATCAAATTCTGCCAGGGAATGTAAACTTACGAGCACAACTGTATCTATCTATCTATATACGTATGTATGTATATATATATATATATATATATATATATATATATATATATATATATATATATAAAATACACACACACACAATAAGAAATTTAGTAATGAATCTTAAGTTTATGTAAAGTTTAAGTAATCTTCGCTCACAAGGTTGATTTCCCATTGGTTACTATGGGTTTAGAGCAGGGGTTCTCCAAACTTTCTAAACAAAGCACCAGTTTATTGTCCTTACGGCTTCATGCACACAAGACTTTTAAAAAAAAAAATGTCCAAAAACGTCAGTAGCTTATCAGGGATGTTTCCAGCTTTTACCAGCGTTATAATACCGCCATTTTTTCGCATTTTAAAGGGTCAGTGTTTTTTTTTTCTGCAATTGGTCTAAAACATCGGGGATTGAAGTTTTTGGGCGTTTTTGATCCTTTTTCCAGGTCTTGGGTTTTTTTACAGCTCAAAAACATCAGCTGTTTTTAGCAGTGACAACAGCCTATGTGTGCATGAACACATGGGATAACATGATGGAGGGTTTATTGACTGTAGAAAAAACGTCTGCAGCTAAAAACAGCTGCTGTAAAACAGACAAAAAACGTCCTGTGTACATGAGGCCTTAGACTTAAAGGGGGCTGGACTGAGGCCATTGTGATTGAAAAGGTTCTGAGATCAGTGGGAATAAACAATGTCCCATCTTTGGTGTCATTGGGAGGAATTGTGCCCCATCGTTGGTGCAATTGGGAGGAATTCTATCCCTTCACTGGTGTCAGTGGGGGGGGGGATTATGTCCCATTGTTTGTATCAGTGGATGTAAATAGGTCCAGATAAAAGCTAGCAAAGGGCCGCAGTTTGGAGACCACTGGTCTAGAGACATCGGCTTGATGTTACTAAGCATGCTGGCAGAAGCTATACAAATTGATCACTAAGCTATGCAAAATCTTCAAGGTATTGTTCAAACTTTACAGTGAAGAAATGTAATCAAGGACATGGCCATTTTACTGATGCTGTCACGTTTCATTTCACTTGTATACATATACAAAAATGCACATGTCAAAGATAAAGGCTATAGGACCATCCCCAAGCAGCTTGATGTTCCTGTGAATTACAGTTGCTCATAGTATGAAGAAGTTTAAAGTCTAAGAAAGTATAGCCAACCTCCCTGGATACGGCCACAAGAGGAAAACCAACCCCAGCTTGAACAGAAGGATACTGCAAATGGTAGACAAAGAGCCAAGGAAAGCCTTCAGAGATACAAGCTGAACTCCAACATCAAGGTACATCAGTGTCTGATGGCAACACAAGTCACTTTTTGAGACTCCACTGATAAAGGAAAAACAAAGATAGATTTGGATTTGCTAAAATGCATAATGTCAAAGTGGTTCTGGGACAATGTCCTTTGGGCAGATGAAACAAGACTGGAGCTTTTAGGCAAGTCAGCTATACTTTTACAGAAAGACAACTGACTGAACACTGTACCTACTGTGAAACATGAAGAAGGCTTTGTTTTGTTGTGTTTGTCTTGAATTTTTGTAGAGAACTATGAAACCTCAAGGGTATAAAATTCTGGAATGCAACGTACTGACCAGTGTCAGAAAGCTCTGTCTCAGTCATAGGTCCTGCCAACAGGATAATGACCCAAAACACCCAGCTAAAAACACCCAAGAATTGCGAAGAACAAAACATTAGATTCTGAAGAGGTCTTGATCTGAATCCTATCTATGCACGATGGTGAAACTTGCAACCTGGAGAAGGCACCCTTCATACCTGAGGACACTTGAACAGTTTGCTCAAGAAGGGTGGGCTAAAATATCTGTTGACAGGTGCAGA
Organism: Glandirana rugosa; assembly: GCA_018402905.1. Taxonomy (NCBI): domain Eukaryota; kingdom Metazoa; phylum Chordata; class Amphibia; order Anura; family Ranidae; genus Glandirana; species Glandirana rugosa. The sequence goes on from BLSH010262693.1 coordinate 384,319, forward strand.
AGTCTGACCGAGAGGTACAGAAGAACCTTGTTTGCAGTGATTACCCCTAAAAAATGTGCAGCAAAACGTTACGTTAAGGGTCCCATTATTTATCCATGCCATTTTCATTTGTTCTATTATTTAAAATCAAATGCAAAAACTAATTTTTATTAAATATGGAACAAACAATGATGGCTTCTAATTACTTTGGTCCATTTCAAGTTATTTCAGAGAGAATTGTAGATTCTTCTTATAGTCTATGTCTGTATCTGTATGTTTAAAGTACACGTGTAGTTTTCCTTCATTATTTCAAAGTGGTGATTTTAGATGTCATAACTGTGACGTCATAATTAAATGGTTTGTCACAGGCTGGCTGCACAATTTTCAGATTACAAATCTTCTTATAAGACCAAGTATAAATTGAGAGATGATAGGAGACCTGGCAGAAACATAAGGCATTTTACTGTACTTTCCTTAACCAGTTCCCGTCCAGCCACCGTCATTATACTGCGGTAGGCTGGATCTCGCCAGAGCATGCCCGCAGGTCGGGCGGACTCGATGTCTGCCAACGACCCGCGATCGTTTTGTACGGAGGCAGAACGGGGACCTGCCTATGCAACAAGACAGATCCCCATTCTGACAGGGGACATGTCAGAGATCTACTGTTCCCAGTGATCGGGAACAGTGATCTCTGTCATGTCCCTGGCAGCCCATTCCGCCTACAGTTAGAACACACCCAGGGAAAACAGTTAACCCCTTCCCTGCCAGTGTCATTTTTACATTGATCAGTGCATTTTTATAGCGCTGATCAATGTAATAATGGCATTGGTCCCCAAAAAGTGTCATTTGGGGTCAGATTTCTCTGCCGCAATGTCGCAGTCCCGCTAAAAAACGCAGATTGCTGCCATTACTAGTAAAAACAATAAAAAAAAAAATAAAAGTCCCTAAATCCATCCCATAGTTTGTAGACGCAATAACTTCTGTGCAAAGCAATCAATATACGCCTAGTGCACTTTTTTTTTTTTACCAAAAATATGTAGAAGAATATATATCAGCCTAAAATTGATGAATAAATTAGTTTTTTTATAGATTTTTTTTTGATATGTATTATCGCAGAAAGTAAAAAAAAAAAAAAAAAAAAAAGGTTTTCTTTTTCAAAATTGTCGCTCTTTTTTTTGCTTATAGCACAAAAAAAGAAAAAAATGCAGAGGTGATCAAATACCACCAAAAGAAAGCTCCCTTTGTGTGAGGAAAAAGGACATCAATTTTGTTTGGGTACAACATTGCATGACCATGCAATTGTCCGCTAAAGCGATGCAGTGCTGTAATGCAAATAATGGCCTAGTCATTAAGGGGGCAAATCCTTCCGGGGCTGAAGTGATTAAAGAATATGTAAACCCAACATTTAGTACCATGTACTTGTATGAAAATATATTCTGATCTCTTTGTATTGCTTCGTTTGTGTGAAATCCCTGGTGTTCCTGCCAGACCCTCTGCTTTCCTATTAAAAACTGACCATACTAGGCATGAGAGAGCACAGTGTGATCAGTTCTATAGCTATGCGGTATGTGATCCCTTATATAAAAGGGGAAAAAAGGTATTTATATTTCTTCTATATGCATACACAAATGTTTTGCCTATTTTAAAGTGAATGGGCTGTTTTACAAGGTAAGGGTGTACATATACTTAATAGCTAAATATGCAGATAAAATACCCAGTTCTAGGATTTACATGTATGGACGGTGTGCTGAGCTGTATGTGTGCTGCACTGTATTTCCTGATATGTAAACAAATAATGCATTCTGTATGCAGGCCAACTAATCAGCTGGCCGATTAATCGAGTATGAAAATAGTAATTGATTAGTCGATTAATCGATTAGTTGTTTCAGCCCTAGTAAACAGTGCAAATAGAGAGGGGGAATCTCCCTAATGGGGGCACAGACAGCAATAAAAACTGTCAGGTGTTCTAATCCCTCTTCATTCTATCAAGAACTAAAAAAAAAAAAAAAAAAGTCTTGCCTTTAGTTATACTTTAACCACTTCGTCATATGACATCCTGGAGTTTGAGTGGTGATATCTGAATGGTGCCTGCAGCTACAGGCACCATTCAGATATCGTTTTTTTTCTGCTGGCGATTTTGTGTATGATAAAAGTGGTCTCCTCGTCGGATTCGCCGCAAGATCACTTTTATCAGCGGTGGGAGAGGTGCCCACCCCCCTCCCACCGTTTTCTTGTCATCTCCGCTGCTTATTGGACCCGCCGGTAGCGGCGGAGATGATTGGGTCCATTCCCCCCAGTGTCCGTGAGCCGAGTGAGCGGCTGAAGCCACCCACTTGGCTCAATAACCTTTCCGGGGCGGAAGCGACGTCACAAGTCACTTCCGCCCAATGCTCTTAAAGGAGACTTTTTTTTAACTGTCATTTTTTTTTTTCCAATTTATTTTTGCATTCTAGTGTAAATATGAGATCAGAGGTCTTTTAGACCCCAGATCTCATATTTAAGAGGTCCTGTCATGCTTTTTTCTATTACAAGGAATGTTTACATTCCTTGTAATAGGAATAAAAGTGATCACATTTTTTTTTAAAGGACAGTGTAAAAATAAAAAGTAAAATAAATAAGAAGGAAAAAAAAATGAAAGCGCCCCCGTCCCGTCACATGTGAGGTATCACCACGATAATTAGAGTGAGAGCAATACTTCTAGCACAAGACCTCCTCTGTAACTCAAAACCAGTAACCTGAAGAAATTTTAAACGTCGCCGATGGAGATTTTTAAGTGCCAAAGTTTGTTGCCATTCCACGAGTGGGTGCAATTTTGAATTATTACATCTTGGGTATTAATTTACTCGGTGTAACATTATCTTTCACAATATGGAAAAAAAAAATCTTTACTGCTGTCTTATTTTTTAACTCAAAAAGCGTATTTTTTTCGAAAACACTGCGCTTGTACGACCATTGCGTAAATACGGTGCGACAAAAAGTATTGCAACGACCGCCATTTTATTCTCTAGGGTGTTCGAAAAAAAAAAAGAATATATAAAGTTTGGGGGTTTTAAAGTAATTTTATAGCAAAAAAAAAAACTGGTTTTAACTTGTGAACACCAAGTCCAAAAAATAGGCCCGGTATGGAAGTGGTTAAGCCCAGTACACGCTATAAGGAAATTGGATGAACGATCGTTTGGTTCTCCTCAATGTTTCACAGCAAGTCGAAACAGAGAATGGTAATAATTCTACAAAAATTCTCGAACAAAAAAGGCTTTTTTTTTTTTTTGCTTATTGTTTCTGATCATGCGCTGTCTTTTGTATCCAATTTTTCTCATGCAAAAACAGCACACATTAAACGAAAATCATTGGTTCTGTACACCTAGAAGAAAAATTTGGGGGTTTGGCCCTTCAGAAATTTTTGTTTGGAAAGTCCGAATCGGATGTCGAAAGTTGTGTACACACTATACGAAAATCAAGCGATTGCCCCTCGTACCGAATTTTTCTTTTACGATTTTTTTTATATCCCTGCACAGTACTGCAAATCTAACAAATGGAGATGGTGGACTGGAGGTGAGAGCACAAAGAATCCTCACCAGTGAGCTGCACTCACTATTAAACCAGGATTAATGCTCTAATTGCAATGGAAGAAAATAAACAAAACTTTTTGAAGGTAAGATAGTTCACACATGTATTTCAGCTGTGTATTCATCCCCATAAGCATTAGGGGAAATTCATTAAAGGATCAGCTCAAAATAAACAGACTGCATGTAAGCTGATCCTGTATTAGGTCAGTCACTGTGACTCCTACCTAGCCTGCAATATTTTTACAGCCTAATTCCTGTCTTCACCTTCCTTTGTGAAAGTTATTACCTCTGCTACGCTAAGTAAATAACTATAAACCTTGTAGAAATCCCCACTATTCTCTGCACCACAGAGGAAACGTTAAAGCAGGTGAATAGTGGAAGTGCCTATACAAAGTGCTAAAATCTGTAAAGAGGGGGGCAGGGCAGGGGTAACTAATGCCTGGTTCACACGGGCTGAAAATCGCCCAAAATAGGTCGGTTCGGCAGGAACTGGCTGACTTTCGGCCCGTGTGTACAGCTCCCTGTTCAACTTCTGTCGAACAGGCATGCTGGAAAACCAGCATCCAATCAGTGCTGGCAGCCATGGCTATCAGTGCTGACCTGTGTGTTGTGGCAGAACACCATAGCACAGCGGTAAGATTGCTGTACTAACATCACTTGCGTTAGTACAGTGATCTGTCACTTTTTTTTTTCCGTTCAGCCCCACTGGGTTGAATGAAAGAACTTATAGTGTATACCAGGCTTAAAGTGTTACTAAACCCAGTAATAGGAAAATAGTTCATCTACCCCCCCCCCCCCCCCAGCTTATAAATCTTCTTTTTACATTAAAATATTGCCACTATATACCTTTCTGGCTGATCTGTATACCACAGTCACGTGAAAAACTGCAGGGTCTGCCCAGTGCTGAGAGTTCAGGTAGGAGGAGATTTCCACTAAAGCCTGTATACATGCCCACATGTGTAATGTCAATAACATGTGACCTGGCTATCTCTGAGAACAAGGAAATATTCTCTCCGGCAATAGAGACTAAGCTGAGCATGTGCAACGGGACTACCCTCACTGTGTATTAACTAGCCTTGCCAAGAGAAACCCTGCAGGAGGGGGAGGATCTGTTCATACAGGTTAAAAGAGCCTTTTTACACAATACAGAGGATTAACCCCTTCCACATTGAGTATAACAAGCATGCTATGCTGCATATACAGACAGAATGTTACTGTTGTGGGTTTAAGTCTAGTACACACTACTAGTTTTTTTTTTTGTTCAACCCAGCAGGGATGAAAAAAAAAATTGACAGCTCAGGAAGAGACGCTGTACTAACCATGTGATGTTAGTAAAGCGATCTCCCCTGCTGTGCTATTGTGTTCTAAAAACGGGAATCAACCCCCCCGCAACCCCGCGCGAACACTCCGGTCAGCGCTTTCAGCCATTGGATGAGAGTGCCGATTGGGAGCTGGTCAGCAGACCTTTTTCAGTCATGCCCCTTCGACAGAGGCTTCTGTCGGACTGGCTGCAGTACACACAGACTGAATGTTGATCGGTTTCTATTGATCCAGAGAAACAAAAGCCTGTTCCAGGTGATGCAAACCATGTAATAAGAGGGCCTGCAATGGATGCTCGTCCCTGTTTTGTTAACGCGTTTCACAGTGCTTAATCAACCATCACAGTGCTTAATCATAATCAATTGGTAACCATGGTGCTTTATCATAACCAATTGATTATGATTAAGCAGTGTGAAATATTTGAAATGCATTAACAATACAGCTTTGGGGTCACTGGTGTCACCTGTGTTGTCACTGGTTTTTATGGAATGACACATGAGCATCTACAGTGAGTGATGTGCGGCCGATTTTTTATTTTCCCAGTTTCTATTGAACTGGCCGATGCCGTCCGACATTCGGCTCTTGTGTATTAGGCTTTAAAATGATTGACAATTCTTGTTTTAAAAAAGAAATAACTAACATGCTATACTTACCTCCTCTGTGCAGTTGGTTTTGTACAGAGCAGCCCGGATCCTCCTCTTCTCGGGTCCCTCTTCTGCTCTCCTGGCTCCTCCCTCTGGTAAGTGCCCCCACAGCCAGCAGCTTTCTATGGGGCAGCCGAGTAGAATCAGAGCTCCGTGTATCCATTCAGACACGGAGCCCCTACCTGGCCCCGCCCCTTTCTACCCTGATTGGCTGACTGACTTTGATTGACACCCGTGGGAGCCAATGGCGCAGCTGCTGTGTCTCAGCCAATCAGGAGGAGTGTCCTGGATGGCTAAGACACTCGTGGACATTGCTGGAGAAGGGGGGGCTGCTGCACACAGAAGGTTTTTTTTATCTTAATGCACAGAATGCAGTAAGATAAAAAACCTTCTGCCTTTACAACGCATTTAAGATGAATGACATCATCAGTTGATAATGTCGCATTACGCGCATAGAGTTCAGTTCATCAAGTATTTAGAAAGTGTGCAGAAGTTTGTGTATTGTTAGCACTCTAATTCTCAACCATCAGGGTAAAGCAACCACATTGATTAGGGGGAAATAGACAGATCTGTGGGCTGGTGGCATAAAATACATTTTAGGCAGGTAGTTACCATTATAACTGTTATAAAATGTGTTTTTACACTGGAGCATCCAAGTTAAAAATGTCACTTTAGTAGACATAGGAAATGCCTTGACAACAAATAATAACAATAATGTAATGTTACGTGTCGAAAGCTTGAATAACTGCAGGCTTCCCTGGAACCAATGTCTGTCCTGATTCAGGAATGTCAGGGCCATCTGGTTAACATATCAATTATCACAATTAACAGAACATGCTTTATCAGATTAGATTAACATGAAACACTCACCAAAGTGAAACTGTTTATTTGGAAGAGGCCATGGAGAATGATTTGCTCCTGAGTGTTTATTGGTAATCCATATGAAAATTGAACAGAAAGGATGATTATGGAAGCGTACTGCTTCAGATGCTGCAGGTCTCCATAAACTAAGAGCTCTGCATTAGAAAATAGTCACTCCTAAGATCTTCCTAAGGGCTCTTTCATACGGGTGGATCATTCGGGTCCGCCTGTCAGTTTTTCAGGCAGACCCGAACGGACACTCCATTGTCCTCTATGGAGTGACGGATGTCAGGCTTACAGGCTTACCTGTAGGTCCCAGTTTAGGAGATATTCCCTGTATCTGTATGTGCTGACCTCATCAGCCCATGCGCAGTGAAGAAACAGCCCGACCGGGCTGTTTCTTCACTAAGTGTGCCGTAAATGACAGCTCCTATGCGCAGGAGTGACGTCAGCGTGGCTCCTGCCAATCACAGCGCTGGAGCCTGCGCTGTGATTGGTTGGAGCCCATGATTCCGGAAGACGACGGAAACAGCATGTCGCCGGTTACAGCGGTGCTCGGGGACCGGTGCTACAGCGTCGATCTAAGGTAAGCATTTTATAATGAGCTAGTATGCGATGCATACTAGCTCATTATGCCTTTCGCTTGCAGGGTTTCTTTTTTTTTTAAACCGACTTGACGACCACTTTAATGAGAATATGAGCTGCTCCCTATGGGTTAAAGCACACTTGAAGTCACACAAAAGATGGTGTCATGACATGGCTATGATTGCAGACACCAAGTATTCCTACTAAGCACGGTTTATATTCATTCTCACCTCCGGCACCTCTCCTCCAGCCCTGTCGTAAAGGTAGCTTCCTGATGACATGTTAAGACACCAAATTCACAGAGGCCCCACTTCTGCCCTTGACTGACATCACTTCTGATCCCCTGTGTCATTTATGGATGTTTATAAGCATTTTTTTTTGTCACTGAATATTCACATAGTAGTATTTGTATATGAGCTAGTGCCACATTCCTTTCCGTTTACCCGTTTTATTGTAAAGGACGTGACCACTGAAGAGGCAAAGTGGACAGGGCCAGGTTTTCATTCAGCAACATTCAGGGCTACTAGGACACTCTATTGCAAAGCTAACCTGACATTTAGGCACCTCCCGGTTTCTAAAATGACATAGGGTTAGGGAAAGATCGCTCAGCTAACAAGCTATGCATGAGAAATGCCACCACAGTCTAAAGCCTTGTACACCCTACTAGTTTTTTCCCCCCGTTCAACCCAGCAGGGATGAAGAATAAAATAAACTAACAGCTCAGTAGGAGCCACTGTACTAACTCTTCGATGTTAGTACAGCGATCTCCCCTGCTGTGTTATTGTGTTCTGACAGAGGGGCGCCTTTTGTTGATAGAGAAAAAGGTGCAGATAATAGCTCCGAAAACGCACGCTTTTTCCCGCTATTTTTTGGTGTGTTTTTCATAGATCATGCGACTCAAAACCCACATAAAAAAGGAACATGGGTGAGTTAAAGTGATTGTAAAGCCTCATTTTTTTCCTATAAAAATAACAAACATGCTATACTTACCTCCTCTGTGTAGTGGATTTGCACAGAGCGGCCCGGACCTTCCTCTTCTCGAGTCCCTCTTTGGCTCTCCTGGCCCCTCCCTCCTGTTCAGTGCCCCCACATCAAGCAGCTTGCTATGGGGGCACCTGAGCCATGTCACAGCTCCCTGTGTCCATTCAGACATGGAGCCTTGACCCTGCCCCATCCCTCCCTCTCTCCTGATTGGCGAACTGACTTTATTTGACAGCAGCGGGAGCCAATGGCACTGCTGCAGTGTCTCAGCCAATCAGGAGGAGAATCTCAGACGGTTGAGACACTCGACATTGCTGGACAGAGAGGAACCTCAGGTAAGTAACTAAGGGGGCTGGTGCACACAGGAGGTCTTTTTTATCTTAATGCATTAAGATAAAAAAAAAACCTTCTGACTTTACAACCACTTTAACCACTTCCCGACCGCCGTATGCAGAATGACGGCCGGGAAGTGGCTAAGTTATCCTGACTGGACGTCATATGACGTCCTCAGGATAACAGAGTGCCGCGCGCCCGTGGGGGGGCGCAGTGCGGCGATCACGGGTGGCCCGTGTCCCAGGGACACTGGCCTTCCCCGATCAGGGTAAACAGCCGATAAAATCGGCTGTTTACCAAGTGATCGGCTGTGTCAAAACACAGCCGGTCACTGCAGAGGCAGAGATGCAGGAGCGTGCGTGAAGCGCGCTCCTGGAGGAGTGCACGTCGGCAATCGGGGAGAGCGGGTGTCCCTTGGACACAGCGCTTCCCCGATCCAAGTAAACAGCCAATGAAATTGGCTGTTTACTACATGACCAGCTGTGTCCAATCACAGCTGGTCACAAATGTAAACAGAGACCTGCAGTTACTATCTGATCTCTGCTTCTCCTCACACCGATCGTGTGAGGAGAAGGGATCAGTGAGTAACTGTCAGTGTCTTGTCAGTGAGTTTACTGTTACAACACAGCACACAGCCCCCCCCCCCAATAAAAGAGAACCTG